>SSNS01000055.1:1511735-1908067 GCA_006937985.1 Aphyosemion australe
CAGCTGGACCGGGTGGTCCCTGGTGACCTGGAGCTCCTCTTGGACCCACCTTTCCAGGACGACCCGGTTCTCCTCTCGGACCTTGAATAAAAGTGGGTAAAGACTGCACGAGGCTGCTGTCCGGGTCTGGGACCGGGTCCGCAGTGACGGTGCTGGTCGGGGATCTTGTGCCATATGGGTCGCACACCATCCTACACGAACCGAGCATCTCATAGTGCGCTGCTGTGCCCCCTGAGCTGACCAAAACCGGGATGAGGACGACCAGAACCAGAACCATAACGACCCCCAGGACCCCCGCTGCCACCAGCCGCTTCCTGCCGACCAGCCGCGCGAGCGCCGGTCGGTCCTGCTGCCGGAGTTTGGGTGAAATGATGAAGGTTAGCGGAACCGAACTGAAGCCACTGAGTCTGTTAAAAAGGTAAACCCTGACACTGATGTTGGGTCACCCTCCAGACAGAGACCCGCTCACTGAGGTTCGGTTCAGCAGCCGGTCCCATAAAGTGGATCACTGCCAACAGGAGGTCCTGGTCCGGAGTGCAGACGCACCGGGAGAGGAGGTGGGCGGGGTGTGTGTAGACGGATAAATGAGATATAATAACACCACTAAGATCATACCCACACCAGACTCCCCCAGCTCAGGTCAGCGTCCACCCTCCTCTGAGTCCCAATGACCAGAACCACCACCAGGGTCCGGATCAGCTCCTCCTGATGACCCCAGATCCAGACCCAAAACCAGGATAACAGAACTTCCAAAACATTTATTTATTTTTAAATGATACTTTATCTTTGTTGCCTTTTTAACTTAAAAATTCATACTTTGTTGAACAAAAGCTGTTTTCCAGAAAAACAATGATTTTACTCATCTGGTTGGATGCTGAGCTCACATTTAGGTAGAAGAGATTCAAGCAGCGTTTGATTCAGGGGGAAAAGACCCAACTATTAGAACCGATATATAAAATGTATTTTACTGGATGAAGGTACAAACTATTCAGTTGTGGTGTGTGTGTGTGTGTGTGTGTGTGTGTGTGTGTGTGTGTGTGTGTGTGTGTGTGTGTGTGTGTGTGTGTGTGTGTGTGTGTGTGTGTGTGTGAGAGAGAGAGAGATCTGCAGTCTGAAAACAGACAGAACACATGATCATGTATTATATTTAATATACACTGAAATGACTTGTGGTAACATACAAGGTAAAAAAGCACACAAAGCTAAACTTGTGTTTTCAACAAAACATGGATTATATTTACTTTGGCTTCTTGTTTAAATAAGGCAATGTGAGATTTAGCTGCACCAAGTGGATCTGTGGGTCCACACAGTTTAAACCTGGAATCAAAGTCAAGGCAACTTGTGGAAATAAAAGAGCCTCTTATCCAGCTGAACCCATCCTCCCAGAGTCTCACATCCACCCAGATCCTGGTTCTTACTGGTCTGGAGCAGGAGCCCAGTGAAAACACCAGATGAAAACCAACAGGTACCTCTGACTCTTGAGATAAACAACCAACTTCTGAGAGCAGTTCAAACAAGTAATAAAATCAGAAACATATTTATGAGCTCAGGAGAAGCATACGTATACATGCAGAAACCTCTAGGGTCTGCGTAGA
The DNA here is from genome assembly GCA_006937985.1 of Aphyosemion australe. Classification (NCBI taxonomy): domain Eukaryota; kingdom Metazoa; phylum Chordata; class Actinopteri; order Cyprinodontiformes; family Nothobranchiidae; genus Aphyosemion; species Aphyosemion australe. The sequence goes on from SSNS01000055.1 coordinate 1,513,331, forward strand.
GGACTAAATAAAAAAGGCACATGCAGCAAGTCTGGCTTCAGCTCCACCTCTCACTTCCTCTTCATTTGTTTTTTGCAGCCAGCGGTTTGCGGCTGATCTTCTTGCTCTTATCATTGTTCTTCTTTGGAGGCTCTGGATTAGCCTGCATGTGTCTGCCATAAAGACTGTGGAGAAAAAAAACTAAATTAGAGAATGGACTCATTCTGAAGAAGAGAGCAAGGAAAAGGGCATAAATAGCAAAAGGATATTTAATCAAAACAGTAAACAGACTAAAAACAGCCAGCAATAGAAGAGCAGTGGTGTCAAAACTAGATTTTCCTGGGTTGCAAAATCAGGATGAACTTATGAATCTTAGAACAAAATGTTTAATGAGTCACCCCCCAACCCTGGAGTAACGCGACCCACGCTAAGTCACTCGGGCATCTAGTTTGGATGCCTCCTGGACGCCTCCCTGAGGTTTTCCCGGCACGTCCAACCGGGAAGAGACCCAAGGAAAGACACAGGACACTGTGTGTGTGTGTGTGTGTGTGTGTATATATATATAATTATTTTTTTTTAATGTTTTCTGGTTAAAATTAGCTTGGGTTATCCTGGCTCATCCCTTTAGTTATGCTGCTATAGGCTTAGGCTGACCACATCACCTCTCTGCTGGCTTAACTCTCCATGTTTGTATTTACTGTTTTTGATTTATTTTTTTCTCTCTATTTTAGAAACGATGGCTGGTCCTGTCCTGTTTGTCTCTGTCTCTTTCTTGTCCTCTCAGAACCCAGCTGGTCCAGGCAGAAGGCTACCTATTCAGAGCCCAGTTCAGCCACTTTTCATGTTAAAAGGGAGTCGTCCTCTCCACAGTTGCCCTCACTTTATACCGTATTTTGTGAGAGTGTGTGTGCACGTGCAAGTATATTTCTGCAGCTGCAGTGATGACCTGCAAGAACCAATTAATTGAGGAAAAAGGGAAATGAAGAGATTCATATTCCTGATTGTCTTTATAGAGTTCTGCTATCCCACACGGCCTAATTAATCAGAGCCAGTTCTGTTTGCAAGCATGTTCATGTCAGCAGTAGGAGGACTGCTTGCCTTCCTCTGCTCTTGTGTGTCTCAGTATGTTTAAATGTAAAAACTTTAAGTGTGTGATGAATGTGCAGGGGGACCAAAGGCCACTGACTCAATGTTGACCTTCTATTTTGCAGCTAACTCTTCTCCACAAGTGCTGTGAAGTGTTTTAAGAGTTTTCCAGAAGCATTAACAAGCAGAAGGTTCAGCGACAATAGGCAAGAAAGAAAAGGAAGAAGAAACACAAAGAAAGATGTATGTCCCCTTGTCTAACCCTAAGTCTACATTTGTCCCATGTCTAACCCTAAGTCTACATTTGTCCCATGTCTAACCCTAAATCTACATTTGTCCCAGTTCTAACCCTAAATCTACATTTGGCATGTCTAACCCTAACTCTACATTTGTCCCATGTCTAACCCTAAATCTACATTCGTCCCGTCTAACCCTAACTCTGCATTTGTCCCTTGCAGTGGCGGCTCGTCCATAGGGGGCGCTAGGGCGCCGCCCCACCACTCACAGGAAGGAGAAGAAGAAGATAGGAATCACAAAATATATTTAAAAAAACATAAAAAGTAAACTAAACGATCTATACACACCATATGGACTAAGTGCTGTGTGTAATCTGTGTTTAATAATGTTTTTTTTTTACTTTTAACACGGCCGAATCGTCGACGTACTTGTCACGTGTCCTCTCGCGGGCGCAGCAATCTTTACCATTGACTTAATATGGGCTAACTGGCGCATGTGCAGTGGGTCCCCAAACCGTCCACAACGAGAAAGAATAGGAGAGCGGTTGGTCGCATCTTTTAGCGATCGTCGCCGCCTCACCGGGTGAATTCTGCTCAGACCAGGGGGAGGAGATCGCTGATTGGTCGGGTTGTTCACCCCGCCCTGAGGGGAAAACTTTCCACAGGCTGGCACAGTGTGGCTCCATCTGTGCCAATTTGTCACGGCAGCAACACACTACTTCCACTGAATAGTTTTTTGTTGTCCAACCTTTTAGCCATCTTTGCTATAATGGTGAAATCATCAGTGACAAATAAAGTTAATTGCTTCAAAACCTGACGTAGCAAATGCTACTAGTAGGTTCCAATGTGTGAAACCTCAGCCAATCGAATTGCTTGTTGTTGAGTTTTTTTCAGCTGGCTGGCTTTCGTGTTAACCAATCACAGGGAGAGAATCCACGTAAACAGGAAAATGATGAATGCGGGCGGGCAAACTCTTGTCTTTGGCAAAACAATGCCAGCAAACAGTCTGATCAGCTAAGCTTTTACGTTGGGATGTAGAATTTCACGAACCGAGTGGATTATTTTTACTACACCACACGGATTATGGCCATAACCTGCAGGTAAGCCTCATTTTAGCTTTTGGCTTCAGGAAACGGCATGCTGCCTCGTTAGCGGCTAGCACCGCTCCATACGGTTTGAACTAAGTGGTACTTTTTGTTTGTGAGTCTGGGCTTTAATCTAAACGCCGGCTGCTTCTGTGAATATCTTGCGTTGTGTCACTGTGTGTTTTTCTGGATACGTGTAGCGTCTATTTTACGGCCTCACGTTTATTTACAGCTTATGGGTGTTCTGTTTGTAGAAAGTGGATTCTATTGATTAGATTTAGCCTACTCCCCTTAAGCGTGTGTGCAGTTTGTGTAATATATGGGTGAATGGATGAATGTTTTTGTCAAAAACATGCTTAATATATTCGAAAACCTTTTGAATAACTTTGTTGCCGGAAGAGCTACTGTGACCGTCAGTTGTGTGACGCTGATGCTTAAGAATCAATGGTAATTTTGCGTCCCCTAGTGGTGATATGTGGTTAGCGCCCCACCCAAAATAAAAGTCACCGGCCGCCACTGGTCCCTTGTCTAACCTAAATCTGCATTTGTCCCTTGTCTAACCCTAACTTTACATTTGTCCCATGTATAACCCTAAATCTACATTTGGCCCATGTCTAACCCTAACTCTACATTTGTCCCATGTCTAACCCTAACTCTACATTTGTCCCATGTCTAACCCTAAATTTACATTTGTCCCATGTCTAACCCTAACTCTACATTTGTCCCATGTCTAATAACTCTACATTTGTCCCATGTCTAACCCTAAATCTACATTCGTCCCATGTCTAACCCTAACTCTGCATTTGTCCCTTGTCTAACCTAACTCTGCATTTGTCCCTTGTCTAACCTAACTCTGCATTTGTCCCTTGTCTAACCCTAACTTTACATTTGTCCCATGTCTAACCCTAAATCTACATTTGTCCCATCTCTAATCCTAACTCTACATTTGTCCCATGTCTAACCCTAACTCTACATTTGTCCCATGTTTAACCCCAACTCTACATTTGTCCCATGTCTAACCCTAACTCTACATTTGTCCCATGTTTAACCCCAACTCTACATTTGTCCCATGTCTAACCCTAACTCTACATTTGTCCCTTGTCTAACCCTAACTCTACATTTGTCCCTTGTCTAACCCTAACTCTACATTTGTCCCTTGTCTAACCCTAACAATACATTTGTCCCATGTCTAACCCTAAATCTACATTTGTCCCATGTCTAACCCTAACTCTGCATTTGTCCCTTGCCTAACCCCAACTCTGCATTTGTCCCTTGTCTAACCCTAACTCTACATTTGTCCCTTGTCTAACCCTAACTCTACATTTGTCCATTGTCTAACCCTAACTCTACATTTGTCCCATGTCTAACCCTAACTCTACATTTGTCCCTTGTCTAACCCTAACTCTACATTTGTCCCTTGTCTAACCCTAACTCTACATTTGTCTCTTGTCTAACCCTAATCCTGTGGTTGTCACATTGTGACACAACACAACTCAGTCCAAACAAGCAAAAGTCTTCTAGGTAATCAAACGAGAAAGTGTTTGGAGCTCTAGACCCCAGGTAGACATGACTGTAGCAACAAACTACCATTGAGTTCCTTACTGCTATAAAATCAGAATCACCTCTGTTTTCATCGCAAACACGAGATTTACTGGTGCGGCCTCATAATGCGCCCCCCCCCCCCCCCCCCACACACACACACACACACACACACACACACACATACATAAATAGTGCGTAACAAGAAGAAGAGCATGTCAGAGACCCAGACTGATCTGTTCAGTATCTGGTCGAGTACTTACTACTTATAGGTTTCTGAACGAACATATTCAAAAACATGGGAGATGCCCAGTTGGAACTGGTCTGCAATGGGAGTGACCCATGGATTATTCTCAGCTTTGAACACCTGTTTAGGACCGGTTAGATCCAGATTACCTGCAGACAGAAAAACATCACACTTAGATAACGAACACACCTAGAAGTTTGCAACCTTTATAAGTAACTTTTATCGTGAGGAGCCATAATGGAGCCTTATAAATAACTTATCAAAGTTACATCTCTAATTCTATTTTACTCCAGTTTATGATGTAATGAGACATTGTGGTTATTGTTCCTCTTGTCTAGGCATAAAGAAAAGCACAAACTTTACACTTTCTTGTAAAGAAACGTTTACTTCACATATTTATAGAATATGCACGAGCGTGTAAATGAGTAACAGATTTACTCTGAAGCACTTCAGGTGTCTTGAAAAGTGATATGGAAATCTATCCATCGTTTTTATTAAAACAAATAAAACATAATTAGGGTCATTGTGCTGTGGAAAATATAATTATTCAGCTTCATGACATGTTTAGTCAGAGCTAGCAGGAGGCTCTTCTGAGGGGATGAGAAGCCATACATGGCTCACACTGAGGTATTCCAGCCCACTCTTCCATGGCAAATCATTCCAGCTCTTCTAGATAACGTGGTCCTCAAGCAAGGACACTGACCTTCAGCACCTGCAACAGATTCTCAGTGGGACTGAGTTCTGGACTCTGAGGGCCACTCCAGAACCCTGGTTTTCATGTCCCTCAAAAGGTTTGTGACCAACATGGAGGTATGCTCTGGGTCATTGTTTTGCTGAAGGACCCAGCAGCGGCCTAAAGCAAGACTTACATCAGATTTCTTCAATTATTCTTCTAAATACCAACGGGATGCAAGGGAGTTTTCCTTGGAATGGGACCTTGAAGTTCTTATGATGAAGAGCTTTCGCAACCATCCTCCTATAGACACATTAACTCCAGAAGAGGCCAGCTGAGCAACAACCCCCTTGGCAGAGACCCAGGGTCCTTCGTGACATCTGATTATTTTTTCATCCATCGTTTTAATAATGTTGTGCTTACGGTCACACCCAGGTTTGTTTACAACACAATTTGCCTTCTGGTGCTTTATATCAAGAGAACCAAGTTTGATGAGCGTGGAAATATTTCCATGGAAATATTAGGTTTTGAGTGATTTCATCAGTAAGGATAATAATTCTGACCCTAAGTGTAGCTAGACCTGAGTATTATTCATCATTAATAGAACAGAACAAGAACAATCTCAAACACACCTTTCAGCTCTGTGGCCAGACTGATGAAGAGTCCAACCTCTGTTGAACCATGTGCCCTACAACCCTCATCAAAGCTATTCTACATTAAAAGATCTCAGTCCTCTCCACAGTTGTCACTGGATCATTAGACATATTTAGAAATAAACATTTACCTTCTTCCCTTTCTCAGATAAAAAATAAAATCCTTGGTTTGGACAGATGACAGACAAATAGATGGGACAGATGGAAAAGGGTGAATCCAAAAGCATGAATCCTTTTCTGGTGAAAGCTTGACTTAGACTGAAAATACGACTAAAAATATCACACAAGTAATGTTTATTACATAGAAAAATATGAAATAACAGACAACTGGTAAAGTGTGTGTGTGTGTGTGTGTGTGTGTGTGTGTGTGTGTGTGTGTGTGTGTGTGTGCGTGCGTGCGTGTTGTCTAGCCATCTTAGTGAGGACCATAACGAGTTTTTCACCTTTAAGGTGAGGACCATCAGTAGCAAAGTGAGGACATTTGCCCGGTCCTCACTTTGGTGCAATCTCACAAAGCTCTACTCGTTAGTTTGAGAGGTATGGTGTGAATTAAGTTTAGTTAAGGTTAGGGTTAGGAATAGATCAGCATTGGTTAGGGGTATGGGTTAGGCATTATACAGTCACAAAAATTTACAAAAATGAATGGAAGTCAATGGATGGTCCTCACTAAGATGGTTAGAGAGAGAGAGAGAGAGAGAGAGAGAGAGAGAGAGAGAGAGAGAGAGAGAGAGAGAGAGAGTGTGTGTGTGTGTGTGTGTGTGTGTGTGTGTGTGTGTGTGTGTGTGTGTGTGTGTGTGTTACCAAGCTCAGGAGGCAAAACGGTCAGCCTGTTTCCTTGGATATGAAGCTCTTTCAGTTGAGTCAATTCCCCCAACTCCTTAGGCAGCGAGACGAGATCGTTATCTCTAAGACTCAACTAAACACACACACACACACACACACACACACACACACGAAGAAGGCCTTTTTAAACAAGTAGCATCTCATATTAACTCATTCTGCTGTAAAGTCCATTGAGTTGCCTGTGTATGAAATGTGCTTTATAAATAAAGCTGTAGTGTCTTCTGAGTACAAATCCATGGTTTTTGTATTGTGTTGTGTCAGTCTGAACTGAGAGGGTCTAGTGAAAACAAACTGTCCAATTAAAACCCAGATATGGTTCAAACAAAACTCGGGGACAAGTTCTGGTTCCAGCACTGTGGTTGGACCCTATCAGGATTCTGGCTGGAGCCAGACAGAGTCCAGCTATGTCAGCAGGATGTTGACTATTTTTTTTATTTGACTGGTGTCAGGGGCACTGCTGGGAGCAGGAGGAGATATCTGGACCCTACAGAGGTTTTTAGGGTCCACCAGGATGGAACATGAACACGTACCATAGCCAGAAGTTTCCTCCCAGCTATGGAGGAGTCTCCAGGAGACATTTGCTCTGAGACAGCTGGACAGGACCACTGAAGGTCACCCACCACCAGGACTGCTATCTGATCCTTTCTGAAAGGAGGAACAGGTGAGTCCTGCCAGAGCTCTAGTGACCTCCAGCAGGACACTGGTGTGAACATCTTTGACCAGACCATTAGAACCAGACTTCATGAGGATGATCTGAGTGTCTGATGACCTCTAGTGGAGCTCCACTGGTACTTACCTCCAGAACACCAGAATTAGAAGGCATACAAACTAGGGAGGACCATTTAGGGTTGCTGCAATGACATTTCATAAACCTGGACTGGTCTGCTATCAGTTTCTTTCATTTCATTCATTCCTTGTGGACATTTATGAAGCCATCTATAGGTTAATAATTGTCATTTTCATTGAATGATGTGGCTAACACATTAGCCTTTCACATCAGGATGGAGATCCAGCAGGGTATTTTTTTTTCTTTTTGAGGAGTGTAAATACAATCATTAACTTTAGTTACTGTTCAGAGAGGAACTCAACCAGCAACAAACCAGTAAAAACACCTGGTTTCAACCACTACAGAGGTGAGCAGATACAGATGAGCTGCTAGATCCTCGGTTCCTTTCTTTCCTCTTGTTTTTCAGACAGAGAAACTAACGTTTTCCAACACATCTTATGTCAGATCTGGTCTTTGCTGAAGATGAAAGTCCTCTCACATGTTTGTGTCCTCCATCTGGGACACAGTGTCTAAAGTTTTAATGGTAAAATCATTTCTAAAATAGTAATACTAGGAAATATCATAAAGCAACCTTTGGAATCAATAACCATTCACCCATGCTGGAAATGAGTACACCGTTGCTCTCAAACCTGTATATTAGTACTTAATAGTATCTACTTACAATCTGCAGCTTGGTGAGCTTCCCGATGTCTGCAGGAAGGTCTTCAAAGTCATTGTCACTCAAATAAAGAGCTCGAAGAGTAGCTGCAGGACAAACGACACAGTCTCAGATTCAACCAGAGGTTCCCAACCTGTTCATGTCACACCACTTTATATCAGTTACAGTGAAACGATTGTATTATTCACTTTTATTTGGTTTCTGGAGATCATTTCAACACAGTGAAGACCCTACCCAGACTATTGGAACGACTGTTCTCGAGTTCTAGCTCATGTTCATGTGGAACCATGACGTTCTACAACCTGAACACTTTAAGACCAAGCTGGAACTTTTCATTAATGCTGTGGGAATTCAAAAATTCCTGGACTTGATTAAAAATAACCTGAAAACTAAATGTAACTTTTCATCAGCTGTCCACTGTAACAAACTTCTCAAAAGTATCTAATAAACCCAGAAAACAGCAGTTTGACTGAATCACTGACAGAAATGAACTTTTAGATGATGATCTGATTCACTGAGACGTAGTTTATCCTTCAGGTTTTAACTTATTATTAAAGACAGTGAAACATGTGTGTGTGTGTGTGTGTATACAGGCACTGGGTCTCACTCAGGTAGAAGAAGTTTCCCGGCAGGGAGCTCTGGTTCAGGTTGTTGTAGGTCAGGTCCAGCACCTCTAGAGCCGGTAAAGAACCAAATCCTCTGGGAAGGCCGCTCATACGGTTCATCCTGTTAAAAACACACATCTGCTGATTTCTGGAGCTTTCTGAACAAGAACTGAACTCACCTGAGATTATAATCTACGGGAGGAAGAATGATGAATTTCACTTTTGTTAGTTCTAGTTAAAAAAAGTTAAAGTCCCATTAGTCATCACACACACTGATGTGTGGTGAAATTACATCTCCGCATTTGACCCATCCCCTGGGGGAGCGGTGAGCTGCAGACATGGTCGCACTTGGGAACTATTTGGTGGTTTAACCCCCCAATCCAATCCCTTAATGCTGAGTGTCAAGCAGGGAGGCATTGGGTCCCATTTTTAAAGTCTTTGGTATGACCCGACCATGGATTTGAACCCACGATCTCCCAGTCTCAGGGCAGACACTCATACCACTAGGCCACTGAGCTGGTTAGAAACAGGTGGGTTTTAGCTCCAACAGGACGGGACAATGATTTAACATTTAACAGATGATGACGATCGGTTCAGAGAGGGAGAGGTGAAACGTCCCTCATATGATGGATGGATAAATGAACATTTCAACTGAATATTTATGATCATATTCCAGCATAGTGACTGATGCAGCTGGTTTTAACATCTTCAACATTAGACCTGACCTGAAGAAAGATCCAGAGTCTGTTCTACTGTAACAACAGCTAAACCAGCAGCGTGCAGAAACTAAATGAAGATTAAAAAAAATCACAAAATATGAGAGGACAAACTCTAGAGGTTCCTGTGTGTGTTTGTTACCCAAGGTTGAGATGTTTGAGCTTCTGCAGGCTGCTGATCTGAGTAGGAAGTTCTTCAATCTGGTTGTTGAACATGTTTAGAACTTCCAGGTTCTTCAGCTCTGAGATATTTGGAGGCACAACTGGAGAACCGCACATGGAAGAGAAAACACACTTAGATATGTTGGGACAAAAGAGATGCATGTGTTGCTTCCTCCTACTGGTTGTATCCATCTACTGGCTCCACTGACAGATCTTACCTGTTCACTACTGCAGGACGCTGTTTCTGGGAGACTCTGAAACCAACCAGTGTGTCCATAGCCCACTAGCTATAGACAGGATTTAGCGTTAGCCCTAAAGAATTCTAGCATAGCTCTATCATAGATTTAGTATAGTTCTAACATAACTTCCCTAATTGTGTCTCAAAATCAGACTCCTGGTTCTTTACTTTAAACTCAGCATGTGTACTCCTGTGTCTTCATGCTTGTTGTGCCAACATATGTCTGAGGTAGACGGGTACCGAGACTCCAGGATGTGTGCTGTTCTGGTCCTGTGGTATTTACTGGTTTGTTTGGTGTTTAGCATCTATAGCATGTACCAGCATTAGAAGATGCTGATCCTACGGTATGTTAGAACACTGAGTAGAGATGAGCTGGTTAAAGGTCTAGCACAGCAGAGCACCGTGAAGTCTTGTTATTACTGATCTAGCTCATGCAGCTTACCTGTGATCTTGTTGTGGCTCAGAACCAGCTGAGTGATGTTTGACAGCGTGACTGAAACAACATGAACATAATAAACCTGTTACTTCATAAAGATTAGCCGGCAGGTTTCACCAAACAGAATTCAGTTCTACGTGGTTCTGACTGTAATCTGGATCAATCTGAGTTCAGCAGAAACCATCTGATTCAGTTAATACCAGACAAATGACTCCTCCCACCCAGGTAACACACCTGACCTCTGACCTTTAATACATATACGGTCCCTGTCTGAGTCCAGTTGGCCTGGTTCGTGTGTTAGGAACGAACGAACGAACACACACACACACACACACACACACACACACGCACGCGCGCACACTTACAGAGTCCGGGAACGTCCAACATGTTGGAGATACTCCTATCGCACATCTCCAGCTCAGGGAGGTTTTTGTCTCGACTTTCCTCCACGATCTTCTTCAGAGACTTGGACATGGTTCTGAACTCGGAGAGAAGACGAGAGCTGAGTAATAGAATCCGCCAGCCGGACCGGATGTAGTTCTAGATCAGAGCGAGTCCGTTAGCCAGCTGGTTAGCCTCTTACGTCTGGAGAAAGGCGGTGGCACCGAACCGTTTGACTTTCTAACCAGATTTCTGGACCCGAACAACCCACCGGATGTTTGAGTCTAAAACCCGTTCCTTATTGGGAGATTTTCTCTTGGCGTCACGCCCACAGAATGCTACGTCACGAAAGAATGCGGAAGTCTAGTCGTAAATGCTGTTTGTTATTTGTCTAAATAAACTTTTATTTAATTACTTGTAATCTGTAATTTGATTTGATTGACGGCCACATACTCTGTCTATAAGAGATTTTTATTTTTTATTGGATGGAAACAAGCTTTCGAGATTAAGGATTGTCCGCTCTCTAGCGGACGAAAGTTGTTACTACAGGCAGCGTTCATAAAGCTAAACAAGACATTACGCATTAGCATTTCCTGTAGATTAATTCAAAAATAAAACATACTACTTAAACATTACTACGGGTTTTAAATCCGCGTTAACAGCATATTTAGTAAACAATTAATCCAAATATGTAAACACTTTTTTTGTCTGTTTAATACAAAATATGGACCTGGATTATTATAAATTGTTTTTTGGTTGGTAAAAATTATGTATATCAAAATTTGCTGTAAAGGCATTGAATCTAGGACCACTGAAGTAATAGCATTGTATTCTACATGAAGACATGATGACGGTGGCAGAGGAGTAAAGTGCATGTCTCATAACCCAAGGGTTGCAGGATTAGGTCCTGCTCAGTCTGTTGCAGTTGTTGTTCCCTTGGGCAAGACACTTCACCCACCTTGACTGCTGGTGGTGGTTTGAGGGACCGGTGGTACCTGTGTTTGGCAGCCTCGCCTCCATCAGTGCTACCCAGGGGAGCTGTGGCTACATTGTAGCTCATCACCACCCGTGTGTGAATGTGTGTGTACATGGGTGAATGACTGAATGTGTTGTAAAGGGCCTTGGGGGGTTGTAGGACCCTTCAAGGTGCTAAATACAAGCCATTTACCATTTCCATTTGAGAATTTTGAGGAACTCTTTGATGAATTATGGCTATATTATTAAATTATGAAGTTAGGTCAGTATAGCATTAAATGTCAATTAGCAGATTTTAATTGAATAACCATTTCCTCTAGGGATATGGAATTAATGGTTCTAAATCCACACATCTGAGAATTATTTGGTATTTCGGTTTATGAAATATGGGTTTGATTTGAGTGAATATAGTGAGATTTCGTCCAGTTTTGCATTCGTAACTTTAATAACTCTGCACTGCATGACCCATGCGTAATCCTCTGCATAGTGAACGTATTTAACACCATCTTGCAAAAGTACATTTGTTTGTGGAAACCAAATGATTTTGTGGGCAATTTAGAAATTAAGCAATCACATATTAACAATAAATGAAACCCACCAACCTTTTCAAACAGACATTGTGTTTTATGGAACCACAGTGAGTCTGAGTGAGATAAAAATAACTGCTTTATCCATTTTATTCTCAACGTGCCAATTATTGATTCAAAGTGCCCAATCAGATTAGTTTCTTAGCAGAGTGAGTCCTATTTTTCCTATTGAAATAAAGAACTGAGTTTACCTTTTTTCCATATAATACTTGATCCACATTCAATACTTGACAAGAATATTTGATAACTCTTCAGCTTTAACCAGCAAATGAACCAATTATCTGATTAACCAATGATTTTAGGATTTTTCCATTAGTGCCATTTTGTCCTCTTGCATGGATTCGTTTTAGTTCCTTCTGTATAAATTCTAACAACTAAGTGACGTGTGATTTAATTGGAATGTTTTCAATTTTTGTTTCTGCACAGAAATAGACCAACATGAGTTCATATTTATTTAGGTTTAACAAATACCTTGAGAACGTTGGAGTTACCTGAAGTGCTTTATTGATCACGTCCTTGTACTGAATAAAGATGGCTGTATCGTCAGCATATTGGCTAACTCTTTATGTTAGAATAGAGTAGAATAGACTTTATTGATCCCACAGTGGGGAAATTCACTTGTCACAGCAGCACCATCACTCAAAGGGTAATTAGAAGAAAGATAAAAACAAGGATACATCTATATACACATAGGCAGTAATCTAGTATTGTAATCTTAGATCACTAAAAAAACACAAATAAAAGATGAAATCAAACTTGGTACCAACACTATGCATCATACTGTAAGAGACACAGACAACAATCTGAATCCGGTATTGCACAAGTATAGAACACATACTGAATATTGCATTGGTGTTATTGTGTACCAGGATGATACCAGTAAAGCTTAAACTGAGGAGTTATACACTCTTACAGCAGAGGGGATGAAAAATCTTCGATAGCGCTCAGTTTTACATCTGGGATGTCTCAGTCTACCTCTGGAGGAGCTGTCCATGGCCTCCACAGTGGAGTGCAGAGGGTGGGAGGGGTTTCTTAAGATGGAGGTCATCTTCCCCAGCATCCTCCTTTCACACGTCTCCTCAACAGAATCCAGCGGGCAGCCCAGAACCGAGCTAGCTTTGGTAGCTAGCTTGTTCAGTCTCTTTCTGTCTCGGTCAGAGCTGCCTACACCCCAACAGACCACAGCAGAATGAATAACAGAGCCAACCTAACTCCGAAGGACCTCAGCCTCCTCATGAGATGGAGGCGGCTTTGGCCCTTCTTATACAGAGCATCTGTGTTGTGGGACCAGTTCAGTTTACTGTTGAGGTGAACACCCAGGTACTTAAAGGTGTCCACCACCTCAATGTCTGCTCCCTGGATGTTTACGGGTGAGTGAGGAGGAGTGTTTCTCTGGAAGTCAATCACCATTTCCTTTGTTTTACTGGTGTTCAAGCGAAGGTGGTTACGCTCACACCAGTCCACAAAGTCCATGATGACTGACCTGTACTCCTAGTCATCCCCCTCAGACACACAGCCAACGATGGCCGAGTCATCAGAGAACTTCTGGAGGTGACAGCTGCTGGTGTTGTAGGTGAAGTCCGAGGTGTAGAAGGTGAAGAGAAAGGGTGAGAGTACTGTACCCTGCGGAGCTCCAGTACTGCACACAACCACCTCAGACGTACAGTTGTGCAGCCTCACGTACTGTGGCCTGTTGGTGAGGTAGTTGATGATCCATGCAGTCAGATGTTCGTCCACTCCTGCACCCCTCATCTTCTGCTGCAGTAGACATGGCTGGATGGTGTTGAAGGCACTGGAGAAGTCGAAGAACATGATCCTCAGTGCTTTTTTGCATCTCGAGGTGATTCAGAGCCCGGTGCTGCAGGTAGATGAGGGCGTCCTCCACCCCCATGTTTGGTTTATATGCAAATTGAAGTGGGTCTATTTCTGGGGTCACCACTGAACGTAGATGGGTGAGGATGAGTCTCTCCATAGTCTTCATCAGGTGGGAGGTCAAGGCGACTGGTCTGTAGTGGTCTGGTTCCCTGGGATGTGATGTTTTGGGGACTGGAACCACACAGGAGGTCTTCCGCAGGATGGGGACCTGCTCCAGTCGAAGGCTCAGGTTGAACATGTGTGTGACCACTTCACACAGCTGGTCAGCACAGTCTTTGAGCAGTCTGGGGCTGATTCCATCAGGACCTGCTGATTGTCTGCTCTTAAGCCGCCTCAATTCTCTCCTCACCTGGTCCGATGTAACTGAGAGGGGGGAGTGAGGGGGAGAGTGGTGCTGAGGAGGGTTGGTGGAGGGGGGAGAAGCTGATGAATGGTGTGAAGTTAGGAGGTGGGGGGTTGGCTGGCTGACTGGAGGTGGTTGGGGGGTGTTGGTGGTGCCTGTTGCAGCTGTGGGGGGAGTGGAGTCAAATCTGTTAAAAAACAGGTTAAGCTCATTGGCCCGGTTCTGGCACCACTCCTCCCACTGTGACCTGTGATGTTCCTGAGGCCTCTCCAGGCACCACGAGCATTGTTCTGCCCCAGCTGATTCTCCAGCTTCCCCCTGTAGCTGTCTTTTGCCTGTCTTATTTTTTATTTGAGTTCTTTCTAATGTTCACAAATGAATTCAATAATACCGTTGAGTTCTGGACGGTTGAAAATCAAATGTGCTGAAATTTGAGTACAAAGAATGAACTATTTTGAGATTCATTGAAATTCTTGTAATCCATCATTTCTTAAATGAGCCCAACTTGTGACAGGTGTATGTTGGGTTTGGGTATAAGAGTAATTCATCCAGTTTTCATAGATGGGACTAGACTTCCATGAAAAATACATTTCTGATTTGATGTCCGTCTAGCAAATCTGTGCTCAACCCAATCGATTGAGACTTTCTATTTTTTATTTCATAAATGTATACTTCTTCCATCGTTAGTATTTCACTCTTCTTTAAGTCTTCATTAGAATACAATATGTAATAAGTTAAATGTAATTGAAAGAGTTCATCATTAGCTAATTAGCTGAACTATTTATCTTTATGGAAAACTTGGATCAAATTCCTAAAATACTTGAAAAATGTTATCTTTGGTTCTCAGGTTTAAACTAAATATCAGAAGCTCGGTTTTGTCAAGAATTCATCATATTCATGCATCAACTCTAGAGTTACACTCACTCTTACTCTCTCTAGGAAAACATCTGGGTCTGGGACTTTATCCAACAAGCTTCATCTCAAAATGAAAAGTGGAAAGGTTTTAACCTGTTAAACATGTTAAACTAGATCATGTTATGAATTCTGGCTTCTCCTGGTTGAATCCCAACTAAACCCCAGCTTGTTGCTCTCTGGAATTCAAAATTGCATTAATATAAATATTTAGTTTGAAATGAAAGGGCTTGAGACTTGAATAAATCTCTCTTTGCAGTGAGTCACCAAGTCGCTTCAGAAACAATAAATAAGTCAAAGAACCTTTTTGCACTTCATAAATATTTTATTATCTTAATATTCTAGAGATTTATTTATGAAACTGGTTCAGAAACAATATATGATCAACTTTAAACATGATTTAACATATCCTGTGTGTGTGTGTGTGTGTGTGTGTGTGTGTGTGTGTGTGTGTGTGTGTGTGTGTGTGTGTGTGTGTGTGTGTGTGTGTGTGTGTGTGACATCTAGCTGTTCCATGTGAGTCTGAACCCTGACGGCAGGGTGGAGTACTGTCCCTGGAAAACCACAAACACCTGATGGGAGGAGGCTGTAAATGGAGCGATGTTAGTTTCCTGAAAATAGAGAAGAAAACAGCTTTAGGTGGAGAGAACTCAACATTCAGTCGGTCTGGAACAGAAAAACCAAAAACAGAATCTTTACTACGTCTCTTAAGTTAGGTCCACAAACACTGAACTGTAAAAGAAAAAAAAACTCCATCCTGCACAATTCTGTCATCTCAAATTCCTGCACACATGGTGAGCAAGACCTGAGACTTTTCTGCAGAACGATCAGGAACCTCGTGTATCAAACATGCATACACCATCAATAACAATGGTAATGTGTGCAGCTTCATGCAAACTTCCTGTTCTTTCTACAGGACTGTTCAAAGACACTTGGTGGGCATGCTGGGAAACTGTTGCTGGTGTGAAAATGATTCTTGTTCACACCAGAGATGCATGATGAACAGTCTGTGTCTATTGTGTTGAAAAGCATTACATGTTGAAATGACTAGAACCACTAGAGGGAGCTATTGGAACATTTGGATCCTTAAATTCATACAAACGTCCTTTTCTGGAGTTTCAGCTCATTCCCTCTGGGAAATCTTTTTCTGTGCCATTAAAACCTAAGATCGTTTCCTGTGCTCTTGGATTAAAGCCAGATGATCCTGCCCAAAGTTCTCCACCCAATAGGAAGCCAGATATGACTCCGAACAACGAGCTCATCAGTCTTCTTCTGGGTGCGCTTGTTTTAATCTGGGTGTCTGCTGGCAAACATTTAGCACCCAACACATCCCAATCCAATGTATTTTCTTCCACTATCAATGGTGGACACGCCACCTGAGTATGTTAATAAAAACGAGTGCACCCAGAAGAAGACAAGGAATTTACTTTGTGTTCGACTGACGTAGATGGTCTTTAAACCAATGGAGAATCCAGAAAATCCCTCTCATTCGTTAAATCTTGTGTCCAGCATGAAGTTCCTATGAGTTCATTAGTCTGGACTTAAATAAACTGGTTATAGGTGTAGTTCTAAACCCAGGCCCTGTCATTCACCAGGCTACAAGTACAAATACAAGTTCTGGTTAAATAAAATAAAACCAGTTTAACTGAACCAAGACATCACAGGCTGTCTCCTCAGATACGTACCGTTCCACAGTATGGTCCAATCTGCGGCGACGAAGGGTCAGGGCCGTCGTACAACTTGAGGAAATTGTTCTGACAGTTTCCTGGGTCATCAATACTAATCTGGGCAAAGGTGATGGTCACCACACGACCCCGAGGGGCCATAATGCCCCATTCACAATGAGTACTGTTGGGATATGTTCCTGGGTAGTTGGGGCTGGTGAATGAGCCATGATCTCCAAACAGTTTGCCACCACAGCCTGGAGCCAAGAACACAGTGAACACATGAGAATTAGAAGGTCAACCAACAGGAGTTCTCATGAGAAAACTGTCAGCGTGTCAGTCACCAGAGAAGCTGTAGTGAGGCATTACAGTGACAAACTTCTTACCATGAGGAGATGACGTCCACGTGGCATCAAAGCCGTCTCGAGCAAGGGAGAAGTCACTCTTGAAGCGTAGGTAGAGCAGATTAGATTGTGGGAAGATGGGACTGGGCAGAGTGCTACCACAGAACCGACCAATCAGAGGGGAGTCTGCTGTACTCCCATTACGGACCTGAGAGATGACACATTTACATTCAGTAATCAGCAAAGGGACACACACACACACACACACACACACATACGCACGCACGCATGCACACACCCTTTTACCTCCAGAAAGTCAAAATCACAGTTGCTGTGGCTCTCCAGATCAAAACTGTTAAAGAAGAAAGAGATGGAGTTGTTCTGTGGAGCCTTCAGGATGATGGTACAGTCCATATTGTGGGGGTAAATGTCTGGCCATCCTGGACTCTTCAGGTACCCAAAGTCCTGTTCATATGTCCTGCTGCAGTCTGAAAAGCAAGCAGACCTACATCAGACGAGCAGAAAACACCCCAAAGATTTTCCAGGTTTTTTAACTTAGGAGGGTTGGAGGTAGAGGCAGAGGTAGAGTGTGTGTGTGGGAGGGGAGCAGATGGAGAGCAAGGTACAGATACAGCTACAGTTAAAAAGAGATACAAAGACTCTTACTAGCAATTTGAAAAGTGAAGCTTAGTCCATTTCCTGTGAAGAAGTCATCAGATTTGAAGTGAACCAGGATGGTTCTGCTGTGACTGTAGAAGTCTGGAGGGTGATCATCTGATGCACAGAACTTATGTGACTGTCCAAAGTCTCCCTGCAAACAAAAACAAACTCAGAAACACAACAACCTGCTGCTCTAGTCATGTCAGCTCAGCATTTCTCAGTCCTAGGTCAGGGCGGAGTCTCCTCTCTGCACCTGAAACCATCAATGTTCAGGCCTTGGCTGCACCAATCCAGACATATTCATGCAGATTAGTTTTGATCTGTGTATGAAAATATTTTTATCTATACTATTGTGACAGAAAGTCTGAGACCTGCAATGGAGAGAGTATTTCATTAACAACATATTAGGGAAGAATGCTCCTAACTTGACTAAAGATCCATCCAAACATCACTAAATCTGCTGTTTCTTCTATTGTCTCTGATAAAACTTGCATCTAAACTCACCAAAGGCCAGTCCTTCATGTCCAGATAGTTGGTGGTGCAGCTCTGGCTTGGTTGGAGGACAAACGTCTGGACAGATATTTTAATGGTCTCCTGAGGTGGAGCATCGAGGATCCAGCGACAAGAGGTGTAAGGAGGATAGGTGCTGGGGAAGGAGGGTGAGGTCACGGTCTGTGCTGAAACTGTGGCGTTCAGAGTTCCACCGCAAGGCACTGAGGAAAGGCAAATACAGGAAAACGAATAAACTGTTGAAAAGAAGGGTTCAATTGATTGTTGAACCTCTGATTTATGAGAAGTAGGAAGTAATGGCTTATGCCATCCAGTTGTGATGTAGAGACCAGATCTTCACTTTTGCATATTGCTGGTTTTATGCTACAGCACTGCGTCCAGAGTTGGATTTACTGTCTCTTGACTCAATGCCAGTAGGGCAGCTGCAGAAATATTTGAATGAGCTAATGACCTGTTATGAGACAAACATGAAGCCCCCTGCCTTCATGATGAAATAGATTAGTGAAAGAAGATGGTTTCTTACATGGAACTGCTCTGTAGGTAGCGTTGAATCCTGTCTTCTGTACTGAGGCATCGGTTTTAAAGTGAATGATTAAGAAGTTTCCAGTTGACAAAAAGGGAGCTGGGATGGAGGCTCCACAGAAAGTCCCAACCAGAGGGAAATTCATGTCCCCCCCATCATACACCTGGCATAGACACATGAAGGGACACAATCAGGACACCGCTATGGCATCACTCAAAAGACAAAAGATGGCTACAGCCAACCACTGAACAGTCTCCCTCTCCTGACATTAACGTTTTACTTTAGACTCTTGTAGTGAATTGGTGCTATATAGATAAACTGAATTGAATTGAAAAAAAAAGAATCACAGTACTATAAACTGTAGCTAATCTGTGATTACACAAATCAAACAATCTTTAGGTGAGTAATCTGCAGCATGCTAATGCCTTGCTCATTCATATGACTCAGGTTTTTACTTTGATATAATCATAGGCACAAGTAGAAGAACTCTCCAAGTCAAAGGACTCGAAAGTCAGGTTGATGGCTTTGTTCACTGGCATCTCAATGGTCCACACACAGTTCATGTTAGGCTCATAACGTCCATCCAGGTTTGGATCTGGTGACCCAAACATGCCCATGGGCATAGAAAGGTAGCCACCACAGCCTTGAGCTGGACCTGAGAAAATAATTCAGATGAAAATTAGTTCATGATGTACCATAGAACAGCTTTAGCACTTTGTCTTAAGGTTTGGATGGATGGATGGATGGATGGATGGATGGATGGATGGATGGATGGATGGATGGATGGATGGATGGATGGATGGATGGATGGATGGATGGATGGATGGATGGATGGATGGATGGATGGATGGATATATTTTACTATTAGTGGTGACCCTGTTTTTAGTCTCTATTTGACAGACTTGTCTAATCTGGTCTTAACTCACCTAGGGTTTCACTGAAAGTTGCTCTCCAGCCTATGCCATTCACTGAGGCGTCTGTTCTGAAGACAATGAACAAATGGTTTGTAGAGGAGCGCAGATCTGGTGGGAGCACTGTGCCACAGAACTTCCCAAGAAGAGGAGCTAGGGTGTTCTGTCCATCATAAACGGCCACATAGTCGAAGGCACATGAGGAAGAAGCCTCCAGATGGAAGGTATTGAACCTGTAGACAGGAAATGAACACATGATTGACTAAATCAGTAGATGGTCGAATTCCTATAGCTCCTTAGTTACAGGAGAGGTTGGAGTAAACCCCAGAAACAGCAAAATACTACAGGCTTGCTCAACACGTTCATAGTGAAAACGATGGTTCTCTATATGGTGGACGATGATGGTCATACAGAGATGATCTAAGAGCTCTTAAGAAAATGTTTGCACATTCCCATTATTAGAGAAATTATAGTAATCCTACGATATTTTTTTGCAAATAGAGTTCCTCAAGTCTTACTTCAGATCCATCACTCTGTTTCCCTGAACGATGAGATGGTAGGTACAGTTCATGTTGTGGTGGTAGTTGGTCATGGAGAGCCCTGGACTACTCACAGTACCTGCAGTGCTGTTAAAAACCCCTCCACATGCTGTAAAGACACACACACACACACACACACACACACACACACACACACACACACACACACACACACACACACACACACACACACACACACACACACACACACACACACACACACACACACACACTGTTACAGCCCTTGGCTGTTTGTGTTTTTTTGTCTGAATTTTCCCCTATGGTTTCCTCCCTTCCTGTGTGAGGAGAATTCAAGCCCCACCTGGATCCTCTCACCCTGATTGACTCCACCTCAGCTGTCCCTGCTTGTAATCAGGCTGGCTCTGCTACAAAAAGCCAGCCTGACTTCAGTTCAGGGGGAGCAGCAGGGCAGAAAGGGTCTCTGCACTGTTGTTTCCCCGGTGGCATGTTTGGTTTCAGATTTTATATGATTTGTCTTTGATTTGTTTAACAACCTGTCTCTGCATTGTTTTATTCCCTTTTAGATGAGGACTCAGCTCATAAGGGAATCCACTTTTGATGGTTTCTGATGCGTCTTAGAAACCGGAGTAAGGTTAAATTAACCTGAGACCTTTAGTGGGATTTTGTGCAGGTCTCTAGTATAAAGTGGTTTTGTGTAGCAGAGACCAAGTGTAGGTTGTTTTCGAGTATAGTTTGCCACCGGTTTGGGTTAGTTCTCTTGAGTTTGTTCAGTTCCATTTGTAAATAAATTTGTTTCAATTATTTTGCACCCGAGCATGTGTCCTAATTCTTGTTACCCAGGTCACCTGGACGACCTGGTCCGTAACACACACACACACACACACACACACACACACACAAGGCAGAGATTGTTTAAAATTTTGAATCCTAAATCCTATAGTCAGGGTTGTGGCTCATCCCTTCAGCTATGCTATGCTACTATAAGTTTAGACTGCTGGAGAACATAATGACCACATCTCCTCTCTCTGCTGGCTTTCCTCTTTTGCCATGTTTGTACTTCCCTTTGTTGCTGCCATTAACTTTGTGCTCTTATTTGTTGTGCTAGTTTGAATACAAAGGCATAAAGTAAATAGATAAAGGCATCATAAGAATAAAAAACATAAAATCAGATCCAAAGTTAATTTAGACAGTATTTAAAGACCAAGTTCGCATGTTTTCCAATTCATCTGCAGTGGTCTCTAGTTTAAATGAATGACTTGTAAGTCGATCTCTGTGGAATAAAAGCTCTGGCGCTCCAGTTTCAGGAAGTAGACGTGAGCAGAACACGACAGGATCTGGAGTCTTACTTCCTGATACTCTGACATCTCTCCTCTGATTGGCTAACAGCAACATGACTCTACCACTGACTCTGTTTGCTCTGCAACGTTGATGTTTTATCTCGACAAATAACACAAGCCTGGAGGAGTTCTGCTGTGTGGTGGAGTTGCTAATGCTAACGGTTAGCTTCTACTAGCCGAGACATACTCTGCTCTCACCTGGATGCTAAACCAACAACAGCCTTCCCCGTCGCGAGTCAAGATGGGTGAGTCCGTAAATATTAAGTGACAGTGTGACGTAGATCTGTCAGGCTTTTCAATAGAGTTTCACCGTCTATTTTCTATCAGAAGCTAATGCAGGAGATAGGTGTAGGAGACTGTTTTCATGTTCAGCCTGCATGAAAAACTCAGAGTGACTGATCATAACTAACAAGTAAAGAATGGTTTCTCAGTGAACTTGCTCTTTAAACAGTCAGTTCTGGTTGTGTGATGAGGATGGAGCTCATGTTAGATTTTCTGGAGATAAAGCCAGAGAGGCCAGACTGAGATGTTTTGGACATGTCCGGAGGAGAGGCAATGATGACATAGGTAGAAGGATGCTGAGGTTGGAGCCACCAGTCAGGAGGCTGAGAGGAGGACCAAACAGGAGATTTATGGATGTGGTGAAAGAGGACATGAAGTTAGCTGGTGCACAGAAGAGGACTAAATGGAGACAAATGATTCGTTGTGGAGACCCCTTAATCGAAAAGCCCAAAGAGAAGAAGACAACTTACGAATGGCTGTGTATTGAGCCATAAAGCCGCTGCTGGTGATCACAGAGTCTGAGTAGAAGTGGAGTAACATGGGGCCAAAAGTGGAGAAAGGACCAGGAATGTCGCTACCACATAACGTAGCAATAGCAGTGCTACTACCCAGGTTATAGATCTTGAGTCCATCAAACACGCAGGTGGAGTGTGCTAGAATAAATAAAGTTCAAACAAGTTAAAACATAAAATACTTTCCTATCCAATAGTTGCCAAGTAGTAGTAGGCCAGATTTCAACAAGATGGTTTGGATGGAAAATTATCTCTGCTCATGTTGCTCTTTACCTTCTACCTGGAAGACCTGAAAGGTTAGGATGATCACAGTCTGCTCTCCAGCATCTATAGTGTAATTGCAGTTAGAATAGTTGGGGTAGTCAGCTGGAAAGTTGGGAGACACCACACGACCACTGGATGCTGTGAAGTTTGCACCACACCCTAAGAAACAAGCAAAAAAACCTCTTTAAGTATGGGAGACTGAACCTTACACATTACTCGAAGATCATTTAAATCATGTTCCTTCTGCAGCTTTTCAGGTGCAACGGATTTTTTATTAGAAAAAAGATAATGTTTCAGCAAAAACGTGGCCCTAAATATAAACAATATTTAGTATGAAACTATAAATAAATCAGATTCTTACTGGTACTGAAAGAGACAGAGAATCCTTTCCCAGGGGATCCAGTGGACTGGAATCGACTTGTGATTGTATTATATGGTGAAACAACATTTCCTGGTGCCACTGAACCACAGCCTGTCATCAGGAGATCCTCGGCTTGTTGGGATTGGCCTGACCACATCTAAAAATCAGAGATTTCAAATGTACTTTTTCAGTTCAAATGTCACTGCACACATCCAAAAGACTGATATTAACCCCAACTGGTGCAACGAGTTGCTTCTCATTTCTTAAACAACCATGTGGAAAGACACATCTGGTGGTCGTGGAAAAGATTAGTTAGTCTGATTGAGAAGGGTCACATCACTGGCATGCATCAAGCAGAGAAAACATCTAAGGAGATTGCAGAAACGACTAAAACTGGTTTAAGAACTGTCCAATGCATTATTAAAAACTGGTGTGATGAGTCCAGATGGACCCTGTTCCAGAGTGATGGGTGCATCAGGGTAAGAAGAGAGGCAGATGAAGTGATGCACCCATCATGCCACGCCACAGCGAATGTGTGCTGTAATCAAATCTGAAGGCGGACCAACAAAATATTAGCGTTTTGGTGATGGCTTTTTTTTGGCCGGGCAGTGTATGTCCGTCACTTTACTTGAAAAAGATAACGTTCCTTCTATAAATGAGTATCTGTACCTTGACGTAGCTGTTCTGGCAGGTCCCAGTAGAGTCTGGAATCTCAAAATCATTGTTGAAGCTCATCTCTAGGTGGTTTCCCTCATGGGCGATGACCTGCCAGGTACACTCCACATTGGCTGGGAAGCTCTGGGGATAATTTGGTGACTTAATTGTTCCAGAGTCAGCATGAATCATCCCACCACATCCTAGTGAAACAAAATGTTGGATGATGTTACACAACATTAAAACGTGTTTTAATAAAGGATCTGATTAGACTTCCTTCTTGGTTCCTAAAGTTACTCTACCTCTAAGCCAAAATATTTCTTTAATTAAAACTGATTCATGAGTTTAACCATGTAACTACTCTCCCATCCTGTAAAGTGAAACTTGATTTCAAACACAATGATCTTCTAATAAACAAAACATGGATCCAAGACACTGGATCCAGATATGTTTTTATATGATGTGTTTCTAGAGAGGCTCTCCTATTCTGTATATTTGGAACGCAACTCTTTGCTAAATCAGTAGAATAACAGAGACTTGGGGTTAGGACTGACATTAAGTGAGCTGATTTGCAGCTATGAGGTGAGAAGCTAGGATATCTGGGAGGGGCTTGGAGTAGAGCAGCTGCTCGTCCATGTTCAAGCTTCCCTAAGCATTGACAGGTGAGGGTGCTTCTATAGTAATTTTCTGTGTTGTGACATATAAATATGGACATTTTGAAGGCTTGATGGTAGCCGGCTGCACATTTGGCTAGCCAAAGGATGATGACGATAAACAGCTAAATGGCTATTTTTAGCTTCATTGTTACGATGGAACTTAGTTTGTCTGTGACTAATTCACAAAAAGATTACAGGTAAGAGGACACGTGCCACAACCCAGGGCAAAGGGAGAATAATATGAACTTACCAGAAGAATCAGCAGACCAGGAGGCCAAAAATCCTTCACTGGACACACTGTGATCAGCCAGGAAAACCACAACAAGTTTATTGGACCCTGACTGGACAGTCCCAGGAGAAGTGGTACCACAGTACTGGCCTATCAATGGCGATCCAGGAGAAGCTCCATTAAAGATGGTAACAGAATCCCAGCCACATGTGGTGTGAGGCTCCAGGTTGAAATAACTAAAGGTTAACTGCAGAGAAGCAGAGATGTTAGAGAAACTCAAAGAGACAGACAGGATAAGGGTAAGAATGGATGCATCTGGTCCAGAACCAGTCACTCAGTTGACCACCTAGCTAAACCATCATGCTAGTAGTTTTTTGTGAATTCATTGAGCTGTTGGACCTGTGTGAATGCAGTTGGTTATCTTACTGTGATGGTGTGGCCGAGTGGAGCTTCTAGCAGCCAGGCACAGCGACTGGGACTGGGATACATGTTGGGATACTCAGGACTAGATAGCACCCCTCCTTCACCCGTCTGCCAGCCACCACACTCTGCACAGATACAAATTATCCAAAATTAATCTTCATCACAACACGACTCCTAAGGCAGAGTAGGACCAGTAGTTGTCATTAACTGTTACTCACCAGGAAATGAGTACTTGGCCTTGAAACCTAGGTCACCCTGGGATGAGTCCGTCCTAAAATTGACCCAAAGCTTTGGTGTAGAAACAACGATGGGAATCTGAGGGGGGGTTTGTCCACAGATCTTTGCTAACAGCTCCCCATCTGAGTCATCTAAATAACAGGAAAGAGGCAAACAGATAGATATACTTCCTAGGGCAGGCAGCTTCAGACCAGTGGCACTCATTAAGCCAGTAGACTGGCACAGCATGCAGCAGACTGGGATACTACCCAGCAGACTATGTCAACATGTCTGACTAAACCTTTTTCTAGCATGATCAGAAATTGTGCATTGTTTTAGAATTCCATGTCCCTGAGTTGGTTGGATAGCCGATTGAAGAAGATTTTATTTAAATTTAGTGCCTTTAGAGAAATACATTTATGCACAGATCAGTTCAAAACTACTCAATGGGTTCTGATCTGGGTCTTGTCACGCCTCTGGAAGCCTGATTCATGCATACATGGTGTTTAAAGCTGGGACATCGACCACCACACCAAACTACTGAATAAATTACTGCAGCGTGATATCTTAGTACTAGAACAATAAAAACATTTTATCAGGTTAGATTATCTGATGTAGGTTGATTAAAGCAAATCCTACAATCTTTTGTTTAGTTTTGCCCTCTGTCACCAAGGAGATAAACCAAATAAACAAACAAAAGGAAAGGAAATATTTGAAAGCACCTTATCGGTTCTTGATTCTTAAAATGCACCTGGTAAATGTGCTGCACTCCAGAGCTGCTTTGCATTCACAAACACTCACCTAGACGGAACTGCAGGTAGTCTGACTGACAGGTCTGATGGTGCTCCACATGCAGGTCTTCAATAATCACCACAATGGAGGAATTGATGTGACGTGGGTTCTCAATAAACCACTCACAGTTAAGGTTATTACTGTAATTGGACACTTGGTAGCCAGGTGAAGTGAAGTTCCCTCCAGCTGGGTCATTTAGAACTCTGCCACATTCTGAAATGATGTTAGTGGAATAAAGGGGATGGGAACAAGTACAAATTTATTTAATTTCACTTTTTTCTTCTAATCAAACAAATTTCAACCGTTTTTTCTCAAACTACTTTTCATATATTTATAATTGTGTCAATGTTTGCACAACACTACTACAACAACTACTACTACAACTACTACTACTACTACTACTACTACTACTACTACTAAGAAGAAGAAGAAGAAGAAGAAGAAGAAGAAGAAGAAGAAGAAGAAGAAGAAGAAGAAGAAGAAGAAGAAGAAGAAGAAGAAGAAGAAGAAGAAGAAGAAGAAGAAGAAACCTCTCACCTGCAGGTTGATCAGAGGAGTAAGAGGCTAGAAAGCCACCAGCGGACACAGAAGAATCTGTGTGGAATGCAACGGCCATGCTGTTACTGGAGGAATGAACCTGAGTGCCTGCTGGTACAGAACCACAGAACCGCTGTAGCAGAGGTGCATCAGCAGCCAAACCATTAAACACCTACAACACCCAGAGGGAAAAGGAAGATCTCATGATTAGTCCACCAGGCCGGTTTATCCAGGCAGGGTTTAACATTGAATGATCAAATACTTATTACAAATAAAAGAAATCATCAGACATCCACCAGAATATCAAACAACTTCAGGAATATTTGAAAATTGGTCTAAACTATTTAACTTAATTGATATCCGTAGTTAGGTTTGTTATGTACTAAGTAGGAGCAGAAATAAAGTAATGGTCAAAGCTGATTATTCTGGGCTTTCACCTTAAAATAGCTGTTGTCCCTTTAAAGGAAGAGGATTTGAATATGAAACTGGATAAATCATTTCTGTGAGGCCAGAGTTCAGATCAATGAACAAAAATACATAAATGTGAGTTTTTATATGATGAAAAACGACGCAAACCAAGCTGTTGCTATTGTGTGTGGTCCTGGACCCTACATCTTTAAGTGTGTTGGTGTTCTTCCTACAACCAGTGACCGTGTCTTTAGTATATTGGGTTGTAGGTACGAGCCCCTAGATCACTTGAGATAACTGCCAACAATGACTATGTTTTCTCTCTGAAAGCAGACTTACATTCACAGAAATGCCAGGAAACTTCAGGATAAAACAATCTCTGAAAATACTACAAAAAATAAAAGACGAGGGCCTGCTGAGCATCAGACACCTATCAGGAACGCCAGACACCCACCACTGAGACAGGACTGGACTCATTTAACCATGTCTAGAAACAGGATCTAACTGGCCCTAAGGGAACTAAAACCAGGTTCTTGTAGGGCCTCATGATTCTGTTTCTATACCTTTGGTTGCTTTTATCGTGTGTTGTGGAGCTTCTGCTCAGTCAGAGAGATCGAGAACTCACATCAACATAGTCAAAGGCACAGGAAGTCCCAGAGCCCTCCAGCTGCATGTCCTCGATAGTGAGCGTGACCCTACGACCTGGGGTCACCACCAGCTCCCAGCGACACACCCGGTTGTGTGGATATAAGTTGGGATAGTTGGGAGAGGAGATAACTCCCGAGGGAGCGTTCAACTCTCCTCCACAAGCTGCAGAACAAGAACATCACAACAGATTCTAAATGAAGTGGACATTTTTCTTACGATGAAATCCTGTTTTAATGAGATTTATTATTACATTTATTTTATACGTTTCATAAAGTCATCTCATGTTCCAAAGTTTAAAGCATGGCCCAAATAAATCCAGTTGAGTTACATTTTATACAAGTAAGCTTTGAAAATCAACAAAGCATCTGATTGGTCCATCTGACTACAGTATTAAATCGGACTGGCTTCAGGATCCTCATTTGGAAAATTAAAACATGAGAACTGAGGCCGAACTAAACAGCCAGCTCTGGTTTTCTAAAATCAGGCGTTGCTGTTTGGTGTTAGAAGCTCCTGAGGATTGTTCTTTAGTCGCTCACTGATGATCTAACAGAAAATGATTCCTAAATCAGTTCTTTCAGGATTATTGGAAACGAAAACCTAACTTGAACATCATGTCCTATCCAGTATCCTTGGTGACATCACTCTGCCGTGTTCCACCAGGATAATGGAGTTGCCAAGCTTTTCCAACAAAAGCTCCAAACAATCATACCTTCAATGCTAGCCTCAAACAGCAGCCTGAAGCCCGCTGCGTTTGTGCTGGAGTCGCTCACAAACTTCACGTAAGCAAAACTGTCAGACGTGTCAACGGAAGATGGGAGATTAGTTCCACAATGTCGGCCTAGTAGACGACCTGTGGACAGAGCGCGGTGAGAAAATGCTAGTCTGAATCATCTCTACTGCAAACATGTTATCGCTACTTTTATTTTCTTACCTGAGGCGTTGTACTCTCTGATCTCCACGTAGTCAGCAGAGCATCCTGAGGATTCCTGCAGGCTGAAGTTCCCAAAGCTCAGTGTCAGGTAGTGTCCTGTGGGCCCTTCAAGGTACCACTCACAGCTGGAGCTGTCAGGATAATTGTGTTCTGGGAAGCCAGGGCTGTGGATTTCACCTGTTTGACCAATGTAGGTTCCTCCACAGACCGCTGTAGTGGGAAGAGGTTAATGAAAACCCAATATTTCATTTGAAGAGTTCACATTTCAGCTTTTCAGGGCAATTTTACAAGAAGGAACAATGCAATGAATGTGCCTAACACTGACTAAATTCTTAGCATTGATGACTTATCTTTGCACAGACTCATAAATCAGTCCCAGAATTTAAAAGAAGGCATTAAACTGTGTCGTCTGATTATTTTTCCTTACCGATGGAATATTTAGCTTTGAATCCTTTGTGTGCAACACTGCTGTCTGTACGAAACCTAAGCAGCAAGGAAGAACCCTTTGAATGTTGTGTGGATGGTCTGGTGCTGCCACACAGCCGGGAAACCAAATCAGAACCAATTGTTGAGCCATCCCTGACCTCCAAGTAATCAAAGATGCAGCTGAGGAGAAAAACAACAGTGTGAACCCAATACAAGCCAACCTTTTGGGGGTAAAGACAAGGAGTCCATTCTTTTCAAATCAAGATGTTTAACTTGAAATACATTTTCATAATTGTAGTTATTTTAGTCGAAAGCTTTATCAGCAGGTCAGAGCAATATGAAAATCAGAAATCAGCTCAGACAAGAACATGTGAAAAGAAAGTTAGTGGTATACTTGGTTGTGGGTTCAATGTAGAAATCATCCTCAAAGTCGATTTGGACCGCTTCTCCATTGGGCACAGTGATCACCCAAATACAGTCGATGTTCTGGGGGTAGTTCTGGGGGTAGTTAGGTGAAGTGATATAACCAGGGGGGTCATAATCAGCCAGCTCAATGAAGCCTCCACATGCTGTGAAAAAATAGAATAAACAGGAGTTGGTAAAGTAGAATTGTCCTACGTGACCAGATGTTATTGTCATTGGACCACTGAGTCTACTTATTAGGGAAAGCCCAGGTAGACCTTAGAGGGCTGCATTCCCCTCCTACTGTACAATATCTGGCTTGTGGTCTGTATCGACAATCTGCAACAATCTTACTTTAAGCTGAACATTAGTTTAGTTCCTTGGTTTAAATCAGATCAAATAACATGTCTTTATGATCAAATAAAAGGAAATAAACACAACGTGTACCCTGACTGTGGGCTTCAAATGTCAGCTTAAAGCCACTGCCTTCATTACTGGCATCAGACACAAAGTTGACAAAGAGGTTGTTATCAGTGGTCTGCAGGGGGCCTGGAGGACTTGAACCACATGCACGATCCCTCAGCAGTGGAGATGAACCATCTGGACCATTTCTGAGCTGTGGAGAAAACACATGAACAACAAATAAACGTGACTTTGCAGTGAGAGACCAGGGCGGGGGAAAAAGCTGTCCTTGGGTCCAACTCCCTGACTTTTTTACACATCAAGAGTTCATTGTTAAAGTGTGGGTAACTTAAGAATGCTAAAATATGATTATCTGACCCTGTTCTATGATATTTAGTAGGTCATTTTTTAGAATATATATTTGCCCTAAGTCCCTCCCCTGTTCTCTACAGCAAAACGAGTCATTTACGTGAGCCTAGAGTGTTTACCAATAGAGTTGTGTATCCACAAGACGGAGCTGTCAATCAGCTAGAACGTGTGAGTGTGTGTGAAGAGGTGCAGCAGCTAGCTGTTCAAGTGTCAAAATCTCCTCTCCTTGATGACGTCATGCTAAAGGTCTTGAAATCCAGCAGGCCTGGACGCTACACAGGGAAATCTGTTGTATCTGTGCCACTTTTTGTTATTATTTTTATTTTTATTGGGGGGTCCAAGTCGGAGAAAGTGAGGTGAAGACCTCTGTGACTTGTTTGTTTCATAACGGTGAATGAACTGAAATGAACCAAAGCACATGTCAAAACACTTAATTAAGAGGATCACTCTCTTTTTCTTTAAAATTGACTTAAAAATCCCCAAAGTTACAAGTTCTATTTACTTAAAATCCCCTTAAAATCATCCCAGGACCCAAAGCAAAGGCAGTCATGAGGTCTAGTTTTATAAGACAGCCTGGATACAAAAATATGGCATCATTCCAACATCCTAACCATGATCCTCCAACTAGCCCTACCCCAAATCTACTCTAATCTCTGCCCTACCCTTACATCACCCCTACCCTTACTCAAATCATTCCCTACCCCAACTGTCACAGTTGCAGCCTTTTGTGTTTATTTTGTGCTTTTTACTTCTCCACCTTCCTTTGCTTTTCACTGTGGAGCTGTGATGAAGGAGGATCAACTGCTGTTCCAGAGGAGCTGTCCTTTCAGCACCACACCTCAAGGCAGCCTGAACGTCTAAGTCCCGCCTCCTTCTGCACTACAGGAAGCTGACAGTATAAAGGATATTTTGGAACAGATCCTCGAGGAGCAACAGACCTGAACTGCCTAATCCTCGAATGATTGTTGTTGGTGTGTAGTTGTAGGAGGAGTCCCCATCCTAGTCTCAGGGGTGTCCTTGTTTATGAGTAGGATAAGTCAGTAAACCTTTCTGGAGACATCTGATTTTGTATCATATTATAGTGGTCTTAGGCCTACCTTCATGTTGCACCCTGGTACCCCAGACACCATAACCCTAACTGAATCCTAGCCAAAGCCCCATCACGTTGTATACCCTAGACCTGCTTACTTCCAGGTAGTCTCCTGAGCTGCATACGGTTCCAAAGCCCTGAATCTGGAAGACGCTGTGGAAGGTCACAGAGACCCTAAAGCCTGGGGTAACCATTACATGCCAGTTGCAGTTCAGACCAGGCATGTAGTTCTCTGGGTAGCGAGGACTGCTCACCACACCTCTGTCCACATGCAGGAGGCCACCACAACCTGAAAAAACAAAACAAACAAACTAATGGGATTTTTAAAAACATGAATCTTATAGACAAGCAGAAACAGTTCAGTCTAAAATCTGAGGCAAATGAAGATGACAGACGGCAAATCCAGGAAAGGTGTCTAACATTCTAGTTGAGTCACATTTCCTCTAGTGAAAACAGTTAAAGCTATAAGTTGGAATGAGAGGAAATGTGTACAAGGTTAATGATGATGGACAGGCCATGCTACTGGGTTAAAAAAATGTATTCAGCAAAGGTTGGCCCACAGGTGGATGACCAGCTCACTGCCAGTCTGTTTGTCTTTCTGACTACCCATCTTGCCCTCTGGGGTCCCCTGGTAGCCTGGGGCCCTCAAGCAATGCCTGCTCTGCCCATTGGCTTGCAGAGCCTGTGCCAACACCTGAGGACGTTCTGAATATATGTCACCAATGGCAGTATCTACAGTATATCCTCACAGTGACTTTAAATGTTTAAATATCATAGTAAAAAAGAATAACAGAACATATTCATGGATTTATGTGTGTGCACAACCTTTGGAGTAGGAGGCGTTGAAGCCTTGGCCGCTGATGATGCTATCTGAGGAGAAGTGGATGAACATGGAGTCTCCTGTTGAATGGACTGGGTTTGGAGTTTCCCGACCACACACACTGGTCAGTACAGGCGATAGACTGGATGCACCTGAAAACATGCATTCACAAAAACAATGTCTGATAAAACTGAAATGATGACCCTGACTCATGAAAAACTTTTCATCCTTATGTAGTGTCTTTGTGTTTGTTGTCAAATAAAGAAGCCGATCTGAGCTCAGTAACATCTTGCCTAAAGAATTCTGTCTCTTCTCATGTCTAAAGATCTGTTAATAACAGGTTCTCTTTGGCTGAAACGTCGTTTCTACAGACTCTACTTTATCTTTTGGGTGTGACCAATTTATTGCTATATCCTGTATCCAGACTCACCATCTCTGACTGTGACGCTGTCATAGTAGCAGGGTGGGGAGCCCTCCAGGTCAAGAGACAGGAAGTTCAACTCTACTATAGAGTTTGGAGAGCGTATAAGCCAGGTGCACTCTTGGTTAGGGGGGTAGTTCTCGGGCCACCCAGGGGAAAACAGGAAACCAGGAGTGTCTCCTGTTATCAGCTGTCCGCCACATGCACCTGGGTCAAAGAAGTCATTTAGATGGTACCATGTAACCATAGTGATTATCTTGTGAGGGTGCAACACAACACATAGTAATCAGTTACACAGAAATAAACAGACTTATCTCCCGTCCACCTGGCTACCTGACCTGGTGTGATAGTAGGTGGTGGCCCAGAGTTTGGAACAGCCATCCATTCCACAAGGAAGCCTCGTCCTGCCACCACTGAGTCTGAATGGAACTGTAAGGTGACTGTGCTTCCTGTACTTCTAAGTGGACTCGGCAGGTTCAGACCACAGAAGGTTCCAAGACTGTAGTGATGAACATCTGGGCCATCAAAAATCTGAAGAGAAGCAAAGACACGTGTAGATTCTTCTGATGCTACCTGACCTTTACTCAGTAATTCTGCAAAAAATAGTTTGTTTGGGACATTCAGTCATAAAATGGCTCAGTTATCTAAAAAATAATGACAGATATTTTTACAAAAGCCCAGCTGAGCAGTTTGGATGGTGCAGTAGCTTGTTTCAATAGTCAGATTACTTTCTATGACATTCCAAGATGGCACCTCCCCTGTTGCTGGCCATTACCTTCAGCTCACTATCGAGTAAAATCCTGAATTATTGTGATCGACGATCACTTAAATGAAAAACAACAGTAGAACTCAGGGCTATGTTTAATAGTGAACGTAAGAGCATTTCCACATAGACAATGTGAAGGAAACTCAAGGGATTGGGACTGAACAGCTGTGAAGCTGTAAGAAAACTAATCAGTGAGGCAATCTTGGAGAAAAAAGGCTTCAATGTGCTAGGGAGCATGAAGATTGGACTCTGGAGCAATGACAAGTTCATGTGGTGTGATGAGTCCAGATGGACCCTGTTCCAGAGTGATGGGTGCATCATGGTAAGAAGAGAGGCAGATGAAGTGATGCACCCATCATGCCTAGTGCCTACTGTACACGCCTGTGGGGGCGGTGCTATGATCTGGGGTTTCACTTTTTGAAATGAGTGAATAAAATATTGAACTATTTCATGATCTTCTAATGTTTTGAGGGTGAGAGAGAAAAAGAAAAAAAGAGGGGGGTTCTGACTATGAATAACTAGATTATGTAAGATCTCACCTTAAGTTGGTCATAGTAGCAGTCATACAGGTCTTCTATGTCGATGTCCAAAAAGCTTATCTGAACATAGCTTCCTCCATCTACAGTTATAGTCCAGCGGTAGTCAGCGTTGTTGGGGTAAAACCTCGGATAGAGCGGGGATGCAATCTGACCAAACTCTCCAGTCACATCAATGCCGTACACTAAAGAAAAGCCACAGGTAAAAGGTTATTTTCTCTTTCATCTTCACTTTATCTTAGTTTGTACTAGTGCTGGGTAAAATGCCTTTTACTATAACACACTTACGATGTGAGAAGATGGCTCTGAATCCTGCTCCACTAACTGACTGGTCTGAGACAAACTGAACCCACAGGATGTGCCCGATCACAGACGTGTAGTTAGATGGGAGGGTGTTTCCACAGAAACGACCAACCACAGGTCCAGTGGAGTTGCCTTCTTTGATCAATAGATAGTCGTTTTGACAGTTTGCGTCTCCCTGGAGGTGAAATGTTCTAAACAAAACAGAACATTATTATAACTGGTGCTCCATCATCATCATAGCTATAATGAATATTAGCCAGAGATGCTTTAAACAACTGTTAATTGTTCCATCCCATATCAAAGACCTTGTATGTTCACTAGGATTAAATTAAATTAAAGACTTTTGTTTCAGATGTTAAGTGAAAATAAACCCCGATATTTAAGTAAGCTAACATGAAGGAGAGTTGCAGACGGTTTCCTGGTGAGCTCCTGATGGTCCACACACATTCCATATTAGGTGGATAGGCATCTGGATAGTTAGGACTGTTAAAAGCTCCGCTCTGCATCACCAGATCTCCACCACAACCTGAGATAAACAGAGAAAAATGGTTTTAGGTCAAACAGAAGTTTACTGTGATGACTTTATGTAGTGATTCAGAATGTGGTTAGAGGTGTGAGTGGTGTGTTCCGATGTACTGGATGTGGAAGCTGAGTATGTAGCCCGGAACCCTTTTCCAGAGACGGAGGAGTCCGAGATGAAGTTTACCACCAAAGCGTTGCTGAATGAGGTCACTGGATGGGGTATTTCAGAGCCACAGAACTTTCCTGATGAGAAAAAGAAAACTGGATGTCATTAAATCAATTAAATCATCATTACACATAAATGTTCTAAAGATAATTCAAGACAAAATAAATGTAAAAGTGTAGTTTTATTCCTGTCAGGTTATGGTTGTCTAAAGTTCAACCAGGCTAAAACATGCATGGAGTTGGTGAAAACCCCAAAAAACTGAAGAATTACAGTTATATTAACGCTGACAGTGAAATAGACAGCAGCTCGATACTATGGAGGACTGCATGTAGCTGCACCTTTAAAGCAGGAGTTAATGCAGGGTGGTTAAGAGCACGAGCTAAAGCAGCGATAATACAAGTAAATACAGAAACCTCTAGTCTATCTACCTATAGATGGTGCTTGGTCATTGTCTCCATCAAGGATCTCCACAGAGTCATGTGAGCAGTTGACGTTTATCATCTCTAACTCGAAGTCAGTGAACGACAGTGTCACATGGTTGACTAGAAAGAGACACAAGTCAGAGGTTAACTGTGATTATTTTCTGCATGAAATGTATTCAACTGTAAAGAGAAGAGCTGTGATCAAAGCAGCTTACATGGTTCCTGTGCGCTGATGATCCAGCTGCAGGCCTGGTTGGGCGGGTAGGGTGATGGGTATCGTGGTGATGCAATGGCCCCTCCGTTGTCATCGGTTGAGATAGTGGTGCCACAAGCTGTCCAAAACAAACTGCATGTTAGTAAAGTCCGGCCAATAGGCTCCAAAACACACACAGTGCACGTCCAACAGGATACACACAAGTCTTCACCACTGTTGAGAATATTTCCTTGTAACATTGGAGCTCCATGGCTCTTTTTGGGTTGGACAGACATGGTGCTTATTTAACCCCAAAGACCTACTAAGCTAGGGCTGGACAATAAGATAATACCTGGGAGTTTTAACAACATTTATGGTGTCAGAATGCTTAAAAGATCCAACGTTAGCCTCTGAAATAAAGTTTAAATCAACATTACAGCCAATAGGGGGCAAAATGGCAATAATATCATAACACAAGTAAATTTTTCACCTTTTAAAAGCTAATTTGTTAGTTAATGAACAGTGAGCTCAAACTATGTTTCAATGTAAAAACATAAAAATAAATATAATCATTAGGCCAAAACTAACTTTAAACACAATCTCCCCCTAGCTCTTCGTTGGTGGCATTAAAAGTTTGATCTTTATTTAGCCTCATCAATCTTTCATCATCCAGAACTCAGATCCATTTTATTTATCCCTGTACACTATCATACTGTCTTCTGTAATCCAACACATCAGCTCAGAGGACACAAGTTTGGTTAATTAAGACATAATTGGAATGTTAGGAAGCTAAATTCAATTCAATTCAATTCAGTTTATTTATATAGCGCCAGATCACGACAAGAGTCGTCTCAAGGCACTTCACAAAGTAAACATTCCAATACAGTTCAGTTCATAAGCCAATCAGTAAAAAAAGTTTCCTATATAAGGGACCCAGCAGATTGCATCAAGACACTGACTAGTGTCATTGTGTTGGTGTTAAATAAGTGTTGTCTAGAAAAAGGTTAGGAAGCTCACCTTGAGAGAACCTGGCACTGAAGCCACGATGGCTGAGACTGGCGTCTGACCTAAAGCGAACATAGATGGTGTTCGTGGTGGAGGTTACGGGGGGAGGAAGGCTGGTGCCACACACTTGGGCAAGCAGAGCCGATGATATGCTGGGACCATCATGGATCTATAGAAACACATTTGATGGTTTAACTGTGAACACCAACACATAACTGAACATTGGACAACAAGACTTCACGTTTTACTGAATAAGGTCTCTCACTTTGACCCACTAAAGGAATTTCAAAATGCTGTAACACCAGACCCCCAAAAGGCACGCAAATAGTTTTTTTCCAAAGATAAATCAATATTTTCTCACAGTCACATAATCCCAGAGGCAGTTGCTGTGATATTCAATGTCCAGATCAGTGAAGTTGAAGAGAACACGATGGCCATGATCCACACTGATAACCCAGGAGCAGTCGGCGTTGTTAGGATAAGTGTTGGGATAGGAAGGAGAGTGAATCTCCCCTGATGGAGCTGTGACTGGGCCTCCACAGCCTGTCGGAAAAATAACACAATATAGTTCAGATTGAGTCAAACGGTACATTTGAACATTCCACTTAGGATTAACAAAGCGCCTCACTGAAGAAGTGAAACCTCGTCAAGAAACTAAAGAGATCCAGTTGCCTTCAATGGAACTTACTGGGATTACCATGACCTGGATGACTGATAACCTTCAATATTACATGAATAAAACTACTAAATAATAGTAATAATTAGTTATGCAGATTTTTCTCTTTTAGGGGTTTAAAACGTTCTTATTTCAGAAAGGGATATATGTTTCTTAATGATTTATATTACAATGTTACTACTCATGTGAGCACCAAATCACTGGCTCCTAATGTGTTTTTGTGCTTGCTGTTATGTAGTATTGTGTTGTACACATGTATATTCTATAAGATTACACCTCCTGATGATAACTCACCTCCCTGAACTTGTTCCCAGCTTGCATTAAACCCTCGACCGCTGACAAAGGCATCAGAACTAAAACGCACGGTGAGAAGGTTCCCGGTGCTGGAGACTTGCATTGGGTTTAATGTGGTGCTGCACAGTTTAGCCAGTTTAGGAGCTGACAGGTCTGGGCCTCCAAAAACCTGCAAAGTAGTCAAAATCGAAGATCAGAAGGTCACATGCCCTGAATAAAGACTAATAGCAACACGCTGATATCAGTAAACACACAGACATTGGTGTCATGTCACTGTAGTCTGCTTGTCCAGGTTGTGGGACTACATCATCTGTACACAGCAGACATCAAACAAACATCCTCCTGATATCAATTTTGACCCCCTGCACCTCCATAGCTGCACCTATTTCTGTCTACATAAATAATAAACAAAACCAGTGACAACGGGCATTATCTCCTGCACATTAGCAGAGAGGAAGACCGCATAGCTTGGAGACTATCAACCAAATATCATCTCATTCTCAAGAAGTCCATAACTTACTTCCAGGACATCATAGTTGCAGTCTTGGTGGAATTCCACATCAAACTCGTGGATAGTGAGGGTGATGCTGCTGCCAGCAGCTGTGGTGATGTACCAGATACACTCTGTGTTGTCAGGATACCTGTTTGGATAGCCTGGGCTGCTGAAGGAGCCTTTGGGGCCAGAAAGGTCCCCACCACAACCTGCAGACACAAACCCGTTTATTACATGCCAGGATCTTGATTTCTGCATCATTAGAGGTTTTATTTGCACTTTGTTGTTCATGTTTTGAAATTAGATTTTTTTTTAAAGAACATTTGAGGCAAAGTGAGTTCAGATTGACACGTGGAAAAATAGGAACAGGAGGAACCATAGAGGGATACAGCCCTACAGGAACACACGTGATGAATTGGGGTTGAGGTTTAACAGTCAAAGTTGGAGGCTCCATCAAGACTGGTGGAGAATCACAGAGGTATGATCCTGTGAGACTTTCAGATCCAGACTGGCAAACAGGTGATGGATAACCAAGCAGACATCTTGGTGTTTGACAAATCCCAAAATAAGACAGTGGTGATAGGTTTAAAGATCCCAAACGACAGGAACATCAATAAGAAGGAACACAAGAAGCTGGAAAAATACCAAAGGCTGAAAGAGGAATTGGAAAAGTTGTGGAAAGTCAAGGCCTCAATAGTGCCATTGGTCATCAAAACATTTGGGTCTGTGACCCCAAACAGGAAGTGGCTCCAAAAGATCCCACAAATAACATCAGAGATCTCTGTCCAGAAGAGCCCATTCTTATGGGCAGGAGACACTTTAAGTTCCCAGGCTTCTCATGGAGGAACACGGCTTGAAGTGAAAAGGTTTTCAATTATTCTAATCTCAGGTCAAGTGTAGAAAAACACCAAACTGTTTCACTATGGTATTAAAAGAACAAGGTGGGAAAACTGAGTATACCTGATAAGGTTAGGAATCCATCAGGGGCCAGAATTAGATGTATTGATTTACTGATCATTATCAGTGGACTGCTTATAAAAGCAGGAGTTTGTCAGTTAAAATCATAACTGGAAAAATGGAAAGAATACCTGAACCTGAAACAAAAAAACATGCAAGAAGGAACAGAACAAGGACCAGGAACAACGGTTTGGATTCGAGTTTGTCCATAAATAGAGGGATGGGCTGTCATTCTCCTTCTGTAAACAGCGAATCATGGTTCACTGGCTTTTCTTCATTGTCTTACCGCTCTGGTACCACATCATCTGAAACCCGGACATGGATACGCTGGAGTCAGTTCTGAACACCAAGGTGAGAGCGGAGCCGGAAGTGCTGTTGGCTGGTGGAGGTGAACTTCCACAGAACTTTCCAATCAAAGGAGCTTGCTCGTTCAGCCCATTATAGAGCTGAAAAGAATTAAGAGAATATGGTGAGTAAATGGTAAATATATTTTTAGTTATTGGTCTGCAGAAGAATTTAATAGTTTACTGTTTTTGAACAACTGAATATATATATACATATCTATATATATATATATCTATATATATATAGATATATATATATTTTTTTCTTTTACGATGTCCTATCCTGCCATAGCTAGGGGTAAAACCCCACACAAGAGAAAAGCTCAAGTTTCAAGTGGACATCAATTTAAATTTGTAACTCTTTAAATGTAGGATTGATTATTTTTACAAATTTAAGTTGTAAAAAATGGGGCAAATTCACATTTCAAAACTGATGCAATAAAAATATTTCAAAAGGATTGATATGTTTTAAAAGAACATGTGAAAATATTAAAACATGTATATTATATTGTATTGTATGTTATTATATTATATTATATTATATTATATTATATTATATTATATTATATTATATTATATTATATTATATTATTATATTATGCAATTTAAAAAAGTAAAAAGCATTAAAACAAACCTAGAAAAACTAGAAAAGGACACTATTCATAATGCCGTGTCAAAAATGCAATGCTTTTAAATATTCTGTAGCTTTTGCAGGATGCTGCACGAACACCTAAATGAACATACAATTGTTTACTCAGAGTTGTATGTTTCAAGTGATAGAAAAAATAAAAGTAACAAACTGAATTTCTTTAGTTATGCAAAGAAAATTATTTTAATTTTTAAACCTAAACAAAGCAGCATTAAACCTGGTACGACCCTCTGAGAAGTAAAAAGTACACAAATCCTGAAAGCTGCAATCAAAAAACCAACAATAACAACAAAAAAGATCAATCATGAAGAAAAAACTTCCATTTGATGTAAGGAATAAAGCTGAAAACGAAAAACTAATTTGTGGGAAATAATTACCAATTAGTTTAGTAAAAATGCTCAAAGCTCAAATAAATATACTTTAAAGTTTTAGCATATTTTCTCTACCTGGATGTAGTCGTAATTACAGGAGCTGGGGATGCCCTCTAACTGGAAGGCAGTGAAGGTGTAGTTGATGACATTTCCACTGCTGACCTGGATGGTCCAGCTGCACATGGAGTTGGCTGGGTAGTCATTTGGATAATTGGGTGACTCAACCACTCCTGTGTGTTGGCCTGAGATTAGTACGTTGTCACATTCTGAAACCAAACAAGACCAACACTCACATTAAACACACTAATAACACGTATACATCAACTGCACCCATGTTAGTGCTCATTAATAAGGAAGGAACAAACAAATGAGATGGTTTAAAACTCTTTTGGTTGCTGTTATACTGTTATTGTGTTCATAGTTGGTATGTCTGCACTAGACAGAATAAAGAAGTAGCACTAGAGTTGGGTCTGACACAGATGAGATTATAAATCATGCCTGTAATTTTTGTTTTAATTTGTTAATTAGAGTAGATTTTTATCTATAACAGTTCGACTTCACCTGGATTAGTCCTGCTAATTTCCCTCAGAGAGTTTAAACTCTATAACTGGACTATAAGGCACTTCTCAAACCAGTTAGGAAGAATACAAGGTTCAGATCTAAGTAATAAGTCTAACAGCATGTTGCCTTGTCTAAGAGCGGCTCAGTATAGTTGTGTTTTCCTACTGGAGATGTACGATGCGAGGAAACCTCCAGCGTTGATACTGCTGTCTGTGCGAAGTTTAATGAACAGATGATTTCTGGAGGAGTTGATGGTGCTTGGAAGTTCTGAGCCACACAGTTTGGCCAGTTCTGGTGCACTGGTGCTGTTTCCATCAAATACCTGCAAACCAGTCACACCAACATGATAAATTCACATCAACTGCATGACA
Source organism: Aphyosemion australe (assembly GCA_006937985.1). NCBI lineage: Eukaryota > Metazoa > Chordata > Actinopteri > Cyprinodontiformes > Nothobranchiidae > Aphyosemion > Aphyosemion australe. The sequence goes on from SSNS01000055.1 coordinate 1,554,289, forward strand.
ACAGTGTATATAGCAGTCACTGCTGTTGGAAGGGGCAGCAGCCTTGGTTTGTCTCTGCAAGGATCTAGACTTCCTGCTATGAAGGACAAAGTGAGGAAGCAGCCAGGTGACCAGGCAGGGGCACGCTAAAGCACAATGCGAGGCAGTAAAGTCATGAATAACAACATGAACCCACATGTAATGGTTCATTACTTACAGCCAGATAATCAAACGAGCAGGATGAGCTGGACTCCAGATGAAAATCTGAAAAAGAGAGGAGGAGCTGGCTGCCTTGACTGGTCTTAATGGTCCAGTAGCACTCTGCATTAGGGTGGTATGGCAGAGGGTAGTTTGGTGAGGAAAACCCTCCAGTTGAAGTAGTCAGTGTCCCTCCACAGCCTAGAAGGCAGAAACAATTTATGATAAAGAACAAAGAAAAGCACATTGCACTGAGATTAAGACCAATTAAAAACCTCTAACCTAAACCCAATATGTTGTACTTGGTCTATCTAAGTCTAATCTGGTCAAAGCAGGTAAATATAAAAAACATGAAACCCTTACCAGTCTGACTTCCATCCCAGTGGGCAATGAAACCAGGGCGTGTGATTATAGCGTCGGAGCGGAACCTAACCCATATCCGGTTGCTATGGGACACTATTACTGGAGGCCTTTGAGTGGCACAGAACTTACCAATCAAAGGAGATGTCTCAAAGCCACCATCTCTGCACAAATTAAATAAAAACATCCTTATCCTCCTTAGCAATATAGAACATTTACCATTAATGACTGAAGAGAGCCCTCAGCAGTTTAAAGATGCTTCTTGTTGAGTTTTATAGTCTTATATCATTAATCACCATGTCTCTGCTGAGATGAGTATTGGTACTCTAAACCGCCAAACCAGTTGGAACGGTTATGCATTAATTAGACGGTATAATAATTATGATAATAAAAAACTTCTCTATAATCTATATTCTTATTTTATGATAGTTTTTTAATAAAAAAGATAAAACTGTCTCTTCAGTTCTTTCCTTACCTTATTTCCACAAAGTCAAAGCTGCAAGATGGAGGAGAGCCCTCTAAGTCAAAACTTGTGAAGTTCAGCATGATCTGCATGTTGATCTCAACTATGATCTTAAAGATGCAGTCTCTGCTGTTTGGGTAGAAGTCTGGGTAGTTGGGTGAACTGAAAGAGCCTGTAGAGGTGGTGAAGGTCCCACCACAGTCTGAGGAGAAGATAGGTTTGGATTATACAAATGTGTTCAATTAAATGTCCTTTGTGCATTAAAGTGCTACACAAATAAAGCTCCACTTGACTTAGAAGGTATTAGATTATTGTTTTTTAGCTGCAATGAGAACTACTAAGATTGTCTTGCAGTTTAAAATGAGGTTGAGCAGTGTTGCAAACATCCTGTCTCTTTCAAACAGCTCTCATTTCATCTTGCTGCTCCCAAATTCAAAGTTCATAAATTAGTCAGTATCCTTCAAACATTTAAGGCCTGGTCCACACAGAAAGATTTTAGAATCATCAGATTGTTATAAAAAATCTAGGGTATACCAGTTTTGGTCCTACAGTGTGTGGTGTGTGGCACGGCAAAGACAACACACCACACACAAAGTGATTCACTTAAAGACGTTCCCAAGCCAAACAGGAAGTCTCACAAAACCTTGTGAGATCAAATGTGACTTTAGAGTTAACAAACATGGTGAACAAGAAGGAGGCTTTGACGATAGTTTGTGGACTACATCTGATTGTCTATCCGTCACATTCAACAGGCTGTATGCTTGTTTGTCCTCGGGGAAAACCACAAATGGCTGTGGGATGCTTGAACTAACATTCATATCATGTCCTCTTGAAGATTGAAGTTACAGAGGATGTCACGGTTCTGGCTTCCTGACCTCCACCTCAGAGCCAAACCTGTCCCAGAACTGCATTAACCAGCTTCCATCACACTCGTCATTCCCCTCAGACCGAACCAGCTTCAGGACTCCACTACCCAGCATGCATCATACCTGACTTACTGTCCACGTCATCAACCCTGGACTATATTAGGAAGTGATCTGCTTCCGCCCGGGGCTCAGTCATCGTTCCAGTTGTTTCATATAAACTTTGTCTGGAGTTTACCAGATCAGCCTGTCTACTTTATAGACCTGTCGACTTCCTGTAAGTCTCTTTTCATTATTCTGGAACCACAATATGCTCTCGTTTCCTTTTCATGACACGTATTTTAACCGCGTGTCTGTCCAAACCCAGATTCACTCACTCCGCGTTTGGGTGAAACAACACGCCACACCCGTATTCCTGCTTCTGCCTGCTCAGGTCAGACCTAGACCCAGACAGAGGAGTTGCTATATATATATATATTATATATATGTGTGTGTGTGTGTGTGTGTGTGTGTGTGTGTGTGTGTGTGTGTGTGTGTGTGTGTGTGTGTGTGTGTGTGTGTGTGTGTGTGTGTGTGTTCTATGCATTATGTATATGCATGTATTATGCATTTTTGTAGTTTTATACTGTCGTTTACTGTTTTAATTTTTTTTTCATGTTTTTATGTTGTTCTTCAGCGCCTTGGCCTCCCGTGATGGGAGTGGAAGGCGCTTTATAACTAAAGTTTTATTTGGTTGATTGCTATACACACATTTTCACAAAAATGTCTCTTTCTCCTCCTTGTGGGTAGACAATGAAGAATCCAGCTCTTTAATCTCAGAATTCTGACTTTTTCGGAATTAAAAAAATGTGAATTCTGAGAAAAAAGTCAGAAATCTTTTTCTTATCCTTTTTTCTTTTCAGTGGCCCTAAGCCTCTGACGCTGTGGTGGCATCCTGTGGCTTCATCGAGTTTACTCAAGCCAGTTCCAACCAGGCGCTCTACAAGCTCTTCCCCAGGTCTTCATCTAGAAGGGTGACATAGGTTCCCTATTTCGTTGTAGTTAACCTTTTCACCAGAGTGTTACTCATCCAGGTCTTTGAGTTGCTTTGTGTCCCCAACCTAGGACCAATTGGCCATGGAAGACCCTACAGGAGCTGATGCCCTTGATAAAGGGACCTCAATCATGAGGGTACCCCAATCTCTAAACTACATTAGATGACATTTCAAGTTACTTAATTTTGTTTACAGTAAAAGTTAAGTTTAGGTTTGTTTTGTCAGGCCAATCATTCATTTCTCACCAAGTAGTCTGAACACTGAGGTAGCACTTTATAAATGAGGAAGCTGCATATTTTTTAAAACGTGGTAAAACCACTGGTGGTATTGATTTTCTGACAACTAATAATGATCACTCCCCACATTCTCAATGTGGTCAGTTGTTTGCTAAAGTTGATAGAATGAGGTGGCCATCTAGTTTCACTAAAATCACACACATCCACATGCTGATACATGCATACATGCACACTTTTTAAGTCTGTTGCATACCTGTGGTGGCATTTATAGAAACATAACTGGCAGAAAATCCTTCACTACTTAAACTTGAGTCCGTCACAAACAGCAGCGTCAGCTGGTTGTCAGTACTTGTGATGGATGGAGGCACTGAACGTCCACAGTACCTGCACATGGAAAACACAAACCTTCACCATTCAACCACTTTGCTGACTCAGCAGAACACTTCACAGAAGCCAAAGCCAGCCGTCACAGGACGAAAGGTATGCCAACATTAGTTTTTAACCAAAGTAGTCTTGGTTGTGTTTGAGTGAAAATGGTAGACTTCTGAACACATCTTTCTTTTCGGTGCATTCTTGTATACAGTATTTAACAAAGAGGTGTGATAGTTTTACATGATAGAAAATTGTTTATCCATGTAAATGACTGACGTCCTGTTGAAAAGTGAGCATATTCTTGGGTTATATTATGACACTCTTCATATCGCCAAGATCAAAATCCTGAGTTAGCCTGTCGACCGCTGCTTCCATCAGACTAGACTTATGTCTGAGTATGTGGGTTAGTACCTGCCAATCTTGTTTCCAGTCTGCACCGTCCCGTTGTCGTATACTTCAAGGTAATCAAAATTACAGTCAGTATGGTATTCCAGGTTGAATGAATCAAACGACAGCCGGATCAGGTTCCCTGGTGTAACACTAATGTACCAGGTACAATTAGCTCCATGGGGATAGTTGTTGGGGTGACCCGGGCTTCTAATGGTGCCTGAAGGAGTCGTCATGGTGTCCCCACAGCCTGCAACAAGGAAATGTCACACTTCAATGAGTTTTGAAAGGCTCAAAGAAAGTTTTTAAAGACGCGTACCTAATCCTAAGTGATGTGTTTAATTACTTATTCGTTTGTGAGGTAGAGATCAATGTCTGACCACTCAATCTAAACTACAATGTAAATGTAAGATTAGCTTGCAACAGTCTGAATTATGACTCACCGTCTTCATTTAAATTAGTTCTACTGTATATAAGCAACACATTTATATAAATTCATCATTTTTTATTCAGAATTTGATTTTGGGTAAATGAAACTGTCTTACAGTCAGACTTGTTATTTTTGTCAGCCTGAGGAAATGTTATGTAACCCTCACCCTCTATAGCAGAGTCATACGCTGCTTCAAATCCATGGTTGCTGATAGACGAGTCTGTCTTGAACTGGATGTACATGGATCTCTGTGTGGACTGGAGAATGGGAGGAATCACAGTACCACAAAATTTCCCTAGAAGGGGAGAGCTGGGAGAGGACCCGTCCCTGACCTGGAAGAAACAAAACACCAATGACAGTTCCATCTTTAATCTTGTCTAAAATCTGTACTACATGTGTTAAAAGCCTGATCTCACTGAGCGAAGTAACATGACATCAATACAAGTCAAGTTGAGTCAAGCCAAGCCAATCCTTTCAGTGTTTTGTTTACATTTTTAAAGTGAAGAAAACAAAAATATGTTAAACTGATATGATGTGTTGATGTGAGTAAAATGGACTTAGCTGTTTTTACCTCAACAAAGTCAAAACTGCAGGAGCCACCCTCGATGTCAAAAGACAGGAAGTTCAGGGTGACAACGTATCCCTCTGGCTGGGTGACCACCCACTCACACACCTTGTTGTGGGGATAGGGATTAGGGTAGTAGGGAGACTGGAAGTGTCCAGTTCCAGATAATGTTCCTCCACAAGCTGGAGAAGAGGAGATCATCATTATGTTCATAGTAATCTCAACAATTTAGTTTTTAAACCTAAATCTGATTAGTTTTTTTTAATTATTAAAAAATGTTATGACCTAATGTGTACTTACACCACTCATATCAATCATAATAATGTAAAATAACAAGAAAAAAATGAAATATTTAAAGTAGACTATGACATGAGTTTTAACAACCTGGAAGCATAGGTACCAAAATAAAGCTGCATTTACACAAACCTATGATGCAGCTTTGAAACGCTAAAACAACAGTTTAAAATATCCTTCATAGACTATTTAGAAACATTTGGTCATTTGATCATTTCTCTTATTTGATGTTTCCTCAGGTTTCCACTGGTTTCTCAGTGAAGGACCTCTTTAAGAAAAAACTGAATACACAAAATAATAATTTGTCCTACAAGTAAACCCTGGGGAACTCCACAATAGAAGATGGCTGAGGAGAGAGCTAACTCTGACTCAAAATGAAAGAATAAGCCCTCCTCATTAAGAACTAAACCATTTTTCTGAAGTGCCATTAAAGCAATAACAGTCCTTCACCACTTTTCAGTTTTGAAAGAAACAAATTGTCTGACTAGACCTAAAACGCAAGGTTAACCCTCACAGGTCTTACATGAACTTTCACCACATCTTCACTGTTGGTCAGAAAATCAAATGCAAGTTTTAAAAGGCTCCTGACCAAACACATGATCACAATGTGACACGATGAATGAAAAAAGGTGAAGAAACTAAAACTAAAATTGGGATTTTTCTTCCGTAATAAGTTGTGTTTTTTGTTTGAATCAAGAAAGCGTCTTGTCACTGCTACTTTTTTATCCGTGTTAGATTATGGTGATCTTTTTTTATATGAATGCTTCTTCTACTGCTCTTCAAAAGTTGGACTCTGTTTATCATGCGTCTTTGAGGTTCATCACCAACTGTAAAGCCATGACACATCACTGTGATTTGTACTCTCGAGTGGGATGGCCGTCATTGGCCACTAGAAGGCAGGGTCATTGGTATGTTTTTATATACAAGGCAATGCTTGGATTATTGCCTTCCTATATTTGCACTTTAATCACATGAAGAAGAGTAGATTCCTATTCTTTAAGGTCCAATGATCAGCTGTTGCTCTCTGTTCCATTTGCCCGTACAGAGCTTGGGAAGAAAGCCTTTGCCTATTCAGCTCCTTCTGATTGGAACCTGCTGCAGAAAGACTGGAAACTGACTGAACTAGTTTCCTTAAATGAATTCAAAAACAGGCTGAAAGCATCAGAGACCATATCAGTAATTTGTAATTGTTTTTAATGACCTATGATATTTTATCACTGTTTTTATGTAGTAAATGTGTGAAATTTTGCTGCATCTTGGCCAGGACACCCTTGTAAAAGAGGTTTTTAATCTCAATGGGATTTTTATCTCCTGGTTAAATAAAGGTTAAAAAAAATAATGTTCTCACCAAGAGCGTAGACTGCCCTGAAGCCAGCGTGAGTGACCGAACTGTCGGATTTGAAGCGAATCCATAGGAAGTTGGAGGAAGAGACGATGGGAGCTGGCAGGGTACTACCACAATACTTCCCTATCAGAGCATCTGTCTCCATTCTCCCATCTCGTACCTGGAGAGAACATGGAGAAAAATTATGAAATTTAAATAAAATGGGCAGTGTCTTCACTGATGGAAGTCACAAGGTCAGGCTGAGTCAGTCAGGGGCTCAAAACAGGATAGGTGATGATAGAAGAACATCTTTAACCCGTTAGGATGTTCAGGACAATGTGGAACGACTTGGTCTGCTGGAATCACCGCTCCCAGTTAGCATTTCTGTCTGGGTAGAGATTGTTGAAGTTGACTGATACAGGTGTTATTGCTAAGGTGTTCTTACCTCTACATAGTCAAAAGAACAGTCGCTGTGACTCTCTAAATCCATATGGGTGAAGTTAAGCGCCACCTTTTCATTCAGAGGTAACCGGATCAGATAGATACACTGACGGTTGTGGGGGTAGTTATTGGGCCAGTTGGGAGAGATGATGATGCCCTCGCTCTCAGTAAATGTACCACCACAGCCGGTGTCGCCTGAAGGTCAGAAAACACATCCTAGAGTTAGCAGGTCTTCTTACCGGATGGAACATCACCCCTTCAGAAATACAATTAAGTGTTTAACGTACCGTCTCTGGGTTCTAAACAGGAAGTCAAGTCCATGTTCAAAAACATGATTCAAGCCATAACAGTCAAATTAGATCTAATAAAGGTTAAAGGTCATGAATCACCTGATCAGTAGGTCATCAAGTTCTGCAGAAGCCTGTTAATCACCTGCTGGAGAAGATGGAGCCTCTAGAACATACTGGATAGAGGTCCTTGAGAAGCACTGGAATATAAATGGACGCCTCCCACGGGAGGTGCTTCAACCATGTCCCGCTGGCAGGAGGTCCCATGACTAACACTGAGGTTTATGTCTCTTTGATGACCAGGGATTTTTTTGCTGGGAATAAATATTTTTTTTTTAATTATTTTTTAATAAAATGATTTGTTTTAGTTTTATTTTTCTTTATATTTGCTTTTAAATGATTTGATCAAGCAAAGTCGCTGTTGCTACACACTAATGGAGGATGAATAGAATCAGACTGGCACTTGTAAAACACATTAATAAAAATGTCCCTGTCCTGTTATGAAGTCCTGTAAAGATTCTGCAGGCTGAGCCTGGCCCGTGTCTGATGCTGACTGTTTAAAACAATCTGTGTTCTCCTGCTGAGGTGGAGTGATGTGATACCTACTTGGTGATGTTGTGTAGGTGATGTGGAAGCCTCTGTCAGTCACACTGAAGTCTGAATGGAAGTGGATCCATGCAATTGGGCCAGTTGTTTGCAAAGGAGGTGGAGATGCAGTGCTGCAGAACTTCCCAAGAACTGGATCCGCAGGTAAAAGACCATCTCGAATCTAAAATACGTTACATCACAAAAACCAGTGAACAGACTAAAAGACTAAGTTAGAAAGACTTTTAGGAAACCAGACACAAGAAGAACCGGATCAGTGTCGGGTACGTGTCGTGTATATGAGCCTTTGCAGACATTATGATGAGAACTGATGTAGTTTTAGTGTTAAGGTCCGTTATCACTCAGAGGGTGAAGGACAGCTCCAAACACACCTGAACTCAGAACTAAAGACATTTTATATTCAGCTAATGTTGATTGGCTGAGGCGGCCATCTTTAACTGGGTTGACAGGACTCAAGAAAAGGGATGAAAAAAAATCAAGAATGAAGGGATATGAAGGACGGGAAAATGAAGAGTTAAGAATGTTGTTATAGATTCACAACACTGTGATACACACACGTTTCATGACCTATAGCTGCAAGATTTCTGTGTAAAACAGAATCATTATGTATCTATTGCATGGGTGTATCTGCTTGGACTAAATGATTTACATAAAAATAGTAAGCAGACCTGGTTGGAGGTGCAATGAAATATCCTATTTATTTATCAACAGGGCTTTGATGTCTATCAGCAGCATAGGAATCAGCTGTTCCTACCTCCAGGAAGTCAAAGCTGCAGTCAGGATGGTGTTCCAGACTTAAGGTACCAAATGCAAACGTAATCAGGAGGCCTGGCTGTACTATCACTGTCCAGTAGCAGTCTCTGTTAGGGGGGTAGTTTCCAGGGTAACCAGGTGAGTTTATGCTGCCGTAGGTTGCAGTGAGTTCACCTCCACACACTGCAAAAGGAGATTTAAACACAGCATGTCTTTTGTTGAGTCAACAGGACACGTTTAGTAAAGTTCAGAACCAAGCCCCTACCTGGGTCCTGTGACTGCCAAGCCACCGTGAAGCCTCCAGCACTGATAGAATGATCGGATCGAAACCAAAAATACAAAGAATTGTGTGAGCTGAAAAGTTCTGGGGGATTATTTTGGCCGCAGTATTTTCCAATCATGTAAGCAGAGGCGCTGTCGCCATCATGGATCTGAAGAAAGTCAAAGTTGCAGCTGGCGCTGTTCTCAATGTCAAAGAAAGGAAAAGTGATGCGAAGAATCTGGAGAAAATAAAAAATAAAAGCAATATTTTAAATATGATCTCTAACAATATTTAAAGCTTATGTAACACATTTCTGTTTCCTCTAGTTGCAGATTATAGTTTAGTTTGACACCACATGCCAGCGCTAGTGAAACCAGCTGCATTTCTGAATCCTTTGTGTTGCTCCACAGATGTTTGATAGTTAAATTTAAACAAGGACATTTAGGTGCATGGACAGGAGGACTGGAAACAGTAACTAACCTTCTCTGAATCTGTGCGGATCACCCAGGCACAGCTGACATTGTGATCATACTGATCATGACCCGGGGTGTTGGGGTAACTGAAAGAACCAGCAGGACCGCTGAGCTGGCCTCCACATTCTGTCACAAACAGTCACAGACAGTTAATCCACCAACTCACCAACAGCCTATTGTGACCTGGACACATTGGTCCAGCCTATATCTGCTCTTCCCATCCCATCCTGCCTGGTTCTGTGTACCTTGCTGTGGAGTCTGGCAGAACAAACCAGTCCACTGGGAGGTGCAGGTGCATGTGAATCCATTGATGCCATCAATACAGGTTCCTCCATTCTGACAGGGGTTACTGGAGCATTCATTGATGTTCTGGTCACAGTTTGGACCTTGCCAGCCGGAGTTGCAGATACAAATGTACCCAGGAGAAGAAGTGGTGCTCTGTCACCAACAAAATAAAATGTATTATTTATAAAGCACCAAATCATGACAGGACACGTCTCAAAGCACTTCACAAAGTAAATATTCCCACTGAGTTCAGTTCGTTATGCGAATTAGTAAAATGTTTCCTATTTAAGGAACCCAGCAGATTGCATCGAGTCACTGACTTGTTGTGTCAGAGACTTTACAGCAATCCTAATACTGATCAAGCATGTAGCGACAGTGGAGAGGAAAACTCCCTTTTAACAGGAAGAAACCTCTAACAGATCCTGGATCAGTATAAGCAACCATCCACGACTCACTGGGGGTTGAGAAGACAAAGCAGACACACACACGCACACACACACACACACACACACGCACGCACACATACACACACACACACACACACACACACACGCACACACACACACATCAAGTTGTGTTTCTATGGCTGCAGACATTGTGATATATTAGATATTCTATTTCTTAACTAAACTTTATTGTCTTTATCTGAGTGAATCTATAATTATAACACATTCTAATGTGTCTTGTGTCTCTGACTATTGCCAAGAAAACAATACTGAAAAAACAGGAAAAAGATCACCACATACCAATGTCTACACCTCCTTACATAACAGATAGAAATGGTCAGCAATACATACACATTTATTTAGATGTTTCTTTAAAATATATTCAACATTTGTTCTTTTTCTTTGTTTTTCTATAGTTTTTGCCCATTTTCTTGGTTTTTCTGCTTCTGTTTCTGATGCTTCTTGTTTTTGTCCTTGTTGTTTTTGTGTTTGCACTAATTTATGAAATAAAAAAAGAAACTCACGGATCGTTTGTTCTAGAAACCTCATTATTCCTTGTGATTGTGTTTGTGCTGATGCCAACATGCCTAAATTACCAAGAGGTAGCAGATTCATGACTTACAGCAACTAAAAGCAGTGTCACAGACTCTTACCACACACTGTCCATTGACACAAGGGTTGTTGGTCTGACAGCGGTCACTAATCTGAGTGCAACCAGTTGGGCCGTAACCATTCCCACTGTAGCCTGGTGGGCAGGTGCATACTGGGAAGCTGGAACCTGGTGGTGGTTTTATCACAGGGAAACAAGGATAGAATACAGGATCATGTCATCTTGTGCCCATACTCAAACCTGCATTTACACAGAATTACTGTTACATGTAGTTTTGGTATTGCTAAGACATTTTTGCTAAGCAAGCTACATGATAACAGAATTTTTGTGATTTTTCTGAAAGCAGTTTCACAAAAATGGAAACTCTTTAATCTTATGAGCAGGGTGGACTTTACTTAAAAAGTAAATTAAAAGATTTTCTCAGTTTACCTGAACGTTTTTTTACCAGCATGTTGGTTTTACCTTGGTTAGAAGAGCAAGTAGCTAATGGGTGACAGCCTCCGTTGTTGGAAGAGCAGATATTAACTTGTGTGCATGTTCTCCCATCTCCCTCATAACCTACGCAGACACAAAAACTCAAACTCAAATGAAATAATACAGATGATTTTATCTGCATGAGATGAGATCTAGTTCTAGTTAAAAGCTCAGAAACATTAGATAAAGATCCTGGATGTCAAAAACAAGCCGGGATTCTATATTTGTAACTTGAGTTCAGACATACCAGCAGGGCAGGGACCACAGTGGAAAGAACCCATGGTGTTTAGACACTGAACCATTGGAGTGGTGGAGCAGCCGCCGTTATTGGTCAAACACTCATTCACATCCTGGCAGCTGTAGCCATTACCCTGCCAGCCTGAAACGAATGGGACAAACACAGAAAAGGCAGGTAGATAACTAGTGAAAGACTAGATGATGAACAAGTTAGTGGTTAGCTAAACAAAAGGCAGGAACTGAGGAGTAAAATGAGGATATGACAGAAAACAGTAAACATCACAACCAGGATTTTGGGATTATAACATTGAAAATTAGCAGAAACCAATATTTTCCTAAGCAATTTATCTACTACATACCATTCATTTGAAGCACACAATGAATACAATAAATTTCAGAACTCACTTATCTATCACTTTATCTCGTCTTGGATTTGAACATATTTCTAAAAGGTCAGAGTTGTAGAGATGTGCGTGGGCCCTGGATGTTTTATGTGCACCTCTGAAGGCTGAAACAGTGATCATCACCGATGTTTACATAACAACATCTGATCTGAATGAGTCATTATCTGACACGAACAAATCAAGAGTCAACTAAATTACCCACAAGTCTCTCAGAGGCTCAAAAGAGCTGCACGGTGCGGCAGCACTCACAGCTAGAAGACTCACACCCTGTGGGTATGTATGAACCGGTTTAACTAATGTACAATAACACATTTTGGATAACTCTCTTGAAGTGTGTGTGTGCGTGTGTGTGCGTGTGTGCATGCGTGTGTTGGAGGGTGGGTGGGATGTTGACAGGTGCAGCCACAGATAGACAAGACCGCCGTGGCCGCAAGACCAGGAGGGACATCAGGGAGGCAGTTTTTGTGGCTAGCAGGACTCGTTCCTATTTGATCAAAAATAATTAGCTAACTGTACTGTAAACTTCATTCTATAACCTATAGTCATTCTTCATGTCACATTGTACTTCAACCAACAGCAGCTTTTTGTTAAGTATGTCTGTAATAAGTGAGCCAGTGGTTACCAGCAGGACAAGCTCCACAGTAGAAAGAGCCCTGGGTGTTGTAGCAGGGAACTGGAGGGTTGGTTGAACAGGGCTTGGAGGGAAGACTACATTCATCTACATCAGCCACACATGCTGGGTTTCCAGCTGGAGCCTCCCATCCACTCTCACAGATACACTGGTATTTGGGCTGTTCATTCAAACAAAGAGAGTGAAAAATTAAACAAGATTAACTTCTGTTTTTAAGCCAATTCATATTTTTTTCCGGATTAGTGTCACTAATGAAGTTAGAAATGGTAAAATACCCCCAGACTAACATTAAAGGAATGAGTCCTCCCTGTGTTAATTGTTGGAGATGTAGGTAATCAGTTACCTGTCCAGCTACGACCCGATCTGCATCGATACATAAACCGTGTACACACAGGTCCTGTCCTGCATTCCTACAGTCATCAAAGCGGACGGTACAGAGCCGCCCAGACCATTCTGGAGAACAATTACACCTGAACACAAACACAGCAGTCCTTTAGGTTTTTATATCAGCTGTAATAAAAGGTTTCTGTTGGATGAGACTTTTGTGGTCTATACACTCAGCATTAGACTGGGATTAGACTGGATTTTCACAAATGAAAATACAACAATTTATAAAAATATATAAATGGCTGGGTGTATATAAATAACACATGGATATAAAATAAAACATTGGCATTAATAAACAGTAATTAAAATAGTTGTAACACCTACATCATTAGTCTGGCTTTGCTCAAAACCAGCTTTTCTAGTCTGGAGAATAAAAACTAAATTCTAGTTTAGCTCAAAATTCAGAGACAGAGGAACATTTCAGTAAAATGCTTTAATTAATTTCTTATTAAAATGGGCTTCAATCATTGACCTTCACAGTTAAGCATAACTGAGTTCATTTCCCTTAAAGCATATAGTAAAATCTTCCTGAGTCCCACTAGAGCAGGGCTATGTAATCCTGGTCCAGGAGGGACACTGCCCTGCATTTCTAAGCAGCGTCTCTGCTGCAACACATCTGATTTAATGGTGGAATCATCTCTTCAGCATGTTTTAGAGTTCTTCAGAGGCCTAAACACCACCCATCAATTCAAACTAGGTGTGTTGGTGCAGGGAAACAGAAAGCATTGAGGGTGTGGCCTTCAAGGACCAGGATTGAATAACACTGTTCTAGAGAGACATCATCATCATCAGCTCTAGCAGGAGCCTCAGCTTCATCCATGCAGTCATCTCAAAGCAATGAACCCAAACATCATTAAAAATCTAAATATTTACTGATTTAAGATAAAAAAAAAAGAATGAATTATAAAGCAAAAATGTTTCAGACTCACGTAAACGATCCAGGGTTGTTTACACAGGTTGCTCCATTCTGACAACCTTGCAACGTGTCCGAATACACCTGACATTCATTCACATCCACTGCACAATTATGACCCTGACACACACATGCACGCACGCACGCATGCACGCATGCACGCACACACACACACACACAAACACATACACACAAACATGCATGCATGCACGCACATACACACACACACATGCATGCAAGCAAACATGCACGCACGCACACATGCATGCATTCACACACACACACACACAAACAGGAAATAGAGAGGAGAAGCACAGTTTTAATAAATCTATCTACTCAGGTGGATGAACATAGCTCCTAAATCTCACAGCTATGGATCATAACTGGATGTTAGCTGAGCTTTAATATATAAAGTAAAGCAACAAGAGATGAAACTAGAGCAGGTGGTACCTGCTGGTCAACAACGTCCTTCATGAAGAAACGTTCACACTGACCTTCTGGAACATTCATATCAAACCCAAACAGATTGATGAAGGTGTGAGGCCACTCACTACTGAGTTCTTAAAAACACTTTTGTTTATTTTGGACTGTGATCAGCTGTTGACCAGCCTGTTTGCATTTGAATCAATCACCTGTTGTATTTTCTCCTTTCTTAATTTTGACTCTCTATCTACATCCTGGTTACGATCCACCAGCACTGGAATGTTTAACATGGTCTTAAGATTTTGTTAAGCAGTTTATTTCCAGGTTTTATCATAATTTTAACTAGCTGCACATACAATGACCAATAGGTCAGACTTTATAGACCTCTCAGTAATTCCTCATGCAGTGCATAACTTACATCCCAGTTGCTGGGGCACAAACAGTGGTAGGAGTTTAATAAATTCAGACACGTTCCTCCATTCTGGCAGGGATTACTGGTGCAAGACACCCGCTGTACAATCTGAGGAGGGGTGAGAAGAAAGAGGCATAACTGAACTGATCCAGAGCATGCTGTAGACAAAAACATAGACCTTTCCAAGGTGTCACCTGTTGAATTTCCGTTACTTGACCCTCCAGTGTTGACACCTGAAAAACATCAAAAGGGTGCTAGGAGATAGTTGAAACCATTGGGCATGTGTGAGTGTAGCACCTGTCTCTGTTCAGCTTGCCTCTGCAGCTCCAGTGTGGTGATTCAAACCTGATATAGCAATTTTTAGTTTTATTTGTTGAAACTGGCCCTAACCTAGGGTGCAACATTTAGCACTGAAGCGTTAGTACCCTGAAAAACTTTGAACCTCCGACTTTAGTAAAAGCACGATGGACTATAGGGCTAGAGGAAACTGGTTTCAGGTTGTGTCTCAACTGTTTAAATATGTTTAAATGTCAGAAACGTACTAATTCTGTTAATGCAAGTTGTCCTTTCTTGAGTTAACTTTGTACAACATGAGGCTGTCTCCATACTCCTCTAATAACTTCTAATAACAACTCCATCAGCAAGTATGTGACAACTTCGCTTTAACAGGAACAGCCTGTGATTTGTTATTGAAGGGTGTACAAGAGTAATGATGACCCCGTCTAGATCAGTGGTTCCTAAAATATGGAGTCAGGACCCAAATGTGGGTCATAAAGCGTCAAGTAGAAGGACTTGAGATGATCACAAATCAAGCAACCTGGAATCAGAACTCTTAAGCCCATTATTTCTCCATATATAGGCCAATAGCAATGGTCATAATGAGGTAATGAGAAGTTTAATATGAGTTGGGCTTGTGATTGTTTATTTACATTTGTAGTCATGCTGGTATAGTCCAACTAGTCACATCAGGGTAACCTGACAAGGAACCACTGTATTGTTATCAGGCTTGTTTAATTGAAAATATGAAATGATAAAAATTGTCTCTGGTTTCCTTTTAAACATATCCTGTTTTAGTTTGAAGAACTCACCAGCTGTGAGGTCTGTTGATCACCGTACTACTATCTACTGCTAATATGAGGTCTGTTTGATCACCGTACTACTATCTACTGCTAATATGAGGTCTGTTTGATCACTGTACTACTATCTACTGCTAATATGAGGTCTGTTTGATCACCGTACTACTATCTACTGCTAATATGAGGTCTGTTTGATCACCGTACTACTATCTACTGCTAATATGAGGTCTGTTGATCACCGTACTACTATCTACTGCTAATATGAGGTCTGTTGATCACCGTACTACTATCTACTGCTAATATGAGGTCTGTTTGATCACCGTACTACTATCTACTGCTAACGTTTATCCAATACAAACTCGTTTTGTTTCACCTTAGTGTCAAGTTGGTTCAGCTTGTTGGTAATTTCAGGCGGAACTCCTCCTCCATGTGACTTGATGTCATCGATGTCTTCTTTGTTGGTTTTGATCTAAAATCCAAACCAAGGGAAATTATACTTCATAAACATTGCCTACAAGACACCAGTTGGTCAGACGTCTTCTCCAAGTGTTTGAGGGACAATCTGCTCTCACAAGAAAACAGCTCTCCACTATTAACTTTACTGTCTGTCCACATTCAGCAGCACTGATGACAGATTTTTTTATTTATGAGGCAAACTTGTGGTTTATTTGAATACTGGTGGGTCTTTTAAAGATGTATAATATTCAATTTCCTGTTCATGTTTTGATCGGAAATAATCATCAACATCTAGAAACCTGTGTGTAAAGGTCTGGGTAGGTGATTTGTTATTTGTGATCACACACACACACACACACACACACACACACACACACACACACTCAAAGTAATGAAATGTTGAATTTACTTTAAAAAGTTATGTCAATTGGTTCCACTAAACCTGGTTGCTTAAATACATTGCGATGTTAAAGTAAATGTATACTAGTCTTTAGATTTAAGCAACTATGTTTAGTGGAACCAATTTACTTAATCTGGTTAAGTAAATTCAACATTTCATTTTTAGAGTGCAGATGAAAAACATTTGGACCAGTTGCATCTTTCCAGCTCACACTCAGGATTTAATGTAGATCCAAGGAATTCTCACCTCAAACAGGTGATTCCTTATAATATCTTGAAAAAGTAGCACTATATAAATACTATTTATTCTGATTCCCTCTCAAAGCTTTGTCCGGTTCCAGATCAACTCAAATTTTCCCTCTTTCCTTTGAATGAACACATGAACATTCAAGCGGCCTATGGTCAAATGAGACAGTGAGCTAGACTTCATGCATCTGACAAAACTGTGCAACCTTTTAAAAAAGTGTGACAAATTTATTACATTTTATTAAAAAGATGGTGTGCAGACAGGACGATGTTTACAATTAAACTTCTGAATCCACCAACTGTAATGAAGCACCTGATCTGTAGTTTTAGTGCTTGTTAATTATTCACTGACTCACATGAGAAGCAGCTGGATTTAATGTTAGAAAACAGCTGATACGATGTGATGAGATGAAATAGAGGAATGGTTTTAGTCTGCCACCTGTGTTGTTGATTTATTTATTATAAATGGATTGACTAGATTCGCTGCTGCTGCAGTGACATGAGGCGTTCCAGTGGCGTTAGATCACGTTAGACTACAGAATCTCACCTGACTCAGGAGGTGAGAGAGGTCTTCATCACCAACTTTAACTCGGCCCGATGCTGAAGGCTGAAACCGGATATCTTTACTGTCACCAGTTGTGAAGACAAGGTGACCGTTGTCTGACAGCATGCGAGGCCTACAAAATGTAATATTCAATATTCAGCAGGTTTATCGACCCATGTTCCTCCAGAAATATTTAAACTCAAAAATTCTAAATGTAGCATCTATGATACAGCTAATATTTATTCCCTGACCCTTCAAATCTACAGAAATCATAATTAAAAGTTCAGAAAACCAGATGTGTTGATTTCAATAAAAATAACCAATAAGTTCTGTTTTTTTTATCATTTATCATAACTATTACAAAACATCCAATAACAAGAGGAATATTTAAGCACGAATAATAATGTCATTCATTTTATTTCACACTGTCCTCCCCAAATGACTCACTGTGTTAGTTGATCTTCGCTTGTTTCTCCCTGCAACTCCACCAAAACGACCATGATGATGAGCAGCCATGGCAGCTGCAGCATCCCAGCCATGGGGAAGTATCTCTGTAACTCTCTGATCACCAATGCCAGGGTTTCACATCCTGCTACACTAGAAGTATGCACTGCTAAGACTTTGACCTAACAGCAGCCATAAAGAGCTTCTCAGGCAGGAGAGCCTTGGTTTATTTATTATACTTTACTAGGATTTAACCGTGGTTTATTATTTAGTGAGAATGTCTCTCACATGATTCTTGCAGATGAGTAATCGGCTTAATTTGATTTTGTTTGCATATGTAAGCACTGGGTTATCAGGTTGCTTGTTGGTGCAGTTAGCACAGTTTAACTGTAACAAAATGGTCCCTGTGTGATGGACTGACCTTGTCCAGGCGTAGCTCCGCCTCTCAGCCAATGACTGTTACAGACACGCAACTTCCTGCAAGTCCGAACAGGATCAAACTGGTGTAGAAAATGCATGGATAAGGACTATGTGTGTACGTGTAGCAAGCAGTGGGTTCTCACAACAAATACAAAAATCAGGAAATCCAGATTTTGGTTCTACCCAAAATACTGAGTTCTTACAGTTCATCTGGAAACTTTTCACAAATGTTTTTGTTTCTACACACAACACCCCATAAAGACGATGTGAAAAAAGTTAGATATTTTTGAAATTTTGTTAAAAATTAAACGAGAAATCACGTTCGTAAGTATTCACCATGTCAGAGCACAAACCAAGCAGGATTGTCTCAGAGCACAAATCTGAGGAGTTACTGAATCAATTCTGCTGCTTGGAAGGTCCGAGTGAGCACAGTGGCCTCCATCATCGCTAAATGGAAAGAAATTCTAGAATGATCCGTTTGAGGGTTCTGTCAACAAGCTGTTGCTGGCCACACCCACACATCCATCACTAAAGCTGCTACAAGCTGAGGAGCTCCACTATCCAGGAGGGGTTAGCATAGTAGAGCCATTGCTCCTCCAGCAGACAGGTCAGAGGGGATTCTACGTTTATATCCCGTGTGACGTCACAATATGGTACTTTTTCAAACAGCTCATTTTAGGCATAATTCCTAAGTCCAAGACGTGAAACAAAATGGATTGAGTTTTTATTCATGTCTGCAGTGTTTATAGAGGCAGTAGAGACCAACATGGCAGAACAAAAATATGCAAAAAATTAGTTTTTCATAATAGGATTCCTAGAAAGAACAAGGTAGAAGAGTTGATGTTTCTCCTAAACTTCCTGGTTCCTGGCAATCGGAAGGTCGCAGGTTCGCATCCCGCTCAGTCTGTCGCTGTGTCCTTGGGCAAGACACTTAACCCGACTTAGCTGTGTTGGTGGTGGTCAGAGGGGCCGATGGCGCAGAAATGCAGCCTCGCCTGTCAGACCGCCCCAGGGTGGCTGTAGCTACAGAGTAGCTTACCATCATCAGCAGTGTGTGAATGTGAGTGAATGAATAATGGAAAGCGCTTTGAGTGCCTTGCAAAGCGCTATATAAATCCAATCCATTATTATTATTATTATAAAAAAAGTTCCAACAGAAAAATAAGAAAACAATTAAATGTCAATTGTTTTTAAATTCAGACACGTCAAGGAGGAATCAAGTATTTTTATTATATTAAAGCCCAAAAATACAATCCGATCATTTACATTCTATAATAACTTGACAGAATATTTGTTTTAAACAGAAAACATAAAGTTGTAAACAACGGTTCTTTTCAACCAACATTTTCATGAAGTTTTTTATTTTATTTTAGAAACCAAAATCATTCCCAAACAGAAATGTGGGTAATGATTAATAACAAACTTTTGTTTGTGCTTTCATTTCCTCAGCTGGAAATCTTAAGTTTCTTACTGCCTCACGACTCATTTCAGCTCCAAGCCTTGGTAAAGATTAACCAGGTCTTGAGAAAGGTGAATGACACCTGACATCAGATGAGGCTTCTCATTTTGTGCACACATAAGCTAAAGTGGTTCTGATGTCTCTCCTAAAATGTAAAACACAATTGCAGGTGCAGGTTCTTATAAAGACTTCATTTACAAATGAGTGATGATGAGAATCTCTGTGGTTTGTTTTGGTGGTTCGACATATCTACAGCACTGAAACAGATAAAAGCTTTATTTATAACTCAAACATGAAGACACAAAGTAGAAGCGAGGGACAACCCTCATTACAGGATGTGTTTGAATCACCATTTATGTACAAATCAGAGTGCTAATAATAAATTAATACTAGCAGTCTGTAAAAGATAAAAAAGATGTCCTGATCTTCATCACCTGCTACTGGACACAAAGGAACCACTGCCAGAACCGCCAGAAGCAAAGAACTGCTGTCCTCCAGAATGTCCAAAGTGTTCAGAGAGCAGCAGCTGCAGAAGTCTGGTCACCACCACAACATTGAGGCTGTTTCCTAAGACTCGGTACTGCTGAGGGGTTGAGACATTCGGTGGAAAAGCTGCAAGATCAATAAACCAGAATCAGACAACTGCTTCCTTTAAAAAGGCAACAGAAAGCTCAGAGTTTCTCCAGAGAGCTTCTGTGGGAAGGGGAGTCTGTAAATATTAGGGCTGTCAATGAACAAGAATTATTAATCGTGATTAATCATGAGTTTCAAAGTGCTGATTCCTCCATAGAGGCAAAGATGGACTCTAAAAACTGTTTCTCTAAAGTAGGAATGCATCAATACTTTTTGCACCAATACTTACATTAGAGCTGCAAACACTGACTACAGAGTGCAAACAAACATCACTGACCTCAGTCACGGTTTGGTAAAGTTTCAGTATAACAGACGAAGGCTGCTAAAGAAAACCCAGCATTCAAACATCCGAACAGAAATCAACAACAAACACGTTTAGAAACAAACACATTTAACTTGACTTACAGAAACCTGCAGGGAAGCCCATGAGGTTGGCTACTTCTCTAGGAGTAAAATAACGCAGTTTCAGTTTTAACAGCTGTTCAACCTTGTCCTGTTCTGACAGCTGGTCCAGACCTGTGAACACACTCTCCATCTGCAGAAAACAGACAGACCAGTTTTAAATGATTACCTGTTGTTGCTAGCACACACACACACACACCTACAAAACGTCATGCAAGCGCCTCAATTTCAGTCTCAGTGAAATTACGTTTTCTAGACCTCTTGGTTGCCATCGTTACCTGTGAAATGCCACAGATCAGCCGGCTTATATGTATTAAATTTGCATTTTGACCGTTTATGGCAGAAAGTGGGTGTGAAGGAGGCGGAATATGATCCAAAAACACCTGAGCACACTTCTAGGAAGACCATTTATATTGCATTTATTTATAAAGTGGGAATTGCGTGCTGCTGTACGTACACAGTGTTTTATAGATCCGAAAATCACTTTGTGTAAGCACATTTTTTTTGCAGAGCTTAATTAGAGTTTTATTAAGGACTTAACACAAAGTTTTATAATAATATAATAATGCCGCAGATCTCTGTGGCTTTAAGCTGTCTGGTAATGGCTGGGCTAAAAGGTGAACTGGGCTTGTTAGACGTCTACCAGCTGGTCTTGGCAGTGGTGGGTAATGCAGCAGGTCTGAGGGTTGTTGGAAATCATCTTCCAATTTCTCAACAGAACAAACCAACCATACTTTCATAGTGTATTATTGTATTATCAGCACAAAGGTCAGCTGATTCCTGTACTTAAAAACCCACCTCAGTTTCCATGCAGCACTGAAGCACCGAGCCAGTTCCTTCCACATATCGTCCATAGCTACAAAAACACAAAAATACAAGGAGTCTAAATTATTACATAAGAATAAACAAGTGACTGAGAATGCAGCGCCAATGAGAAGAACACTGGACCACATCTCTAAGTGGACTCCCCTATGCCTTCAAGCTGAGGTTACTAAGCACATACGAGAAGCAAACTCTATTGTAAGTAACAAGATGTGTAGAAATATAAACAAACTTGCAAGTATTTGTCATTAAAAATATATATTTTTAAAACCCACCCTTTGGTAAAGCAGACAGACCTTCTGCATTTGGGTTGAACAATGTCCAAAAGAAGACCATAACGCAATAACGTTTTAGGAGAAAGGAGAAAGCGTTCCATGTTTTCTTCCACCAGTGGTTCCAGGAAGTCTGCTATCTGCTTGATAGACAGGTCATTATTCTGACTCGTCTTCCTCTGAACATCTGATGGCGTCTCATGTTTATACAAGATGTGATCACTATGTGCTTCCTTAGCAGGTTGGCCAGGATGTGGAAAAGTCAGGACTGAGGAGAAATTATTGTCAGCAAACGGTGGAGGGGTGCAGGAAACCTGGGATGAAAAAAGTATCACAGATTAGTTTATTCAGATGTGTATAGATACCCTATACACATATAAGATATACATATAAAAGCATATCCTTTTATCAGAAATTGCTCCCTGTAAAATCTAGGGCTGAAGTTAAAATTTGAGCCTATCTAACTTTTACTGTGGCTTATTTGCATTTACTGCAACCAATTAGCCTGAATCTGGACCTGATGATTTTAAACTGTTGCCTTGTGAAGCACTTTGAGGTGATTGTGTCGTGAACGGGTGCATAAAATGAATTTAACTGATTGGTCAGGACCATCAGGCCTCAGGTCATCCACCGTGGGTGGGTCCTGTCTTTTAGTAGTTAGTTCATCTGTACAGCAAGGAGTCATGGAGAGCAGTCAGGTTCTTTAGCAAGTAGTTGTGGATCACGTCAGGACCCAGTGCAGTCTCATTTTTTTACACTTGAGATTTGTTCTTGGATGTGTGCCAGTGACATGTACTGTTTCTTGCTCTGGGAGACTGCTGTGATCAGCTCTTAGATCTTCCATCCATGGAGTATTGGTGGTGTGTGATGCCTCACTTCTCCCAGGTGCTTCTCCAGTATTGTTCACACACACACACCTATTACTGGGTCTATTCTTATTTTACTCCCCTGCCACTAATCATACATTTGTCAAACCTTACCACTGAACCGATCTGAATGCTCAACTTCTCTGTGGAAATCTTGCCAATCAGGAAATAACGCAGTCTTGAATTCGGAATCCCAACCTAAACCACAAATATTTGATTATCAGCCATATAAAACGATGCAAAACATTTTCATAAATGTGATTTAACCAAACATTAAGTGCATCTAACAAAATTCATAAACATGTCATACACTTGGTGGTGAGACCATGAATTCCTGGAAGTTGTAGCCACATTCCATCAACGTTTTTACCAAACATTCCCTGGAACACACAAGACAGGTAACAGACATAAGCACTTTGACACTGAGTACACGTTACATGTTAACAGCACTAGAAGGTTAAATACTGTATAATGGAATTTATGTAGAACTAGCAATATGGAGTTATTTTCGTGATGAAACGCCACCTCCCCCCCGTCTGAATTCCACCAGCTGAGCGCTCTAAAGTGGCTTATTTAATCCCCCGCCATTCTCATAGGAGGGGAAATTATTACCAATTTTGTCAAAGCTTTTATTTTCTGACAAAATGAAAAGTGCTTTTTTAACCTGGACAAACGGACAAAGGTCCTGTTTGTTTACTAATTTCACTCTAAACATTTACGATCTTGTGTCTGACTGCAGCTGGAACGAGGAAGCACTGTATGATGCTTTTTACCAGAGAGAAAAAAGCCACATTTGTAAGTTTCTTTGGACATCACCACTGAAGTAACTCTTATACCCATATATGTACCCGTCCCTGTGTCCATTGGGGCTAATTATATGTGAACAGGATGTTTCAGGTGCAGCCAATGAAACGCTTACCTGGCAGAAGAGCTCTCAAAACCTTTCACATTCTCCAAAAGAATGTAGCGTGGGAGTTTACTCAGCCTGGTCAAGTAAGGACACGGAAAAAAGGTTCACAACACAAGTCACGACTACAGCATTCCTCCAGACCAAGTCCACTGTTTAATACCCAGCTATCATACAAACAGAACTAGCACTAACGTTTCTGTAGCATTCAGTAAATTGAAGTAAAAGTGTAAAGGTATGCTGAATCTGTTGATACCTGGGCAGAAGATCAAGGATGAAGAGGAAGCTCTTGGTTCTGGGGTCAGAAATGTCACCTTGATGGCCCAACCTGAAAGCCCAAAATATGGCAGTAAACCAATCAGGAAATAAATAAATCGATCCATAAAAAGTAAACATAAGACAGAAAATCATTACACAAAAGGTGTAAAAATACGAGTATTTCAACTACTGCAAGGCATTTTTATTGTATTTTAATATAGAGAAACAAAACAGAAAAATATGGTGCAGGTTACAGAAAATGTAGTTTATTCAACTGATGATCCATCTCAGGCTTTTTATTTAGGGTTATTATAACAGATTGTGTTTAGTTTATTTTACTGTAAATGAACATGTTTGATGTTCTATTGTAGTCTATTGATGTAGCATGAGACAGTGAGGAATCAAACTAAAGAAAAGTCATGAAATGACTCTTTATTAACATTCAGTCTAAAATACTGGAACATGTTTGTTGGTCAATGGGCCTAAGATGCATCACAGCATAATTACAATGGAAAAAGCCCCCACCACCCACACTAAACCTGGTGAAAGGCTGGCAAGGAGGGCTCATCATCATCATATCAAAAGACAACTTGTTGAAGTCGTCTAATGTTATACCCTGAAAAAGAAGAGAAAACGCTGTAATGAGTCTTTATTTAGAATCAGCTATTATTCCAGCTGAGCACAGAGGCTTCTCTGAGCAGCAGACAGTTTACACCACAAACATGTGATATGCACCTGATGAGTTATCTCCACAAATAACTGACATGCTTTGTTCTCTCCTGGCTGCTAAATCAATACAGCCTTCCTGCGGGCGATGCCACGAGTACTCATTTTACCTGTGAGGTAGTAGAGACTGGCCTTTTCTAATGCCATCGTTTTCCTATTTTCATTCTGCAGCTAATGCAGGCAATGGAGGCTGACGACATTTTTCATGTTCAGCGTGCATATGCATCTCAGAATCAGATTTTAAAAAGAACAAGTATTATTATTATTATTTCTAAGTGAACGAAACCTTTAAGAAAAATATTCTGGGAATATTGGGGAAAGGGCAAATAAATGGCTTATGTGTGACTGAAGATTACCATTACTTATGCATAAACCGACTTTTGTTCAAATGTAATAATTATCTTCAAATTTCACCCACCTCAATAGTCTTGTTCCAGATGGGGGTGTCTGGGAAATTGTGCTTATATATTTGATTGGCTGTGGTATTTATGTCAATGGCAGCCACTACCTGGGCAGGTATACCGCTTTCTGGGTTGGGGGAGAAAAAAAAGACAAAAAGATGAGTTGTTATTTCATTTCAATTTGACTTCTGTCCTTTAAGGTACTGAATCACTCATAATCCTGATTACAAGATTTAAAAGGAAGTCAGCATGACAAAATAGGGGACAAAGAAAAAATATAATTCACCCACATCACTTGTCAGAAAACGTCCAGGTTTGCAGATGGATCTCCCTAACTCTAAAATTCAGATTATAATCTTGGAAAATAGAAATTTGAAATAAAAAGGCCAACTAAACTAATGATAAAACTGCAAGCAAATAAAATAAATCAATAAAGGAAAACAAGCAATATAAAATAAAAAACTGAAACCTGCAATCGGACTTAAATACAGACAATAAAAGTTTAAACTGGATCCTGCTCAAAACAGGGAGCAACTTAAGAGACTAGGAGTTATATGCTACCCAAGTTTTAGAACTGAAGAAGCTCATTGGATGAGAGGCAAAACGTCTAGGAAAACAAGATAAGTCCAGTAGTTTGCAATTAAACCTTCAAGATTATAATGTCCTGGATGACTGAGAATCTACACAAACATATACTTTTTTTATTTGCCTATATTTAAATAAACTATATTTAAAACAAGCAGAGATTGAGAATTTATTTTTCAATGCCTGTTTTATTAATTTGACATCAGAAGAATATTTTTATTATTGTTCTGTTCTCCTGTAATGCTTCAAGATAAATAAACCAGTTATACAATTTTTTATATATTGTCTTATATCTTCAAATCTCACTTAAAAACTACCAGAGAACATAAAAGATTAACAAAAGTGATTTGTTTTATATCGTGATATAAATTTATCGATATAAAAAATAATATTGTGATAAGAATTTTTTCCACATTGCGCAGCCTTACCTTGAACATAGGACAAGTTTTTTATTTAAACACACACACACACACACACACACACACACACAAATGTATATCTATCATAGTGAGGACCATTCATTGACTCCCATTAATTTTTTTTCCCATTTTTGTGACTGTATTATGCCTAATAACCCATACCCTAATCCTCCTAACCATAACTAGTGTTGCTGTATTCCTAACCCTAACCTTAACAAGACCTTAATTCACACCATACCTCTAAACCCAATTGGTAAGCTTTTTAAAAAAGTGAGGACCATAAAAATGTCCTCACTCTGTTGGTTAAAAACTTGTTTTGGTCCTGAGTATCTAGTAAGTACAAGAACACACGCACGCACGCACGCACGCACGCACGCACACACACACACACACACACACACACACACACACACACACACACACACACACACACACACACACACACACACAGTATCATCGAGAATATATTGGATATGTATGGTTTAGTTATTTTAATATAAACAATTTCATTTCCATCATTTTCTCTTAGGAATGAACAAAGCACTAACAGGAAGTCTTTTGCGTTTATTCGTCAAGAAACATGAACCGGATGCGCTTTTATTTATTTTTATTGAAAGGTGCTCGTAAAAAAAAAGAGCACACACGAAATTTAGCGCATATTTATCCCCATCAGGTCTACCTTCAGCTGCGCCTTCTCCAGAGTCTATAGTATAACGCTGCAGACCCGGAGACTCCACTTTCAGGCCGACTCCACTTTCAGGCTTCGACTCTTTTCGAGACAGCGACCTCTAATGGACAGATGTTTAACTGCAACAACGCCAGATTCAGGCCAACACCACTTTCAGGCTTCTTATGCTCAAAAATTGTTTAATTGCTATTAAAGCTTCGATTAAGTTCTTTTTTGAATTATGTAATTGCTGGTGAAGCTTATTTCTTATATTCTATTAACTGCTTATTAAAAATTGTTTAATTAATTAATTAATTACAACAAAAATGACAAGACACCTCCACAAAATAAAAATAAAATAATCCTGCTAAGCTATGGCTCACCAATAATATTAGCCAGGGTCATTTGGTTAAGTATGATAATATAAACAGACCCAGTGTACACATGCACACATATCCAAATTAGGCGGTTACAGCAGAACAATCACAAATAGGCATTAAATGGTCATACAGAAAATTTGTAAATAAACGAATTGAACAAATACACCTCAAGTTAGAAGGTAACTTATTCCAGTCATATGGAGCTGTCTCTTTTTTTGAGACATGCCTTTTTTTTCAATTGCTGTTAAAGACCCCAGATTTAATGTAAAGCGGGTTGTCCAGTAATCAGAAGGTTGTAGGTTCAATCCCATCCCAGCTCCCACCAGAGAATGCTGCTGCTGTGTCCTTGTGCAAGATACTTAACCCACCTTGCCTGGTGTTGGTGAGAACCCTAAGAAGGCATTACATAAATACATTGGAATCAATCAATCAATTAATCTAACTTTACCTTTAAGAGCAAAATGTAAATGAACAAAATGCTGTGGACCTCTGAAATGATGAACACATTTTATTCAAGTAAAACTTTATTTAAAACCCAGCTGCATCATTATTGGTCATGTTGATGGTCCAATAACGATTGTTTTTCCCCTTCTTAATATTTGTGAAATTGTGGCTACTGAGAAACTTGCACTACAGATAAAACTCGATTTAAAACACTGGATCTGTGGTGTCTATTCCTCATTTTTGTTGTGGGAATAGGAAACAAAAGACTATGAGACACTGGAATGGTGTTAAATGTTTTATTGAGACAGGCCATGGTGCGTGTGTGTGTGGAGGTGGTGGTGGGGTCTGCAGAGAAAAGAAAGAAATTAAGCACAAAGCTGAAATCAAACACTTTTCTTGAAATTGTACACTCATCAAAACATGTGCAACACAGACAATTCAGTGTTGTATTTCCATTTACAGCATTACCTACCATTTAAAGTGTTCCCCTTTTCAAAAATTCTCTGTCAATTCTTCGGCCAAACTCTTCAACTTCACTGAAAAGGTAAACATACAACTTGATAGATGCTGTAATTACAGAAGTATCAATATTACTAGAACTGAACTGAACATATACTATATCTCCTCTTACCCTAGTATCTAGGTGTAGAATAGAATAGAATAGACTTTATTGATCCCACAGTGGGGAAATTCACTTGTCACAGCAGCACCAACACTCAAAGGGTAATTAGAAGAAAGATAAAAACAAGGGTACATGTATTTACACATAGGCAGTAATCTACTATTGTAATCTTAGATCACTAAAAAAACACAAATAAAAGATAAAAACAAACGTGGGTAAGTAAACATAATTTATAATGTAAGCAAAGGGTAGCGTGCATTAAATATTAACATAGATGTAATAAAAAAAAATAACCATTAGCCAGAAACTGTGGACTATTTCATACTTTTATGAAAATGTTTGCCTACAAGCCTTATTGTGAAATCATCCACAAAAAAGGTAATAACTTAGTTCATTTATAATATATATATAAATAAAAATATGGACAGTATAATAACTAAATCAGCAATTTAGACCATTTCTTTACTATTAGTTTATTAGCTCCTAGCTTAGACTACACGCGGTGATTAAACAGCGTCAACTCACTTTCAACATATCACAACTTACTCTCTGCTCGTGATCCCCTCCTCGATCCATCTTGGATTGCTATGAAACCCAATAGTATGATACCCTCCTCGTGAAACTAGTCCAGGGGGCGGCGCTGTCTCAAAAACAGTCGAAGCCTGAAAGTGGAGTCGGCCTGAACTTGGAGTCGGCCTGAAAGTGGAGTCTCCGGGTCTGCAGCGATACCCTACTCGTCTGGTTAGGCTTAGTCGTGGCAGCGATTACTCGCCATATCAGGTCCCCCTTGACGTTCCGTGCCGTAACGCCGCGTGTCGATGCGCACGTCAATAATCAGTGAAAGCTGACCTCAGTTTTGTAAAACAGAAAAACCGTAAGAGCGCGTTTTGTTTTTACACAGAACTAAATCACTTAAGAACTGTCTTGACCCCCTGACCGTATCTAGTCATAAATACCTAACTGTAAGCTTAGGTCCAGCTTTACGCTGAACGCCAACATGTCGGGTTTTTTAGACAAGCAACAAACCACTATAAAGTATCTCCAGAAAACAGGAGAAGGAAACTATCAATATTTACCCGTTAAGGCGTAATGCATCCCTCCAATACCACTGTACAACTCCAACACTCGCAGCACCTCCATGGTAGAAAATGTGTTTATACGGTCTTCTTCTGCCCTCCGGTTGGTTCAGAGCTGCGGTAGCGCCCCTACTGGACATGGACCAGCGCTGAAGGATCAGTTTGGTCCGAAAACTCAAACTGGGATCTTTTTGCAGGATTTAGGAACTAATTATTCAGCTGGTGCACCAAAATAAAGTCCTCGTGAGTGAAACAATTTACCTGGCAATAAACCTTATTCTGATTCTCAAAAAAACATGGAACACATTTTGGTGTTCCGCCCCGTTTATAATGGCCAGGTCGTGAGTGGAAACCATTCTCAAGCAGCCACAGAACACAGATTAACATTTTCTGATGATTTATTTACAAGAAGTTTCTTTTTTACATGGTAGAACTGGAAAACGAGAACTGGATTTTAGCCAAAACTTACCCACTCAAAATAAACCAAATGACAATACCTTACAGTAGAAAACCAAAGTCAAAATTAAAAGCAGTTCACTCCCACAAATTCAACATGTCATATTGCTTTTCTGTTCACATAGCTGTCATACAGGCAAAGGTGTGCCTGACTGGATGAGCATAAGAGTGGGGACAGCCCACCCCTGTGAGGCCAGGTTGCGTTTACATGGCTTTCTCAGGAACGCAGATGTAACCGAGCATTTGGGCGGGTCGCTAAAGAGGTGCTGAGAAGTCTGGTGTCATTCCTAAGCGCCACAAGTTAGTAAACAAAAGCGGGCAGGAGCAGTGTGGCTTTTGGAGACTGTCATGAAGCACACAGATTCCTACTCTTCTCAGTGAGCAGCAGTGCTTCCATGGGCTCCTCTCCCAGCAGATGGTGAGTCCTCGTGCTGCTCCAGCCGGTCTGAGCTGCATCCAGACTGAAAATGAAATGAAAATTCTACCCGCTACAATCAGAAGCTCCCACTAGTAGGTAAGCGTGACAAAACTTCAGCCGGCCAGTCAGTTCATAGGTGGGTGTGTATGCTTTGCTCAGCACCGCTGGGGACCGAAGGAAAGCAGGGCTGAAAAAAAGCAGTCAGGTCTGCACAAACAACAAACAGACAACACCAATGTAAATGCAATTGCTCTACCAGTGCCAGACCGAGCTGACCAGAGTGTAAATATAATATATCAAGTGAAGGCTAGAGGCAAACGCTGAGCTATTCTAACAATGGTGAATTAGAAATTAATAGTCATCTCTAAACATGTCTCAAGCTACCATTTCAATTACCTACAACTCAATATTACAGTGAAATGTATCTACTTATCAACTTATTGTGTATGACTCATCTTTGCTTGTCATCAAGAATCTTCTGGTGCTGTTCCATAGCTGGCAACGCCATGAAACTCACGGAACGGGAGTCAGAGTCACTTGTTTGTTTTGAAAATGGACTGCAGTACCCAAATTTAACCACATGATGTTATTCTTACTTTGTTCTTACATCATGCACCTTTAAATAAGTCATTAGTTTCTTGTGTGGACACTCATGTGTTTTTTTAAAGTTGATTTCCGGCTAAATCTTTGTCTACAGACCTCACAAGCAAAAGGTTTCTGTCCTGTGTGGACACTCATGTGTCTGTTCAAAGTCGACTTTCGGCTAAAGCTTTGTTCGCAGAGCTCACAATCAAAAGGTTTCTGTCCTGTGTGGACTTTCATGTGACTGTTTAAAGTTGACTTTCGGCTAAATCTGTGTCCACAGAGCTCACAGGCAAATGGCTTCTGTCCTGTGTGGACTATCATGTGACTGTTTAAATGTGTCTTTTGGCCAAATCTTTGCCCACAGAGATCACAGGCAAAAGGCTTCAGTCCTGTGTGGACAGTCATGTGACTGTTTAAAGTTTTCTTATACCTGAATTTGTCTCCACAGAGCTCACAGGCAAAAGGCTTCTGTCCGGTGTGGACTCTCATGTGACTATTTAAGTGCGTCTTTTGGCTAAAACTTTGTCCACAGAACTCACAGGAAAAAGGTTTCTGTCCCGTGTGGACTCTCATGTGACTGTTTAAGTGTGTCTTTCGGCTAAAACTTTGTCTACAGAGCTCACAAGCAAAAGGTTTCTGTCCTGTGTGGACACTTTTGTGCCTGTTTAAACTTGTCTTTTGACTAAATCTTTGTCCACACAGCTCACAAGCAAAATGCTTCTGTCCTGTGTGAACCGTCTTGTGGCTGTTTAAAGTTGTCTTTAGGCTAAATCTCTGTCCACAGATATCACAGGCAAAAGGTTTCTGACCTGTGTGGACTCTCATGTGATTGTTTAAATATGTCTTTTGTCTAAATGTTTGTCCACAAAGCTCACAGGCAAAAGGTTTCTGTCCTGTGTGGACTCTGATATGTCTGTATAAAGTTGTCTTTTGTCTGAATGTTTGTCCACAGAGCTCACAAACAAAAGGCTTCTGTCCTGTGTGAATTCTCATGTGACTATTTAAAGTTGTCCTTTGGCTAAATCTTTGTCCACAGTCATCACAACTAAATGATTTTGGTTCTGCCTGGACTTTCCTGCCCGAGTCTACATTTTGCTTCATTCCAACACATTTCTTATTTAGCAAACAGCCTGAAGCTCTTATTGATGAATGACTTGTCACTCTCACATGTTTCTGGAGAGACCACTTGTGGAGATATTGTTCACCACACTCAGGGCAGCTAAAGGATTTGTTGAAAGTCTCAACATTTGACTCAGAAGACCTGCTTTTATTCCAGTCATTGTCTCCTATTTCAGACCCAGAGTCTGACAGCTCAGAGTCTAGATTCACATCATCATCCTCTTCATCATCTCCACTAACTTCAGTCTCTGAAGAATCAGATGTCTGTTTATGAAGGTTCCTGCTTATTTCTGCTCCTCCACCAGGTTTTGCTGTCATCTGGTCAGCTGAGCTGCTGGATGGAACATCTCTGTCTTCTATTTGCTGATAATGAAGCTGTGAGAACAGAGGTTTCTCTTCATCATCCTCACTCTTTATAGAAACTGCAGTGAATGGAGAACAGGCTGCATAAGTTTCCTCTTTCAAACGGGGCTGCTCTCCCTTCAGACAGGTCCAGAGTTCCTCCTGTTCCACATTTATGGGGAGGTTTTCTTGATCCTGCTGGTCCACACCAGTGCGTTGTCCTTCAGGAGCTTCTTCTTTAACCAGCAGGATATCTGCAGGAAACAGAAACACATTTTGTCAATGTGCTGTAACGTGATATTCACACACACACACACACACACACACACACACACACACACACACACACACACACACACACACACACACACACACACACACACACACACACACACACACACACACACACACACACACACACACACACACACATCCATTGTGTTTTTGCTTTAAGATTGTGAGATTAGAACTGACTCCAAAAACAAGAAATGCATTTTGAATTAAGTGACTTTATCTTGTGAGGTGAATATACAAATGTTTTTAAAAATGTAGACTTACTAGAAATAATCAGATTTTTCTAACACATTGGCCACCTGAAACATTGATTTAAAGAATTTATTTCACCCATGATGCCATAAAAACAGATCAAAACCCCTTATTTGGAATGCTATTCACTTTCTTTTTCCCTTTCCTCACATTTTGTAATCACAATTTTTACTTTTTATATTTTTTTAAACATTTTTAAAATTTCTTTACTTATTTATTTTTAAATTTTTGTTCTTGTGAAGCACATCATGATTTTTATCTTGAGAAGCAATATATAAAAGATCGCTTCTTCTTCTTAGTTCCAGGTAGGGTGGGGTGATATAATGCGATATGATCTGAAACATGTGAGGTAACAATATTTATTGCAAAACATTATTTTCTTCTGTTCTATTTGTCAAAATGTTTGTAATGTTCTGGAACATCTGGATCCTCAAATACCAGATAAATTGCAGCAGAACAAATACTTAAAAAAAGCATAGAATCCAATCTAAATAAAGTTTATTATGGAAAACATTTAAAACAAATAATTTCAAGTAATTTTTAAAGTGTAAGGGATCTGTGTCCAAACAATGCAACACAAAACTTTTCACAACAGGACTTAAGATGTTTTAAACAAAACACAAGCTAAATGTGCACACAAGAGCAACAAAAGCAGAACAAATCCACATTAAATCAGCCATAACCGACCAGTGCAGAAGGAACGACTACATAACGGACTGGGAAACGGCCACAGTTATCTGGTTGAAGGGCGAAACATACCATCATTGGATAAAGGAGGCCATCAAAATTAAGAAACCTGACCCAA
Organism: Aphyosemion australe; assembly: GCA_006937985.1. Lineage (NCBI taxonomy): Eukaryota > Metazoa > Chordata > Actinopteri > Cyprinodontiformes > Nothobranchiidae > Aphyosemion > Aphyosemion australe. The sequence goes on from SSNS01000055.1 coordinate 1,587,633, forward strand.
GGTTCATAAACAGAGCAGCGGGAACCTACACCTTGACCCACACATGGAGCGTGGTCCTTCTGCCAGTATAAAAGCAACAAACAGGGAGAGGCATAACTGTCCTCCGCTGTCTGCATAAAAGAGCTGACGGACACGTCAACACTGAGTGACACTTGTCAGAAGACAGCAGATGCTGTCAAAACAGGTAAAGGTAAATAAAAACTTTGATGTCGTACTCAAAGAAAAACAAAATGAACATTATGGCACTGTGGGAAGGAAGTTATGAGAGAAAGGTAAATAGGTAGGTGGTGAAAAACTTGACCTGATATTTATCATTTTATTTTATTCTCAAAGATCCTGAGAATTAAGGCATGTGAAGGGCACGAGGTGAAACAATTAACTATGTAAACATGATGTCTTTACTGGTAACCAGGTGGCTTCTTTGCTTCCTGCATCTTTTGAGAGAAACGATGTGTTTTTCAGCATGAATGAGGCTTTTATACTGGCAGAAGAGAATCACAACATTTTTTACGGGACCACTTGTCTGTTTTACAAAGACAACACCAAAATGGAGAAGGCAGGGATCAAAATATCAACAACTATGGGGAGGATGGTGAGTTTGAAATACTTATATTTCATATATACTTATATATGTGAATTTAGTGCATATGTCAATTCTCCTGTGATTTTGTGATCTCGCGAGTCCAACTACAGACCGTGGCACAAACGCTCTGCGTCTGCAATGCATTCGAGTAAACTGTGCTTCTGCCAAAACGCATCTGGTGTGGATTATCCAACAACAGTTCCCTCTTTTGCAGTTAACAGAGATGTTTTCTATCCTCCTTAAGGTCCACATGTGCTTGTTTATATAAGGTTTCTTCATAGGAGTGTCCAATAGTGAGCGTGACGTGCCACAGACCCATGGCAGACATCAAGTTTTGCATGTTAAAAGTTCTTTAAATGGCATTCTATACTTTTAGAGTATTTGTTCTGCTAAAATTCATCTGGTATGTGAGAATGTTCAAAAAATGTCATTTTGACATATACAGACTGATTGGCTAAATGACCGGTAGTCGAGCCGCTGCTACGGCGGTGACAGCTCCAGTCAGACAGCTGTAACGCGCTGTGTGCAAAGCAGGCTTTGAAAATAAGCAGCAAGAAGTGGAAACCGTTTCTTTTGTCAACATGTCTAGGAAGGCTGGGAGAACGTGTGCAGTCATCGGCTGTTCTAAATACAGCAGAAAACTCTAGAGGAAAACAACAAAGAAAAATGTTGGTGCCCATGTGTAATGTTGAAGGATGTACTGGGAATATCTAGACTTGGAATGAATGCCAGATAGATCCATGGCTTGCTGTCCAACAGAGTATGGCCACACAATTCCCACACACACCTCTTCCAAGCAGCACATACCAACACTCCTGCACCACATACACACAAGTACTTGTGTAGTTGTACCTGTATTCATGCTGTCCAGATCCATATGGAACAAACTGGTTCAGAAGTACACACGGATCAGTCACAGCTGATCCAAGATCCTGAAGTCGTAGCACGTTTTATTTATTCATGTTTTGCTAAAAGCTGCAATAAAAACAAAGCAGGAGAGCTGATTAAGATGCTGCTTCAGAAAACCGCAGTGATCCCCAGCTCCTTTACATGTTTTACTGTTTTCCCTTCTTCAACACACCTGATTCAATCAGCAGGTGATTAGCAGGGCAGAGCAGAGCTTGATGAGCTGCTGAACAGGTGAATCAGCTGTGCTGGTTTAGGGAAACAAGTAAAAAATGCTGGATACCGGCCCTCGGGGAAGGGAGTTGGGGATCACTGGAATAACATGAAATTAACCCTCTCAAATTCCTAATGGGGGTCCAATGGACCCGACTTTTTTTGATCAATTTTGAGTAGTGAGCACCACCTCACCCCTGCCACGTGGACCCCATGGAGGAAACAAGTGGCTGCTGTTATATCATAAAACTGTCACATGAGACACCTGTCCTGTCGGGGCACTGATTACACTCCAGAGTGGATTAAAAGACTTCTCACCTGTGTGAGTTAGAAAACACTTGGAACTGAAAGATTTTCCAGTTGATGCTTATGGGGAAACATCCAAGGGGGGGGGGGGGGGGGGGGGGGGGGTGAGAACACTGTGTGGAACAGGAGATGTAGGAGGTATGAGAGGGAGAGACGGCAATGGGAGAGAGAGTTGAGGAGGGAGTGGTGGGGGCTAGCCTAGTGAACTAGACCAATTCTTGGCTAGGTGGGGGCTGGAAGTCAGAGACATGTTAAAGAATGAGGCAAGTGATGAGTGTTGGGACATAGTTGAGGTTTCTGGGTAACACAGGAGTGGGGGAGGAGGATTTAGAGGGAGAGGTGGGAGAGAGGTGACGGTCTACACTCCAGATCAGTGGGTAATGGCAATACACCTCAAGTTGTTTGCCAACTTCCAATAAGCCAAGAATAATATGATTTTTCAATGATTTGACATGAAAATGGCTTCTCACCTCTGAGAGGAGCTGTGGTCCATCCTGTAAAGGTTCTGGTTCTTCCTGGTCCACAATGGAGGTCCTCCCCTGGTTCCAGAGTTGCTGGTCAGTCAGAACCTCCCCATCATTCCTGACATGACGCTGTGGGAGTTTGGACAAACTGACCAACAAAAAGCTGAGTAATTCGCCAAGAAGACAGCACACTTGACTTTAATTATCTGATGCAGCTAAAGATTTTTTGGAAAATAAACTCTTACTTTGACATCTCAACATCTACAGTTTTGAAAGCTTGATGCAGACTACTTTAAGCAGCTGCTGCCCCTCTGGAGGACTCCGGTACTGCACCTTATTTCAAGGCGATTTTCCCCTCCAAAGAAAACTTCAGATTCGAGGCTTTTCCCTCGGGGAGTGTGAGCAGCGATCCCGCATTATGACCAGCTGAAGTGACCGAGTCTGATAGGGAACATCTGAAACCTGACGGAAGAACGAGCGCGTTTCTCAGAGAGGCCAAAGAGCAGCAGCAGATCCAGAGGTAGGGCGGCTCTCTGCTGAGCTTATGTTGGAGCTCCGGTTGTCACGAAGACCGCATCGCCTCTGGTTCTGGAAAAGCTCGCACCAAATATTTGAGGAAGAGAATAAAGTTTCCACAGCCTGGTGATGGTTTACAGCGCTGTTTCAGTCTGGTCGCTTCTTCTTTTTGCTGTTTAATGGCGGATGGCAAACAGCTTTAGGTGCATTACCGCCACCTACTGGGATGAGTGTGCTCCCCCTGTAAACTATACGTGTACATATAACAATTATTTATTAATTGCGTTTTTATTATTGAATAAATAAAAAGGTGTTAATAAGCATGATTTAATTAATACATAAGTGATAACTATGTCCTCTCAATCAGTCTTATGGTGCCATCTGGTGAGAGGAGAAAAAAAAGTTGTGGCCACAAATGAATTTACTGAGCTGAGATTTCACAGGCTTTTTGATATTCAGAGTTCATAACGTCTTTAGGGCGGGCAGCCTTTTATAAATCTGGATGAAAATCAAGTAACAAAATTTACTCAACAGGCGTACAACTCAAAAATAGAACAAAACTGTTTATTATCTTCCATATTTTTAACATTTGGCAAAAAATAACATCACGTGATTTTCATTAGTTTTACATTAGAAATTTGGTTCACGCTGGCGATTCTGCTATAGGTCATTAAGGTTGTTTCTTGCATCGAATAATAAAAACATATAAAATCAACACATGTGGCAACATTTCACATTGTAAACAACATTTTGACTCAACAACAAATGTACACATTTAAGTAAAAATGGAGACTGTGCATCCAGGAAGTATTTACAGCACATCACTTTTTCCACATTTTATGTTACAGACTTACTGCAAAATGGATAAAACCCATTATTTTCCTAAATATTTCAGACAATTCCTTTGATTTCATGCCTGGTTTGTGCTCTGACGTGCACTGTGGAACCTTAAATAGACAGGTGTGTACCTTTCCAAATCATGTCCCATCAGCTGAATTTTCCACAGGTGGATTCCAGTTAGGCTGCAGAAACATCTCAAGGATGATCAGTGGAAACAAGATGCACCTGAGCTCAATTTGAAGCTTTATGGCAAAGGCTGTGAATACTTATCTAAACATGACTTCTATTTTTTTTGTTTTGTTTTTTTTAATTGGCAAAAAAAAAATCTTTTTTTATGTTTTAATTATGGGGTGTTGTGTGTAGAATTTTGAGGAAAAGAACAAATTTAATTCTTTTCGGAATATATCTGTAAAGCAGACGAACATGCACATTTTAGTGGTTTCTCTGCTCCAACACACTTGATTCAGTGGTTGCATCACCTGTGCAGCTCATCAGGCTCTGCAGAAGCCTGTTTTTTACCTGCTGATTGAAATCAGGTGTGATGAAACAGAGTCACAACTAAAACGTGCTGGATACCGGCCCTCCTAACATAACTCAATGTGGAAAAGGTGGTGCACTGTCAATACCTACCAGATGTCTTCCTCAGGATAGGATATTAATACAAATTGAACATTTTAAACTAAATCTATAGAGTACAAACAAATAGCATAAGAATTTAAGTAGACTTAGTAAATCATTATTAACAGTCTGTCATCTTAAAGTTACCCTGGGAATGATTTTGACCCAGTTGAGTGAGTTTACATGAGGTGAAACGGACAAGCTGGGCAGTGACATGGGGAAAAGCAAGCTGACAGGTTGAAAAAGTGAAAAAAAAAATGTTCTGAATAAAGTTAGAATAATGAAGAATAAAGTTAATATGCGATTACAGTGAGACCTATATTGCATTGTGTAAATGATCTATGGCAGTGATCCCCAACTCCCTTCCCGTAGGGCCGGTATCCAGCATTTTTTATGTGTTCCCTGCTTCAACACACCTGATTTTAATCAACAGCCTTCTGCTGAGCTTGATGAGCTGCTGAACAGGTGAATCAAGTGTTTTGGATTAGGGAAACAACTAAAACATGTTGGATACCAGCCCTGATCTATGGTGACTTCCTATTTCAGGAGACATTTTAAGAAAAAGTGGAAATCTGGAGCTGAACACAGGCTGTTAATAACTTCTCAAAACGCCTGTTGGTTTGGGTTGCAGCTTGGGTTTTACCAAAGAACAATAATAATAAAAATATTTTTTTTATAAGCATCAGATGCACTACTCTACAGAAATGATGTAAAGACTCAGCTCTCTGGTGGTGGAAAAACAAACCAAAGCCAAACAGCTTATGGAAAAGGGGACTAATACTTCCCTTTGGCCAAACTGAGCTTGTTAACACACCCAGTGGTGATTCCCAACTGGGGGCCTGTCTGCTAAAGCACTTAGGGAAGGGGGTGGGGTGTTTTCAAACACTGCTGTTACTCACAGAGCCGCTTCCTTCAAATTTCCCTCCAAACATATTAAAACAATATTTAACAACTTTGCTATCTGATATACTTTGATAGAAAAACATCTTCATTTCCAACATCATGCTCTACAAGTCTCAACCATCAGATGCAGCATCTTAAATCAATAGTTAAGTGTAAACAAAACGAGAAAATGTCCAACATGGAGCTGAAAGAGTGTGGAGGCTCTGTGCAGGAATCTTTACATATGGATTTGTGTCATACCTGCAGAGGACACCGATTCTCACCATAACGCCGTAACAAGGACGGCAGCTTGATTCAAACATCCTGATAAAAAATAATGAAAAATCAAGGCAGCGGCTGTTCATTTGTGTAGAAAGAGAAATTCTGTGGATTATCAACAAATAAACAATAAAAATAGAAATATAATTCATCACTCGGGTAAGAAAGCATCAGGGTAGTGTTTCTGTCACATGCTAATAATGCCGTTAGGTTAAAGACTTTAGAGTCAGAGGGAGCTGATCTTTGGAAGAAGGTTGCTTCTCAGACTGGGTCAGATGGCGGTGCTGACGGCAGCATGTCAGACAAAGTGCTGTCGCTGTGGGGCGGCTTCAAAACCATTCTATTGAAGAAACCTGTCACCTGACCTGGGACTTCTGCCAAAACACTCTGAGCAAGAGCTTCCTGGGGACACTGAAAGAAGACGAGGGACAAATGAACATTGTGGGGACAAGTTATGGACAAGCATGAAGAGAAAGCAGAGAAGATAAATGCAGGGAGGGGTTTGCATGATCATCAAAAACTCAATTACTCTGTAGAACACAGTTGTGGTCAGAAATGAAAGTAATCTCATCATGTCACATCTATTTGGGCTTTTATGACTGGTCATTTTGTTACAGCATAGCTCATCACCACCAGTGTGCGAATAGGTGAATGAATGGTTGTGGTGTGAAGCACCTTGGGGGGGTTGTAGAACCCTACAAATACAGGCCATTTACCATTTAATATTAGGTAAAATGTCCTACAAACATTCTTTTTTGTAGCCGTTCAAATCAATAACTATATGTCCCGAACACACTTGCATCTGTAATGAGTGACTTACACCTCTGACATCAACTGTGTTTCTGTCTGAAGGAAAAAGCTCCAAAACCTCCAGGTCACTGTTAGTTCTGAACCTGAATAACACTCCTACAGGCTGATAGCACTACATAACACCTCCACACACTGTGAAAAGCAAAAGCTAATCGTTAAAAAACAAGGAGTGAGCAATATGGCTTAAAGCAGGGGTCCCCAATCCTGGTCCTGGAGGGCCGCTATCCAGCAGGTTTTGTGGTTTCTCTGCTCAAACACACTTGATTCAGTGGTTGAATCACCTGTGCAGCAGCTCATCAAGCTCTGCTGAAGCCTGCTAATCACTTGCTAATTGAAATCAGGTGTGTTGAAGCAGAGTTACAACTAAAACCTGCTGGATACCGGCCCTTGAGGACCAGGATTGGGGACCCCTGGCTTAAAGGGACTACATCATGCAAAATTCACTTTTTGGAGTTTTTGACCATATTTTATTGCTATTTCCTCATGAAAAACATTTCAGGCTTACAGTTTCCTGTCTAAGCTGCTTCTTCCCTTCAGCTCTGCTAAGCTATTGCACAAGCCTGGACGGGGTTGTTGTTATGAGGCTCCGCTCCTCCCCATCCAGGTAGTCTTGAATCTGGATCCCTCCTCCCCTGAACTGTAAACACTAACACCCAATCTCTCCTTGTAGCTAGCAAGGAGTTTAATCTCCACAGTTAGGAAAAAGTGACTTCTTTCACTTTAAATAATACCTAGAACCCAAAAATGGATTATTGTAACCACCAGTAGAGCGGATTTTCAGACCAATTACTACTTCAAACTTGCGCCATTCCAATGTTAAAAAATGCTAACCACTAGCCGCTAGCTGAATGGTTATAAAGTTTGGTGGGTGAGCATCAGGGACGGACAGCCCCCTTTTCTCTGTTTGAATGGTGTTAGCGCGCGTGCATGTATGTGTGTGTGTGTGTGTATGTGTGTGTGTTATCGGCTCGACCCTCCGATTGTGATTCCTCACGGGGGGGTGTAACTCAGCAACTGCTGAGTGGGACATGCCAGGGTGGATACGCTGCAACCATGAATCTGCGGTCTCCAGGTCTGCAGCTTTATACTATTGTGGAATTTGTGCAGGTGGAGGCGGGGTTTCATCATTATAGCTGTTTTATCTTTTAACCACATGAGAAATCACTTATTTCCATCTGCTCTGACTGAATTGTTATTTTTACTTTATTCTGGCAAAAGTAAACAGATCATGTATGATGTTGGTCAGCATGAAGGCAGCTGATGATGTAGTTTAGAATATTCAAATCAACTCAAACCAAATATTCACTGCTTTAGCCTCGTATCAAATCTGTTTACGCATCTCTATTTACGTTTGCAAGATCAAATATCACACATTTATATTATCTAAACAAACAGCACCAACGCGGAAAAAGCTTCTCTTCGATTAAAAACATCTGCGTTGGCTAAGAACCGAACCTCCATATCCATCCATTTTCTTCTGTTTATCCGGAGTCGGGTCGCGGGGGCAGCAGCTTAAGGAGAGAGGCCCAGACTTCCCTCTCCCCAGCCACTTGGGCCAGCTCCTCCGGGGGAATCCCAAGGTGTTCCCTGGCCAGCCGAGAGACATAATCCCTCCAGCGTGTCCTGGGTCTTCCTTTGGGTCTCCTCCCAGTTGGACGTGCCCGGAAAACCTCACCAGGGAGGCGTCCAGGAGGCATCCTAATCAGATGCCCGAGCCACCTCAACTGGCTCCTCTCGATGTGGAGGAGCAGCGGATCTACTCCGAGCCCCTCCCGGATGACCGAGCTTCTCACCCTATCTCTAAGGGAGAGCCCAGCCACCCTGCGAAGAAAACTCATTCTGGCCGCTTGTATCCGCGATCTCGTTCTTTCGGTCATTACCCAAAGCCGAACCTGGGTCAGGCTAATGCTTGGAATGCAGCTAGCTATGCAGCTAGCTATGCTAACCACCATACCATCAACATTTAAACAGTGACATTACATATCAGACACGGTTAGGATATCTGTTATCTGTCCGTTATTTCAGTTTGCTAATGTTGTGGTTAGCTAAGCTTATGGTAGTGCTAGGGTGCTAACGCTAGTTTGTTGTGGTGTTGAACTTAATTATTCACAAATGGTTTTTGGCATCCAAACGTCTTTAGCAGCATTAATGTTTTATAACCAGAGTTAATCAGAGGCTCAAAATTAAATTATTTGATTTGAATTAATCAATAAAATGGGTTATCACCAAGCTCTAGTCAAAAATCTAAAAAATCTAAACATTTTTCAGGTCGTCAGTAAGATCATTCATGCAACTGGGTATCAAATGCAAAGAGAAAGCGAGAGCAGGGTTAGTGATTAAATCAGGGTACTCGTACATATTTAGGTGGGACAAGGGTCGCTGGGGGGCTTCAGGCCAAATAAATTGAAGAAGGAGGCCATTTGGTCAGGCAGCTCTGCCAGTACACATTGTGCTAGGGCTGCTGTGCCTGCCTGAAATAAAATGTGCAACATTTAAACACCATCGTTAGTGGAGCGTCTACACAAACATTGAACCTGATCACAGGCAGCAGCTTACATTTATGAACTGCCTGAACGGCACAAACTGCACGATATCCCGTAAGGCAGCTTCGCCTGTAGCCGAGCGCAGGGTACCGTCGTCTCCATCCAGGAACTCCATGGCCTCAAAGTCCGCCCCTCCTACTCCGACGATGATGATGGACATGGGCAGCCGGGAGGCGTTAACGATGGCGCTGCGAGTCTGATCCATGTCGGTGATGACTCCATCGGTGATGATGAGCAGGACAAAGTATTGCTTCAGAACAACAGCAGAGGCATGGTACAGATGTGTTAGTTATTTGTGAACAGAACCAAGATCAGAAGGACATCAACACAACAATAAATACACTGGAGGTAATTGTTTTCATGTACTCTTCATCATTTTGGAGGAAAAGAAGACCTGTCACCCAAAACCAGAGCATTCAGAGACTCACAGAGGCTGTTTGCTGCTGCAGGGCCTGTCTGCCAAAATGAGCCACATGGTTGATGATCGGGGCAAAGTTCGTCGGGCCATAAAGCTTCACCTGAGGCAAACACTGCTGGTAGGCAAACACAACACCTTCTACACCTGGAGAACATGCAAACAAACAGGACTAAAGTCATGTTCATCACAAACGGATCTGGTTTTCCCTGACATTGTCAGAACCTGTGCTCAACATCATTAGTGGCTCAGCTGCGACTTTAACCACCCAAAATATGTCCACCCGTCCCTTTTTGTCAATGATGTCATTTGCTGTGTTTTTTTCCCTTTTGGGGTGCTATTTTTTCTAATTTTAGCAGCAATGTCCTACCTGTTACCTGCATTGAGAGGCTAAAACTACACAAACATTAGCCATTAGCAGTGCATCTGACTGCCGTGTAACTTTATTCCCGTGACTGATTGGTCCAGTGCAGAGTAACAGTTACTTTATTTGCTGTTCATCTGGTCTTTATATCAAAGTTTCGATCCACCCGTTTTCATATGTGTATCAGGGACAAGTTAGTTCAAAATATACACTGCCTGGCCAAAAAAAAAGTCGCCACCTGGATTCAACTAAGCAAACAGGTGTGAGTCTCCTATTGGATAATTACATCATGGGCGATTATCTTTCAGCTGGCAACAAGATATTTAACCCCAACTGGTGCAACGAGTTGCTTCTCATTTCTTAAACAACCATGTGGAAAAGATGTTAGGGTTAGGTATAATGGTTGTTGGTTCGATTCGATTACTGGTGCCATGATCCTTCGATTATTGACATTTTTAATGCTTTTTTTCATACGAGATTGATTGTCTTCTTCTTTGTCTACATTTGTAAATAAATAACCCATCAATTAACTCAGTTCCTCTCAGTAAGTAAATACTTTTTTTTTTTTACATTTAACTATTTTTCAAAGAAAATCTTATTTTATGACTGTATGACTTGTGTAAATATTTGCACTTTGACCAACTTAAATCAGGGAAAGCTTTAAACATTTAAAACCTGCTAGGGAATCATTTTTTTCTCTCCTTCCTTTACTTTATTTAACAACAAAACATTATTAGAAAACAGTTCAATAACATGCAAAACAACATGTTATCACCTCAACTGTCTTACAGCTTTTGAGATATTGAATAACATTTCATTTCTACTGGTAACAATGTAATGGTGGCATGTCTATAATGTACGGGTTGGGAATAATCCAGTTTAAATTACGTTCACACAGATAGAAGTGTTTGTGAATTACATACTACAACGGCTTGCCATAGTCCAGGAGCAGGGTGTTGTACAATCTTGTAGCAACAACAACAACGTGAGTCCCGGTAGCTGCTGTGGCTCTGCTCCATAGCGCTGCAGACAGCTACGAATAAATAGGATGGTGGGACTTTTCTTCCGCTTGTAGAGTTTAGTCATTCTTAGTTCCAAGATCATCGTGTTTTTTTGGAACCCACGGCGTGAGTCTGCTATCCGCTAGCTTTAGCATTAGCCAATCTGCCCGTAGCTGCGCGTTTGATCCCAAACTTTGGACCGTTTCTGCTGGTTCCTCTATTTTCCTCCACAGCACCTAGATTACCACATTGTGCGCCAGTAAAAAGCATGTTCCTTACACAAAAACAAATAACTTACATTTGTTAAGGCTCTGGTTACGTGTATTTTTTTTTAGTACCGGCTTTGCAACAAAGCTTTCACGTTATTTATTTTTTTAAGCATCGACGTTCATTAATCGATTCTGAATCCTCACGTGAAGCTTTGCAATGCATCGCCACATCGATGAAATGCACCCACCCCTAGCATCAAGCAGAGAAAATATCTAAGGAGATTGCAGAAACTACTAAAACTGGGTTAAGAACTGTCCAACGCATTATTAAAAACTGGTCTGATGAGTCCAGATGGACCCTGTTCCAGAGTGATGGGTGCATCAGGGTAAGAAGAGAGGCAGATGAAGTGATGCACCCATCATGCCTAGTGCCTTCTGTACAAGCCTGTGGGGGCAGTGCTATGATCTGAGGTTGCTGCAGTTGGTCAGGTCTAGGTTCAGCAACAGGATGTGCTCCAAGAATGAGGTCAGCTGACTACCTGAATATACTGAATGACCAGGTTATTCCATCAATGGATGTGTTCTTCCCTGATGGCACGGGCATATTCCAAGATGACAATGCCAGGATTCATCGGGCTCAAATACTGAAAGAGTGGTTCAGGGAGCATGAGACATCATTTTCACACATGGATTGGCCACCACAGAGTCCAGACCTGAACCCCATTGAGAATCTTTGGGATGTGCTGGAGAAGGCTTTGTGCAGCGGTCAGACTCTACCATCATCAATGCAAGAGCTTGGTGAAACATTATTGCAACAATGGATGGAAATAAAAATTGTGACATTACAGAAGCTTATCAAAACAATGCTACAGCGAATGCGTGCTGTAATCAAAGCTAAAGGCGTTCCAATGAAATATTAGAGTGTTTGACCTTTTTTTTGATGGTGAATTTTTTTTGGCCAGGCAGTGTATAATGCTATTATTCCATCACCCAGCCCTAGGCACACATTATTATAATATATTATCTTGACTCCATCCTATGAAGGGCCATGAGGATCTTGTTGCAAATGTTCATTAAACAGTGAATGACTTCAGACACCACCTACAAAAACAGGAAAGTGCGTTCGCCACTTCCCAGTGTGCAATCACATAAACTTTAATCTGGTTTTACCTGCACAAAATGGATTTGCTGGGTTGAAATTGATGGGAAACTCATGGCTGACCTGCAAACAAAAAATATCCATTCACTTTTAAATCCTAGAAAAATGTATCTGGAAGTGTGAGACAGACTCAGGACACATGTTCAAAGTATCAAATACAGACGATCTGAACCACTCACCTGCCATGTTGGAGGGATCTGAGCACCGAAACCAAAGGCAGGGAACATCTTGTCACTGTGGAAAGAAAGTGAAACAAGAAAGTAGAGTCAAGGCTTATGTGTGAAATTCTAGCACAATAATTGTAGCCAATTTTATTTGCCATTTTCCTTTAGGGGTAGGGGCCATCTACCTGTCATAGTCCTGGATGACATTACCCACTGCCCAGATTGCTGCCAGATACTCATTGTAGCCCTGAGGGTTGATGTAATGGAGGGATCTAGGCGACTTGGGATCTCCATTGGAGCCTGTGAAATCTATAGCAATCTGACCCCAGCAAGAAGCAACAAAACTTCAATACAACCAAACTCAAACCAAACCTGTAAAACATGCTGACAGGCCTCAAGCCTTACTGCAGTTAATTCCTAGTGTTTCAGTACTCACTGTAAAGTTGATCTGACAGCCACCCATTACGTAATCCAGAAAGGTGTACTCCTTCACTGTCTGCAAGCAAATACAGTTGACAGGAAATCATTAACTTCTTTATATAAATACCACTGAGGTAAAAAAAAAAAAAAACAATTGAATTGCTCTGTCAAACTTTAAACAAAGTTATGATCATAATGGCAACCAGATCTCTGTGGCTTACAGCAGAAAGTGGTTTGTCAGTGAAAAACAAAACAAAATACAAGCACCCAAAGCCATGTGCTTGGTTTTTATACACACTGGTTTTATGAATGAACGATGCAATAATAATGTGCAAACATTGTGTAGACATGTTTAAGTACAACTTGGGCCTGATATGACAAAAAGAAATGGAGCATGCTGCTTAGCAAAGTTGTGACTTTTGTCTGATTTCATTTATTATTGTCTGCCTTTTGCCACAGATTTGAATGAAAGTCTCAAAAAGTTTTCTTTGGATGATAACTTCGTAGTCAATCCAATTCAAGATGGCTGCCACAGGTAATCAGCCATAGCGAGCAAAAAAAAGAGCTACAACTCAGTCAATCCAACTGTGGACCCACCACCTGGAGGAGAAAAATGAAGGGTGCCCTAGTCAAGGGTGCATTGTAGAAAGAGGTCGACCTTCTGGCCATGTGGTGCAAGAACAACAACCTCCTGCTGAATGTCAGCAAGACTAAAGAGATTGTTGTCAACTTCCAGATGGGCCACAGCCAAGACCCACCCACCATCGATGGTGCTGCTGTGGAGAGGGTGAGCAGCAGCAAATTCTTGGGGATACACATCAGCGAGGACCTCTACTGGACCACCAACACCACATCACTGGCAAAGAGAACCCAGCAGTGCCTCTACTTCCTGTGCAAACTCAAATAGACCAGGGCTCACCATCCATCATGACCAACTTCTATAGGGGAACTATTGAGAGCATCCTTTTCAGTGTGGGGTGGCAGCTGCACTGACTACAACAGGAAAGCTCTGCAGCGCATCGTGAACACAGCTGAGAGGACCATTGGTGCGCCACTTCCCTTCCTGAAAGACATATACGTCACCCGCCTCACCCAGAAAGCCATCACAATTGTGAGTGATGCTAGCCACCCCGCACACACCCCATCCTGCCCCCTGGTACAGGAGCCTCCGCTCACGAACTACCAGACTCACCAACATCTTCATCCACCAGGCTGTGAGACTACTAAACTCCCACCACCACACACACTCCTTTTAGCCACAGACAACAGAGCCACCAAACTGGCAAGAGGCCAGGAATGTGACCCCCCTCCCAAAAAAAGAAAACAATCTAGACTCTGACCCACTGAAAATAACTACCTCTGCACTATGGAAGAGTTGCACATACATACCGTATGTATACAGCTATTACTATTACAGCTGCTATTATTATTATTATTATTATTAGTAGTAGTAGTAGTAGTAGTAGTAGTAGTAGTAGTAGTAGTAATAGTGGTAGTTCATTACATTTCAACATTATATTCATATCATTTTTAGTAGTAAGAAGACTATATGTTTTTTATACCACTTGCACCTTATCTTTTGTCACTTTCTGACTTTTGCGCATGGAACAGTGAGATATGTAGTTTCAACTCTTTTGTATGTCAAGTGCATGTGAAGAATTCAACAATAAAAGCTCTCTTAATCTCTTAACCTTACTCTCTTGTTCTGACCTGCCCATAAGACTAGCCATCTATAACAGGAGACCCGTGGGTCTGCGGGTCATTGGTTATTTCTTTTACCAGGGTGGTCCAATCATATCATGAGGCACCTGCTTCGGTGTACAGAGCTATGTAGAAGGAACATCACGTTCTATTAGGATCTTCTGAAATGGAAAGAAAAATGCAAGGGAGGAGCAGAGAAACTATATAAAAAAACACTAGCTCTTTAAGCTAACACTGTTAAATGTGCCAAAAGTGAAAGTGGGTGCAGAGAGCAGGTTTTTCTGGTCCTGAACCTCCTGTTTAATCAGAGCTTTTTGAATCACCACCCACAACAAAATGTTAAAATCCAGTTGTGCAAAATTCACCAGCAAATCAGAACCAACAGGAGGAAGCTAACATGTGACATTGTTTTGATGTGTGTGTTGCTTTTGGGAAGATGAGTGACACAAGCACATTTATTATTGAAATGTCGAATAGGAGACAAGCACCATTACCAGAGGAGAGTAGAGGACTCAATGATGGTACTCTAGTAAGAGCAGTACTAATTTATTATATTAAAAACAAGTCAGGATAATAATGTATTAGGAGGCAGGAGCGGGCGGTCATAAATTCAGCAGGATAAGAAAAATAGTCCCACGCAGGGCTCTACGCTAAACCGGTCTGTTGTGGTGAAGACGCAGCACCAATCCGCCTATCGATCTCATGCTCCACCCTTCCCTCACTCGTGAACAAGACCCCGAGATACTTAAACTCCTCCACTTGGGGCAGGACCTCGTCCCTAATTCAATTATAAAATATAAATAACAGCAGCAGGAATAGTGATCATTACTGGTTGTAGTGAAGAAAACTGGCACTGAGACCTCGATTATGAAAATTGTTCCACATCTGCCATAGAAATAAACTCAGTTTGACTGCCTCAAATAAATCTAGTGAACATGTTTCTACTTTATGGCTTTTTAATATGACTCTGGTGTGAAGTTGAAACGACTTTTTAATCTTTGCATGTCATTAGATCAAAAAATTGTTTCCCTTAAAATCTATTACTCTTACAGCTTCTGTAAATTTAACGAATCAAAGAATTAAAAAAAAAGGAAAGCTGGAATTAGCCCACAGTACCTTGCACTGTTTAAAGATGATGACGCCAGAGTTTTTGTATCCTTTCTTCTTTTCCTTCTTCTTGCTGTTGATGCACTCAAACTCAGCCTGAGAAGATCAGATATCAGTGAAGCAGGAGGTACTCAGCAGGACAACACAAATTTAATTTAATATAAAAAAAGACATTCAGAGTAGTAAACACGCAGCTTACCGCGTACGACTGTGTGGCTTGCTGGATTTGGCTGAGTGTTGTCTGAAAGGATCCAATAAAGTCATGAGAGCCGCTGTTGTTGTAGTCATAACAGTCTACCTGGGAGAGAAAAACACTTAAAATAAATCAGACTTTTCACTATGAAAGACCAACAATATCAAGCTATTTTTAAAAAGCGTGCGAAGACATCAGTCAGAAGCAAGCTATGAGTGAATTTACCACCGCAACTCAAACCTCTACCTGAAACACACACACACACACACGGTTTTATCAGGCAATGACCCAATGCTGCTTTAAAGGCATGATCACAACTTCATGTCTGAGAAAAGAAGGGACACAACAAGCTCTACACACAGAACAACAGAGCAGTTTAGATGAACTGTTTGATGCTACGGCTCAGAAAAACAACAGCTGAGAAATTCACGGGTGATTTTTCTTACCAGAAAAATCTACCTAATGAGAAATTGGCCCTCTGTTTAAATAACCTTTAAATGCAAAATGTTTATAGATCTAGTCTTATAAAAACTAAACTGAATTAATAGTAAACAAATACGATGAAAAATATTTAACTGGTGAAAGAGAAAATCCGCCCTGTTTCCAGTTGTTGTGGATCAGGACTTAATAAAAATGATCTGTTCTTTACCAGGCTCTAAAATGAGTCAACTCTAACCTCATGTGGAAAAACACTCAACAGATTCCATTATGACATTTTTTATCAAAGACAAAACCAAAATGGAAATGCTGGTTGTGAATTTCCACTCTTTCTGCTTTTGAAGGTTTTATAGTCAGCAGATCACATGCACTGCTGCTATGAATGCAGGAGTTTTAGAAATGTGCTGGTCTGGAGCATACAGGTGTGTGTTAACGCAACACCAAGGAGGAAAGACATCAGCAATAACCTCAAAAGCTGTTGATACTCATCAATCTGGAAAGGGTTAAAGGTGAATTCTAAATCAATCTACAGAAAAAAATAATAGAAAAACATAAAAAGAAGCTAAATTAGTTTTTTTATTGTCCATCCATCCATTCATTTTCCTCAGCTTATCCGAGGTTGGGTCGCAGGGGAAGCCTAAGAAGAGAGACCCTGACTTCCCTCTCCCCAGTAACTTAGGGCAGCTCCTCCAGGGAATCCCCATGTGTTTCCAAAATGTCCAGCAAACATCATCCCTCCAGCATGCCCTTGGTCTTCCTCTATTAGGCCTTTTCCAACAGCACTACTCAGCGTGACTCGGAAGGGTGTGGTTCGGTCTGCCTGCCTTTTCCAACAGCACGGTTGGGTATTTTCCCCCTACTTTCCTTTTACTTTTCATTCCCTGCGCAGTTGTGGTTCTGAGGGCTGACCCGAGCCGGCATCACGACTGTTGGCCGCTGATTGGCTAGGGGGTGGAGCTCCAGAGCTTTCTGGCTGCTGCCTGCAACCATTTCCTGAGTCTGACAAAAAGCCATAAAACTGGGCAGGATGGTCAATATCACCACCATCAGTGTGCAATACGTGTGCAATAACAGCATGCACATTTGTATATCTGTGTCCTTATGCTGTTTCTTTTTGGAAATTCAATTTTCTATTTTTATTCATTATTTTAGTTGCTGAAGGTTACAATAATAGCCTACTGCCTTTGTGTATTTACCTGTATTAGCTTTTGCCTATTCTCTAATATATGTATCTTCTCTAACCCAGAGAAGATATTCTACCCTTCTCTGGCTCAAGACCAGCCAAGTGTCCAAGGCATGCAGCTGCAGATCAGATTAGACAACAACAAAGTCGATCATCAAGTTGCAGCTCAATGTATCTCAGTGACAAGAGCACATTTAAACATCCTTATGTTTGAACATGGTGTTTGTTATAGACAATCCATGACAGGCACAGAAGTCACCTAACAAAACACCACTTGGGTTCAGATATCGGGGGCCTCTTCCAGTCTCATTGTCATTGTCCATGAGGAAGTCCCCCAATAGAACAAGGGAGTCACAAGAAGAAGAGCTATCCAGCACCCCCTCCAAGAACTCCAAAATGCGTGGGTAATCTGACCTGCTGTTTGGAGAATATTGTGTTTATGTATTTCCGAGACTTTAACACAGACTAGTTTGTCCCTCATTCTCCTCCTCTTCATGCAGTCAACACCTCCAAGCCCACGTTTCCTGTTATTTCAGTCCACGAATTAAAAGGCTGCTGCATATCTTTGTTCTCCTTCAGTCACGGTTGTATAAACGTTTATATATCATCAGACTTTTTCCGCAAAATGTTCTTCAGTCTGCTCCGTGTCTCTGCTGCTAGATATCTTTGGCTCTCGTTTTATTTTATTGAGGGAGATGGCGGTGCTGTTGATGAAGTTAAAGGAAGCGGTGTCCTGACCAATCACAGGCTTGTTGTCTCTGTTGATTTCAATGGATATTTAGAAAGTTGGGCTCTACTCCATCCGTCCTTGCGAGCCTGTTTGAGAGCCATTGCTACAACATACAGTATAATGGCGTCGCATGTCTCCATACCCATGCAGACAAAGAAGTATAAATCAGGCTTTATTCACTGGGGTAAACTCCAACATACAACACTAAGATGGGGTGCAAGTATGCTCAATCCTGTTCAGCATCTCTCAGTGGGGACAACTCCAGAGTTGAAGACTGTCCAACCCCTCTCAGGGAAACTGGTTCTGGAGCCAAAGCTTTGTGTTGAGGTAGGTCTGACTATATCTAGCCAGAACTTCTCAACACACCAGCTCAAGCTCTTTCCTCACCAGAGAGATGACATTCCACATACCAAGAGCCAATTTCTGTAACCAAATACCAGACCACCATGGCTCCTTCAACCACTACCCATCTCAGACTGCACCTGACCCCTTCGGCCCATCCAACAAGTCTGAGCCCATGGGAAGGGGGACCTACATCTCCTCTTCGGGTTATGCTTGGCTGGGCTCTAAGGGCACAAGCCTAGCCACCAGGCATTTGCCAACGTGCCCCAGCTCCAGAACTGACTCCAGAGGGGCTCTGGTGACCCGTGTCCAGGTGAGCTAACATAGCTTTTATTTATGGTCATCATCATAACGGGTCTGTAGGCAATACTTTGTCCATTTTTCATTATGTTTTTTTTTTTTTTTTTTAAAGAAATATTCATTTGGTGAAATTTGTGGAGGGTTTTAATCTTCTTCAGGTTAGTGCTGAATAATATTAGAACCTGGTAAAAACTTTTATTATGTTCTGAAGTTTTATCTGTAGAAATGAAAAGGGTGGACTTTCTTTTTCTGATTACTGGACATACAGAATTTTTAAATAAACAACTTCAAGAGAATGGATTTTGTAGAAAAATCTTGTGTGTGTGTGTGTGTTGATTCACTGATTATTTAGTTCATCTGAAGGATGTAAATATACTCTAAATAACGGTGAGGCATCACTTAACAGGTGCGTTAACCAAAGGGCCAATCCGCTCAGAACTACAGAGCATGTGTTCCTTTCAGACAGGACTGGATGAATCCAGGACTCGGACCTGTTCTGTGACAGACACAGCAGCCTTCATGTGATGAGAACTCACTCTGCCAACAGGTGACTCACTTGTGCTGCTGTTCCTGACAGGTTTGCTTTAACAGAGTTAGAGGATGGAAACAAAATAACACGCATTTCTTTATTTAATTTTGCAGGACGATCAGAAGCTTAAAGGTGCATTAAGTAAGAATGACATTCTGTGGTCAAATTAGGGTACTGCAGTTCATGTATCAAAACAAACCAGTCTGCTCAGAGCAACTGTTGCCAGCTACTGATCAGCGCCAGAAGGTTCTAGATACATTTCACTGTAATATTGAGGCATTGGCATTATTAGTTCAATGTTGCCTTCTTTACCCAATACTAGAGTAAAACAAAAAGAATACCATGGTTTCTTAGGGTTACAAGAAATAACTTCTGCGCTGCTCCTTTTACAGGCTTCCATTCTGTTCACAACGCTTCCGCTCTTTACCGGCAGGTGACGAATTACGAACACGGGCCCAGCAGTGTTTCCCAGCCCAGACTTGTGACTAGCTTGTGGGCTCAAATATGATTGGCTCTGGATCCAGGAAGTATGGAGGCGGGACAGATTGTAAACAATGACTATGGCCCAATACCAATACTCGCACTTCCACCCTTGCGCCCTTCAATTGCGCTTTCTCGGCCAGGGGTGCGAGTGCGTAGGGTGTCCCTATTCTCAAGTGCGGAAGTTGACCACACCCCTTTTGCACCCTTGATCTGCACTTCGCCCAAGTCCGCATTGCTGCAAACTTCGGGCGGGTATTACCTACAATATATTGCTGCGTGGGAAGTTTGAAAAAAAATGGCGGAGCAATGGCTCAAGTGCCATTTTTGAAAATATGTATTTTCAAATGAAAGATGTTAATTTTAAGACAATTAATGATACTTGTTCATGCTCTGAATGTTTTAGACTAAGATTTAATGTGGACAGCAATGAATGCAAATTTTATTTGTTTGAAAGTTGTAAATACATTTTTTTTTTAAAAAAGTAGCACAAACAGCGACCGGCATCCTGGCATGTGTCGCGGTTGATGACTGTCCCAATTCAGCAATTATTTACACACTTGTGTACTACGCACTCGAAGCCTTATGGCACACTTCTTCCAAGTACACTTCACAGAAGACCGTAGGATGCAGTGCAAGTATTGGGATTGGGCCTCACTCCAAGGGCTGGGCTGTATTGGCAAAATTTTCATATCATGTTTTTTTAAAAAATGATATCGGTTTTATGGTATTATTTTTCCCATGCAAGACAACTTTTACCCACATTGTCTTTAAATAAGAAAATAATTAATGCACTATATTGGCTTTAAATAGCCCATTTTACTGTCATATGGACTGTATCATGTTGGTTTTCTATGCCAAGACACAGGTAAATGCATAACCCCTTCAAAATATGGTTGCCAAGAGGTGTCAGGAATTAGGTTAAAGAATTTGAATGCTAATGATTGCAGTCATAGAACATACGACATTTCTTGATATTCCAAGACGTGTTTTCGGCTAAGGTGGTAAAGCAAGTTGCTAGTGTTACCACCACCGGCTTCCACTTTTGCTCAACAGCATTTGAAAAGATTGCCATTTGGTCTACATCTGACCTATTAAAACCAAAAAACTTACAAACTACAGACATAGCTCCTCTTTGTGTTCCTCTGGGTCAACTGGGACAGCTTCCGCCAGCAGCCATTTAAATTGGTGTCCATGAGGAGAGGAGATGTAGTCCTCGTGTAGCGTCACTCAATGTTTGTTTCTTTATATGGATCAGTTATTTATTAGAAACTCGTTGTTAGCTTGTTGTTGCTAACTACCTTGCTTTGCCTCTGTTACCTTTAGCACACTAAATATTCACACATCCGAACGTTGTCCAGGCTATTTACCAGTACAGCAGCATATGAAAAATTTATATCATAACAAAATAAACACCTGTTTTTGGTACAAACCGGAATACTGCTCAGGCCTACTTCATCACTCTTCAGCCTTTTTAAAATGAGAAAACCTGGCAAACAGCCAGCCAGCTGAAAAGGAAATTTATTTCAGTTTAACCTTTCTTCCAGTATGATTGAGACATTAGACTGTTTTGTGATTATTTCACTGTAAAATTCTTACTTATTGCACCTTTAAATATGCACACAAAACTCTAATAAAGACAAAATCAGCCTCCCAGCTTAGTTTGTTAGCTTGTTTTATTAGCCAGGTTGCATGAGTGGGGTTGTAATGTGTCATGTCAGCAGTTTACCTTTATAAGTTTTTCCACATCGCCTCCACACAGGGACTGCATTGAGATTCGGAACGGTTTCCATACTGGATTTAGGTTGTTTTTAACCACCTGAACAACAACAAATGCTTCAGAACTACACTGACTCTTTCGAGTATCAGCTGTAAAAACTTTGCACTTGTTATAACTTTACTAAATACGCAGAGTTAAGAATCTCTGAGGTAGAAAACACAACACATATCACCTCTGTCCTGTGAGCCAGCTGCCATCCTGTCTCCGTCTGCTTGTAGAATTCCAGGAAAGGATCCGACTTGCCAAAAAAATCCTGTCACAAATAAAGAGATGCAATGTTAAAATAGTAGAATCACAGCAAAAAGATAAAATAATTTAGGGGTGAATTTGATGTTCACTGATGATTCATTTAATGTTACACTTTAATCTGGGATATCTCAGCGATCCCTGAACACTATAATGCAGCCGATTTGGATGGATCACTTTTTCCTTTACGTCTGCCATGATCACTCCCTGGTTTCACAGCTCACAGCTGCAACAACGAAGTGCCGCTGGAAGGCAATAAAACATTTTCCTGTACTTACGTCACTAACAAGTGCCTTGATTTCAGCCTCGGTTGCCATGGTTACCCGTGAAATACCGCAGATCAGTGATGAGTATTCATAAAGTGCTTTGCATTGACCATTAATGAAAGAAAGTGGGTGTGTAGGAGGTGGGATATGATCCAAAATCAGCTGAGCAGTGTTTTATAGATTGGAAAATGATTTGGCGTAAGTAAATGATTTTTGCTGAGCATAGAATTTGGTAAGGATTCTATGCAAAGTTGTATAAATGAGGTGCCAGTACTTGAATTTGATCAGACTACGGAACCGATTAACTGTCAAATAATAGTTATGAAAATAGATCAGAGGTTAAAATTTCCCTAAAATTAAAACATAATGTTGAATCATCCTGCAATCAAGAGCAATTAGCAGAGCAATACCTGAGCTAACTAATCATTAAATGACTAAAATAAATGCATTACCTTCTTGTCCAGTTTTCTAGCTGCAGCTTCAAACGCCACCACCCTGTTGTCTGTTTGCTCCTCCGCACAGATCTAAAACGAACAACATTTCTTACAAAATACTCAAAAAACAAAAACACATGAACACAATCAAAGAGAATGAGAGCAATTATTAAATGAGAGAACTCACAGTGATGGTCCCTGACCCTGCAGGTGTCCTGTCCCTCCTAACGAGCGGCTTTATTAGTTTACTCGAGGACACAATCTGATCAAAAAGACAACCCTCTACTACAGTAAGACAGTAACAACATGTAAAATAGAGTTTTAAAGCACACTTAAAAGCTAAGAATCATGTAAGAAAATAACAAATATCATTAACAGGCTTTTAGGATGATATAAGACCATAATTAGAGAGAAAAAGATGACTAACCTGTCCAAGGGTACACTCCATTTGTCCTAGAAAGTCAGCCTCCTCTACACTACAGTTTTCAGTGTCGATATCGTACACTGCAAACCTGAGTTTCTGCACCACCTCAAAGTAATAGTCGAGCACAATACTCTTGGAAAACCTGGGATTAAGGCAGTTCTGGATTTTCTCTGTTCGGCCAATCTACCATAAACAAGACACAATAAATTATTTTTGCTTGTTTTAATTAACCAAAAATCTAGTTTTAGATCCACCTACCTCATACCAGTGAGGACCTGAGGTGTTCATCTGAAGCACACACATGGGATCAGATTTGGAGAATGCGTCCATGTCCAACAGATTGTCACAGGAGATGGTGAGTGCCACCTTCGTCACACAGTCTGTGGCTCTGGGCGGTAGGGCTCCAGCTGCCGCCATGTTTGGGGCGTGGAACAAATGCTACGGAAAAAGAATAAATATGGAAAAGTAAATCCTAACTTATGTTTGCACCATCCACAATGAGTCAAGTTATGGCTGACCTGTGACATGAACAGGATTTAGCATTCTGTGTAAACAGGGACGCATGGTTTTATCTGAAAGTTATTTTTATCAGTAAACAAAAGGTTTAAAAACCAGCCTCAGCCAACAGACAGATGGTTGCTGTGGAAGTATGGTACATTTAATAAGGTCTACAGCTTTTCTCAAATATGTTGTAGTTCCAGAAGTTAAACTATCGACTGGTGGAACACAGACACACAGCAGCTACTCTCACAAATAACAACACATTTAAGATCTGCTGGAAATAAAAAGTAACCTCAACCAATCAGTGAAACAGTAGACTTCAGATGCATTACTCTAGCAGTAACAACAAAAAACAGACTCAATAAGATGCTAAATTTAAATTCATGTTTCTTCAATATCATGACCATTGTCTGTTTAAATGGTTAACTAAATAAAACAACTTTAAATAAATAAATATACAAAAAAACCTGAAAATCATTATTCATGCAGACAGACAGGTCTCTCTCTCTCTCTCTCTCTCTCTCTCTCTCTCTCTCTCTCTCTCTGTCTCTCTCTCTCTCTCTCTCTCTCTCTCTCTCACACACACACACACAAAACCTGAGTCCACCTGGTATGTGTATATATACCAAATACCCACACTGAGAATAAAGCAACACATACATACATACATACATACATACACACACACACACTCACACATATATATATATATATATATATATATATATATATATATATATATATATATATATATACACACACACACACACACATATATATATATATATATATATACACACACACACACTCACGTCCTTGTACTTATCTCTTAGTGAGGACTATCCATTCACTTCCATTCTTTTTTTTTTTTTTTCATTTTAGTTACTGTATTATGCCTAACCCATACCCTAATCCTAACCATAACCAGTGTTGCTGTATTCCTAATCCTAGCCTCAACAAAAACGTAATTCACACCATACCTGTAAACCCAACAGGTAGCTTTTAAAAAAAGTGAGGACCACAAAAATGTCCTCACTTTGAAAAATGTCCTCACTCTGTTGGTAAAAAAGTTTTTTTGGTCCTCAGTATGTAAGAGCACACACACACACACACACACACACACACATATATACATACATACACACACATATATTTATCGTATATATATATATATATATATATATATATATATATATATATATATATATATATATATATATATATATATATATATAAAACGTATTGCAGTTTATTGGGCCTCAAATAGCATGTAAACATGTGGCCAATTAACGTTTAAAGCAAGCAGGAAAGCTCTGAAAGAACTGTTACGATGAAACACTTAAGGCTCCGTATTTACCACATCCAGTAAAAACTAGTAACGTAAAATGAAGAAAACACAAGAGTTGTGTTGTCCAAAACTAACGTAATTATTACCTAATCAGCTGACAGTTTTAGTCAAGATGAACTGAGAGCTCTCCACGAAGTTTCTTTCGGTCTAAGCTAACAGTATGACACAAGAATGTGTTCTAACTAGTTTATAAGATAGTAACACGAGAGAATCGCTGCATTTGTTTTTATATCGCGAACAAAATAAAAGCGTTGAAGACAGAGTAAGATAATATAACCTACCTTTACTATGAATCTGTCCCTAAAGGGGCGCTGCCTCCTGCTAGCTAAATGCAGTGGGCGGGGTTCATGACCACTTCCTGTTAATGGAACGGCCAGTCCATGATGACAACGGAAAACCAAATATAGATATATACACATTCATTGACGTCTCCTTTACTCCTTTACTCCAAATCGTTCTCTTATATCTATGATTCATAAATGCGTCTTTGCAGCCGCCATCTTGGAAAGGGAATCTCTCTAAAGACTATCTGTCAGTCTGTTGTAACAGTTTGGTCCACAAATGTAATTCTTTAGAATATTCAATTCCTTTTGGTTTGTGAAATGTCAAGACATTTAGGGTATATAATACTTAATAATAATAATAAAAAAGAGCCATTTGTCGCTTTTGTTTATCCAAGATTTTTCTTGGTCTGCCACTTTGAGCCTTATCTTGAACTGTGCCTGTGGTCTTCTATTTCCTCTATGTTCCTAACTGTGGAAGCTGACAGCTGAAACAGCTTTCTGTATCCTTCCCCTAAACCATGATGGTGAACAGTCTTTGTTTTCAGGTCATTTGAGAGTTGTTTTGAGAGCCCCGTGTTGATACTCAGAGAATATTCAAAGAGGGAAACTTACAATTGCCCCCCTTAAATACTCTTTTTCATAATTGGATTCACCTGTGTATGGAGGTCAAGGGTCACTGAGCTTACCAAACCAATTTTGAGTTCCAATAATTAGTTCTAAAGGTTTTGGAATCAATAAAATAACAACAGTGCCCACATTTATGCACCTGCTTAATTTTGTTTAAACAATTATTGCACACTTTCTGTAAATCCTATAAACTTCATTTCACTTCTAAAATATCACTGTGTGTGTCTCCTATATGATATATTTAACTGAAATATTTTATCGTAACAATACAGATAAATCATGAAGATTAACAAGGCAAACTTTCGCATCCCACTGTATATTTTATGTATAGAGTTTCACTGAGTGATGCTGGCACCTATCACAGTAGGCTCAGTCTCAGCAACACCTCTAATGCTCAATAAACCAAGTCAGAGATTCTATGCAGTATGTTTATTGTGCTTTTATTTTGCCACGGTGACTGTATCAGGCTGATGGAGATCCAGGCACAAACGAACCTGTCTTACTAGGTGGTCTCTGGTACACCAGTAAGGTTGGGAGGTTTTAGCTTGTAAGCCCTGAAGAATGATGTCACCTGATCTGGAAGCTCTGCCAGGACGCTCTGGGCCAGAGCCACACGGTTATCCTGAAGGAACATGTCACATAAATCAAAACAAACCAGTCTACTGAGATCAGTAAAAGTCAAAGAAGGCAATAACAAATGTACAGCTTTGCTAGGATTTAGATACGTATCAAATTATATATTTGACACACAGAATTATTATGAATTAGTATAAATTCATTTAAATGCTATTTTAGAAACATTTACGCCACCATTGTGATCTAAACGTTTATAAAATAAAGTTGCATGAACCACTATGAATCTATGGTTCTGTCAAACTCTTTCATCTAATTAAAGGCGGGTCAGGAAGCTGCCTACAAAAGGTGACATAGTCATTATTTACAACTTTTACACAGGAGCACACTTTAAAATCCTGATAGTGACGGGCTGCTGCTCACTTGGAATTTTCTGAAGGGAACAAACTGCACAATGTCTCTGGCAGCAGCTTGTCCGCTGGGTGAACGCAGCAGTTGGTCATCACTGTCCAGGAACTCCATGGCGCTGAAATCCGCCGTGCCCACACCCACGATGATAATAGACATGGGCAGATGTGAGGCCTTCACAATGGCGTGGCGTGTCTTGTCCATGTCGGAGATGATGCCGTCTGTAATGATGAGCAGCACAAAGTACTGCTGCACAAGAACACAAACGGGACAAAAGTCAGACACTGATCATTTAAGCTTTTACATCTTCTTCTGTCCCCATTGGATTTAACACATTTCAGGATGGGAAAGGATTCATCTTGATGCTCACTGCAGCTTTGTTCTGGTGGAGAGCTTGTCTGGCAGAACAGGACATGTGTTCGATGATGGGAGAGAGGTTGGTGGGACCCCACAGTTCCAGACATGGTAGACATTGTTGGTAAGCCTGAATCACCCCCTCTATGCCTGCAAAACACACACACACACACACACACACACACACACACACACATGACTAGTAATTTTGACCGGTCCAATACAAAGTCCAAATTCTTAAATGTACCTGCACAGAAGGGATTTGATGGATTGAAGTTGACAGGAAACTCGTGAGAAACCTGTTGAGACGAGATGCAAAGTGGCGTGGAGCTGAGTGAACATTGTAGAAAAGGCAGATATCTCCTGAAATGTGTCTTTTTCAAAAACTTTAACTGTGAAATTCAGATAAAACAACAATTCATACACCTGAGATAAAGCTGTGAACCTGTTTTCCACATGAGCGAAGAATGCTGTCAGGGTACATGTTGGAACTTAGAAACAGCCTTTTCAACAGTTACTTAAAATGATATAACATTATTTAATAAACTCTAAATAAAAACATGGGAACATTTACCTGTGAGGATGGAGGGATTCTGGCTCCAAAACCAAACACGGGAAACATCTTACTCCTGCACAAAATAAAACAGCATGTGTGTGGAGAAGACTTCTATAAGACACGTATAAGACACTAGAAACTAGAAACGTTTGATAAAATGGCCTATATAGCACCTAGCGCCTATAAACTTCTTATATAAATCAGCTGTGGGCGTACATCCAACAACTACTCCAATAGTTTGACTTTGCTTCTAAATATGGATGAACTCTTTGTAGGCGATCATACATTTAGATGAATGGAAATGGTTAGAGAGGACATCTGAGGCCAATTTTCAAATGTCCCGATTCAAAACCACTAAAAGGTTTGTTGTTTCTAGGAGACCGGACCTCTTGGCTCTGCTTCGGCATCTTGAGTGTCTGACGTGGTGTTTACCTGTTGTAGTCTTGGATGACATGGCCCACGGCCCAGATGGCATGCAGGTATTCGTTAAAGCCCTCTGGGCTGGTGTAGTGGAGAGAAGAAGGAGAGCTTGGATCCCCGTTAGAGTGGGTGAAGTCGATGGCGATCTGAGCCAGGGCACAATGGGGGGGGCTGTCCATCACACATTTGTCACCGATAAACATTGTTTTGGGGCAAATCAGAACTTACCGTGAAGTTGATCTGACAACCTCCCATTATGTAGTCCAAGAAGCTGTATACCTTCTCCATCTGCAAGAGACTAGCCCTAATAAATGTGTGTCCATCTGAATACACATCTTAAACTTTCACTGAGAAATCAGGAAATCCTGGTAGTTTCCATTCTCACCTGGCAGTGCCTTATGCAAATGACCCCGGAGTTTTTATAGTTGTTCTTTCTACGCTTTTGCTTATTTAAGCACTGAAACTCTGCCTGAAAATGAAAAAGAACATTTCCAATCATGTCAGGGTCATGTTAAGGGTCAAGTCAAATGGAAACAAAACTGAGTCTCACAGGGGAGGTGCGGCTTGCGTGTAACATCTCTGCTAGTGACGCATCGAAGGACCCAATAAAGTCATGGGAGCCATTCACGTGGTGGTTATAACACTTGACCTGAGAGAAGGACCAAAGGATCAGTTATAGAGCAATCAAGTTATCATGAAGACAGGAAAGGAATTTTAAACCATTACGTCTTATATTTCTGACATCAGCTCACTCAACAGTGAATTAATGAAATAGATAAAACACAAATTCATGTGATCACACTGAGAATAATGCATACGTACATCAAGTCAGCAGGCAAGTCCTTCCAGTTTTAGTTTGGTAGCATTGTCAGATAAAAGAGTAATCCCATGACCAATTAGTGCATGAGATCATGACAAACAGAAAATCATCAGCTTAAAGGTGGGCAGAAAGATTTTTGACTTTGTATGCCGACTCACTGCACAGATTTACTAAAACTCTCAGAAATGATTGGATGTATAGATCTAATCAACTTTTGATTTCAGTCCAACACAACACAGAAACGGGTGCAGTTCAGTCCACTCAACAGGTAGTGTGCTAATTTAAAGTCATCTACAGCATTAAAGGCATACTATGCAACTTTTTCATATTTGTAAACCATGTTTTTGAGCCAGTACGCGCTAAAATTACCCTTTAGAGGATTTATGAAATATCACTCAGACCCCCACCGCCCTCTGTGGCCAAAATACCACACTTGCAAGTTCAGAGTAGCAGGCCGCCACCTGCTTTACTTTAGTAAAGTGGAGCTGACATGCCTGAAATATCCCTCCATCTGAGCATTGTGACCAGAAAACTGCTGACATTTTTATCTCATGGAGGAGATTTCATGTGTTTATGAAGCTGTTTACTGTAAAATGGAAGAAAAACCCTCACCCTTATTGGTTTTTCAATGTTTCCATCACAGAGAGATCTAAGTGTGATGCAGAAGGGGATCCACACTGGGTTCCTGTTGTTGTGCACAAACTGTAGAAATAAGAAAAAAATAGCCAAAAGTCATCAGTAACCTGCAGATTAGTGACTTGTTGAATAAATGTCTGCACCTCTGTCCTGTGAGCCAGCTGCCATCCAGTTTCTATCTGCTTATAGAACTCCAGGAAAGGATCGCAGGACCTCAAAAACTAATCAAATGAAGCCAAGTTTGTTAATCACAGTTTACAATCATATTAAATATATACTGAGCCCCAAACCCCAAAATGACCTTTTTGTCCAGACAGCTGGCTGACACTTCAAAATGTGCCACTCTTGTGTCTGTTACTTCTTCAGCAAAGATCTGTTAAATGTTCAAACAATAAAACAGTTAAATCATACAAAGAAACAGCATGGAGTCGAGGATTTGTGCACAGCTGCAGAATCCACTCACGGTGATGGTCCCGCGGCCGGCAGGCTCCTTGTTAGTCAGCAGCAACCGTTGAGTCATCTGCCTGTTTGAGACAATCTGCACATGAAGAAAGTCTGGTTTAAATGAAAAGGTCCATCAATGTTTAATCTGCAGCCATACGAGGTGAAGCTCACCTGTCCCAGAGTACATTCAAACTCCCCCAAAAAGTCATGATCATTCAGATTGTAGCTGCTGCTATCAATGTCATACACACTAAACTTCAGCTTCTGCACTGTCTCAAAGTAGTAATCAACCACAAACTTCTTGGAAAATTTTGGATTCAGGCAGTTTTGGATTGTCTCTGTGCGCCCAAGCTAATGGAGAGAAAAGAAAAGACAGGAGTACCTGGTTTAAGATCTGAAATGAAATGGAGAAACTTTACCATCAATAGAGCTGGACTAGTGTGAGAGAAAACGGTCCACCATGAGCCAACACAGACCTCATACCAGCTGGAGTCTGGAGTGTTGAGGAACAAGGCACACACAGGGTCTGACTTGGAGAAGAAATCCATGTCCATCAGGTTTTCACAAGAAATGGTCAGCTCCACCTTGGTGACCAGGTTGGAGAGACCTGGAGCTGAAGGTCCGCCTGTAGCCATCTGCTTATGGAAAAGGAAGATAAGCGTATATTTAACAGCAACACTTTGTAGTGTTACTAAATATGAATTTATTAATCCATTATACAATAAAAACAAGGACAAACCTGCCAGATCTAAGCAAATTAGAAAGGCTCACACAAAAATAGAATTCTAAACACAATTAAGATCATTTTTAATTGAGCCAGCTTATTGCATAATATCAGTTATAAACACATTAAATTAGTAAATACCTGTTTTTATTTAAGTGACAGACATCACATAAACCTAAATATACTCATTTAAATCCATAAACTGTTTTTTCAAAATATTATAGTGAATTAATAATGATAGATTATGTCAAATGGGTTTTAAAAAACAGGCATAACTTTGTTTTTACCAAGTAAAACACGATGACAGCTGTATGGCGACACCAGGCGTTAAAACTAAACCACATTTATTAAACAAGAGGTGGAACCAGATTTTTACCTGAGTATTTGTGGAGGAATCAGCAGTTTGTTGTTTTATTTGCTCCCTCTGGTCGCTTGTAAACAGTTTACTTGACAACAGCAGCTGAGGAACCCGAAAGGAACCCACCCGCTCACACTCCAGTTTTTTTTTATATTTTAGTCTAAATTAAATGTCAGATTATTTAGAATGTGTCTGGAATTCAAACTGAGTAAATGTGTTGATGTGAAACTGTGAGCAGCATAATTAAAGTTAAATTATTATTAACGGAGACCCATGCGGAACCTTTAAGACGCTTTGTAGTTTCTAACCGGATAGCACAGAACACACGGAACGGATGTCTGCTCTCCGGGGTACATTCAAGAATAAACTGCTTGTTCCAGTTTATTTTAAGATGGATTAAAACCGGCAGGGAATTTAAATTAAAATAAAGAAGACATAAAGAAAATAAAAAAGGACTAAATATTTATTCTATTTTAACATTCAGACGTACGTTTGGGAAATAAAGTAACAACAACTTTTAGCGTTTATAAACTTCAGGTCGTTCTTGAACGTTTCCTGTTTACCTTTTTGGGCTGGCCTCTGAACTTGACTTAGGCAGTTCCTTCTGTTCATTCAGTGTTTGGACCTAATTTAGAATGGCTGCTAGAGCTCTGAGGCGGTGTGTGAACAGCTCCTTACTGGAGTTTTCATCTGGAGCTAAAGGCACGAAGCTCAGAGGAACTAGCAGCTTCTTTTGGACAACTTTGCGAAGGACTGTCGGTTCTCGTGTAAATAACTACGTCTTTTCACGAACACTATTTGACAATAGGATGTTTTTCTTATTGCAGTGCTAGGTGGATGTTATTGTGTGTATGTTAAAGGTCAGCAGGACAAATGTGTTTTCTGTACTATGTGTGATCATCAGTCTGATCTGGAAGTTAGTTTCTAGAGGTGATCCCACGTTAGTTACTGTCCAGCTCAACTGTGACAGATCTGTAATTAACTACATACAAGCACTGTTTTTCTTTTATGTCATTTCAATGGTTCCATCACTTCCTCCTATGCAGAGTGGACGAGCTTCATTCCTCCTGGGGCTTCCTGCTCTGTCTTATCTGAGTTATGAAGCGGTTCAGTGGGTACAGAGTTCAGCTGTGGTCTGGGCTTTAGACAAAGGTAAACAAACTGTGTTAGGTGTCTAGTGTTCATTCATCATGTCCAGATTATTGGGTACAATCCTGATTTTGAGCTTTAAAAGCTGTAGTTTTAACCCTTAAGAACCCGTGGTGACACCGGTGTCACAGCCCATTTAAAGCATCTGCAAAATTGCTTCTTGAGTCATAAGTTTGACAACCCAAAGTGACATTCTATCCATAAATATATTAAAAATTATTTTACTTCCTTATTTAATTTTTTTCAAAATTTTGATGTATTTATTCCAACCTGGTTTATTTTTTAAGGGTTTGTCTTCTTATGGGTTAATAACGTAGTTGTTATAATTGTGTGTGTGTGTGTGTGTGTGTGTGTGTGTGTGTGTGTGTGTGTGTGTGTGTAGAGAAGGTTTTGGAGCAGGCTGACTACCTGTATGGATGTGCAGAAACAGAGAAGCTTTACCAGCTGCTGCTGCAGTATAAGGACAGGTAAGAAAAGATCCTTTCTGATCCTTCTCATCAGGCTTGTTTTTGTTTCTGTGGATTAGAGTATTGATCGGTGTCTTTTATTCAGTGACAATGCAGAGTTCCTGTGGAGGCTGGCTCGGGCGTCTCGTGACCTGTCCCTGCTGCCTGACACTCAGGCTGAAAGAAAGAAACAGCTGGTCTTTGAGGCCTTTGGCTATGCACAGAGGGCCCTGGAGAGAGATGACACATGCTTTGCTGCACACAAAGTAAGATGGTGGATTCATTGATGTTTTGGTGCATTTTTAGCTGTATTTGCTTTTAAGTGTTGCAGGTTGTGCTCTTTACCTAACACAGTGGTACGCCGTGTGTCTCAGCGATGTTGGGGATTTTGAAGGAGTCAAAGTGAAAATTGGAAACTCCTACATCATCAGGGAGCATCTGGAGGTGAGAAAGATAACTGAATGTCATCTTGATGCTGTTAATTTAGTCCATCTGCTTCTTCAACTGTTTTAATCTTCTTCTTTGTCCTTTTTTTTTTTAAAGAAAGCCATCAAGCTCAATCCCAAAGATGCCACTTCATTACACATTTTAGGCTACTGGTGAGATTTTTTACTCTCGCTTCAAACTTCTCCCAACAAGTAGGAGCATATTAGAAATGAACTCTGTGCATTCACTGCATCTGCAGTGAAAACACAGCAGAGCAGGGTTCATACACTTGTTTCTGTGTTCCAGTCCAACCCTAACCCATCATCAGAACATTTCTTCTCCCGTAGGTGCTTTGCTTTTGCCGAGCTGCCGTGGTATCAGCGCAAAGTGGCAGCTGTCATTTTTGCTTCACCGCCGACATCCACATACGAAGAGGTGAGGAGCTCAGTTCCCCTCTCACCTGTCAAACTTTGACGAACTGTTTTAACAGCTTCAGTCATAAAGTAATAGCTCACTTGTGTTGAGTGTGTTGGGCATTAATGCTAAAGGGCTGTTTGTCTGTCAGGCGCTGGAATTCTTCCTGCAAGCTGAACAAGGTAGAACAGAACATCTCTGGAACTGTTACTGAACAACAGCTGTTGGCTTGTGTTAAAAGTCTGTAGTAAAACTTCTTTTTATTCCATTAATAATAATCATAAAATCCTCATTTCCTCAGTTGATCCCAACTTCTACAGTAAAAACCTGCTGATGCTCGGGAAAACGTACCTGGCCATGAAGGAGAAGCAGAAAGCGCTGCTCTGGCTGACCAAAGCTAAAGATTATCCTGCTCACACACTGGAGGACAAAGAGGTTGAAACCCAAACAGCACCACATCCAGATGGTATTGTTAGTGAACGTACTAAGATGTTTGCTCCTCTGCAGGTGCATAAAGAAGCTGTGGACCTTCTAAAGAAGCTTGGATGAAGATCTCATCTCCTCTTCGTGGAACAGGAGGCTGTTCCCGACCCTCGGACCCATTCTGTAATAATTACTGCAGTAAAAATAGTTTCACACAAACCAGTCATGCCTTCAATAAGCAGCCTGTTAATGTGACTAAAGAGAAGCGAGTGGGCATTTCATGCTATGATTGTTTTATTGAATCTTGTGATAATTTGCTCTTCCTAACATAAAAACTCTAGCTAGATTTTTAAGATAATTCATTTTAATCCATTTTTTGTTTTGATAAAAAGACTTGTCTATTTTTTATCCACGCACACCTGTCCTGTATGGTTTTGTGCTCTGACACACCTGGTTGAGAGGTTGACTCACCTGTTCAGCATCATGTCTCTAAGAGCTTCAGAAGGCTGGAGAAGCAGCAGAGCAGAAACGTGGCCCTCAGGAACCTGCATCGGTGGTTTTTCTTTTGCCAAATCAAATATTAACATCAACTACATGTTGGTTATCAGTCTCTGCTGAATCAATAAAGGGTATTAACTTAAATCGGCTGTTCTTGTGATCTGATGATTTTAGGCAGAACAAAAAACAGTCCTTGGGGGGGTTTATTCACTTATTTATTTGTAGCTCATAAATCCATCTCTCTCCATTTAAAATGGGTGAAAGCAGATTAAAAATGAATCTTCTATACACGTCGTCTCCGGTAAAGGGGCATTCTGTACAGTGTAGTTGCTGTTTACAGTGTGTATCTACACGCGATATGTTACAGTTGGGATGCGTTTCAGATGGTTGACGTCACAGGGATTTACCCACTGAATAAAAAATCTAAAACTGATAATAGTGGATTTTAACGAGCACATCTGTCCAGGTGAGTCCTGATCGGTCCGCTGTGACCTAAACAACCTGAAACGGTCCATCTATTTCTGATAAGAACAAAGGCATCACAGATTTCCAACAGTGGAGCGGCAGCTCTGTGTATTTGATTATAATAAAGTACTTAATTCACTGGTCTCTTTATGCTGTTATATTCTCTCTCACACACACAGTGGATTCTGTTCCAAAGGAAGCACAGATGTATGCTGTTCTGATGCATCTCCAAAGTGGGCTCCTGCTACAGTAAAGGCTCCTCCTCCTCCCTGCAGCTCTGACTCGCCCAGCTGGACACGTGTCCTCTACGGGACTGATGGACATCCTCGTCTGAAGCAGCTGGAAGCTGCTTACTGTGGTCTCAAAAACACTTCCAGAGAAAACGAGATCATCTTGCCTATGCCTGATTTAAACCACAGGACATGTAGAGCAAAGGTAGAGAACATCTCTTCAAATAAACAAAAGGTCAGTGGGAACTAAGGCGTAAGTGTAAAACTAACACAGTGATGTGGTGCATCATCAGGCTGCAGCAGAGATGCATGATGGGAAAGTCTCTGTGCCATCTACCAACGAAGGCCTTTTTATCTGAATGGGTGGGTGGGTGTGGCTTCTGGGTTCTTTTCCTACACTAACGAGATCTTTGCACCCAGACACAACTACAGAAGAACTATTTGATATTATAAAGTCTTATCTTTGTTTTCATTAGCTGTGCCACCTGGGCTGTCTCACTCATCCAGGAGAAACGACCACAGAATTATTTTTGTTTTGGGCAATTTTCTACCTGTAGAGTTAAAATGCAGGTTATGGTTATGAAGGTGTGATCCAGGTAAGATAGCATTCAAAAGTCCTTCGCTCATGTTATGTCACAGTGTGCAAGCAGGCTACAGGTTAGGTAGCCGGGAACATGTCCTGTATCTCTGGCATGAACTTAGAACCACACACGCACGCACACACACTCTCACACACATGGCTTATGCTTTATAGTGGACTTAGAATATCTATTATCTCTTCCTTGAGAGCTTGTTTTGAAACAGAAACCCTTTTGTGTCCCTAGCAGAAGGATCCGATGCCGATGGTTGTCCTGGACCACTGCAAGAAAATCCTAATTGGGAGCGATGTTCTGTGTTCCGGATTAGAACCACTGAGCCTTGTATGACGGCGAGCTCGTTCAGAGATTCAGCGGTTCATGCCAAAATGTCTGCGTGCATGCCGTGGCGGCGGTCACAGCAGTCTTCTAATCTTCATGGGCAGCATGCAAGCACGCATGAATTCCTAAATGACTGTGGGTCCAACAGGAAAAAGGACTTCAGGCACCAAGTTTTCTACTTTTTACCTTTTAAAAGCTCTATAGAACTAGAGCCTGACATGAAGGATGCCATTCAGCTAGAAACCCCTCTCAAACCCACGTTCGGTCACTTGTCAAAGCCGGTCAGCTGATGGAGGACATTTAAAAACATCCACCGTCTCAGAACGCTAAAATGCTTGCATATTTTCATGTTGGAGCATTCTATGATACAGACTGGGACCGCCACAAGAATTATGCTGCAAATTAAGATTTGGTTTTAAATGTCAAAATAGCTTATATACATTGGTGGTTATCTTGTGCAATTGTTTTAGTTTGTTTCTCTTGGCTGAGTGAACAGCGATGGTTTGGACAGGGCCTGTAGACTCATCCCTCTATTCCTGACCAAATCCCTCCGTTTCCTCGATGGCAAAGAGAAGCTTCTCCTTCAGCTGTTCGTAGCTTTTATAGGGAGGCAAGTCCAGCCGATTAAAACTGCAAAGATAAAGGAGCACAAATCAGTCCAGTGCAGGTTGTTAAACCTCATTTGATACGTGTTAAGGAGCAATAAGGTTTGATGAGGAGTTTTTACAACATAATACAGAACTGCCATGTTCCTGCTGTGATCACAAGCTTTACCTCAGACTGGTTTACCTCAGGGCTTTAATAGCTGTGTCCCTTTTATAAAGCTTAATAAAAACACTATTTGAATCAATTCTAAAAATAAGATTTGGGTTCATGTGTTGAGATTAGGGTTGAACGATTAGAAATGTTAATATGATTATAGTATGAGAACAACTGGGAGCTCTGCAGATGGACGAGCCATCGTCCTGAATTCCTCCTTCAGCATCATTGGGAATCTAAAATATTCCCACACAGGAGACTTTGAGGGCTTCCTTGGTGGAAACAGAGCAGTCCCGGTGGTTGTTGTCGCTGGTTCTCCTTCTGCCATGAGCTGCGTGCGTCTGTTCCAGTCACGCTTGTCCGTGCAGGTCACGCTATTATCTTTGGTTCCAGCAGATTTTTATCCCGGTAGTTTAATGGTGAATTAACCATTAATAGTCAAAGCACTTTAGCTGCTGCAACCCTAGTTGGGATTTAACTTCCTGCTAATGATCAATAGTTTGACAGGCTGAGTAATTCTCATCTGTCCCCCTGAGATTTAAAGGAAACCGGTTAAGAAGTTCAGAAACAACCCTGATCTGGAACCTGCTGGGACACCAGTGTCTGTCACCTTGAAACCAGTTTAACATCACCGTGGGCTGAGAGGAACACCTCCAAGCATAACTGAACTCTGTAACCGTCCGTGTGGACGAGACAAAGCTTTCATGGTCAGACGTGACAGGAAGTCTGACCTTTAACAGAGCTGGCTTGAGGTTCAAAGTGGAAGTCTCCTCGCAGGAGTGGACGTCCCAGTAAACTGACTCAAGATCAGCTAAAAATATCTCAAACTCACAGCTGGGAGGTTGACACTTGATGTCACAGTGATCCAGACACAGAACCAGAACTCCGAGGACATTAGCGTCTAAAACAAAACCTTCTGGAGTCAAATGTGAAGGTGAGCGTGTCTGAGGAGACTAACACCGATCTACAGCTGCTCAGAGACCGATGCCAGATGTTAGAGCGTCCTTCAGTAATGGGATTACAGTCCTGTGTTAAGAAGGAGCTTGATTAGTCTTTGTTTAAAGACCAGACAACCTTTTGATGTGATGTCTCCAACAAGTGCAGGAGGAAGGCTACTCCTCCGTGGAGGGAGGAGAGCCTTCATGAGTGCATCAGCTGCTCTAAGTTTGTCCTTTACAGATGTTTAGCTGGCTCAGGTTTGCTACCAAAGAACCCAGAACCTCCAACTATGGATTTTTGTTTTCACAAATAAGAGATCAGGTCCCGAACCCTGTTGTGGGGCTGTGTTGGTTGACGCGGCTCTGCAATATCGCGTGGACATCGGGGGCAGTTCCACTGGATTGGCAGACCGGGGTGGTGGTCCCCCTATTTAAAAAGGGGGACCGCAGGGTGTGTTCCAACTACAGGGGGATCACACTCCTGAGCCTCCCTGGTAAGGTCTATTCAGGGGTTCTGGAGAGGAGGGTCCGTCGGATAGTCGAACCTCGGATTCAGGAGGAGCAATGTGGTTTTCGTCCTGGCCGTGGATCACTGGACCAGCTCTATACCCTTGGGGGGGTCCTGGAGGGTGCGTGGGAGTTCGCCCAACCAATCTACATGTGTTTTGTGGATTTGGAGAAGGCGTTCGACCGCGTCCCTCGGGGGGCCCTGTGGGGGGTACTCTGGGAGTATGGGGTACCAGGCCCCTTGATACGGGCTGTTAGGTCCTTGTACGACCAGTGTCAGAGCTTGGTCCGCATTGCCGGCAGTAAGTCGGGCTTGTTTCCGGTGAGAGTTGGACTCCGCCAAGGCTGCCCTTTGTCACCGATTCTGTTCATAACTTTTATGGACAGAATTTCTAGGTGCAGCCAAGGTGGTGAGGGGATCCGTTTTGGTGACCTAAGGATCAGGTCTCTGCTTTTTGCAGATGATGTGGTCCTGTTGGCTTCATCAGAACGTGATCTCCGGCTTTCGCTGGAGCAGTTCGCAGCCGGGTGTGAAGCAGCTGGGATGAGAATCAGCTCCTCTAAATCCGAGACCATGGTCTTGAGTCGGAAAAGGGTAGAATGCCTTCTCCAGGTCAGGGACGAGGTCCTGCCCCAAGTGGAGGAGTTTAAGTATCTCGGGGTCTTGTTCACGAATGAGGGAAGGGTGGAGCGTGAGATCGACAGGCGGATTGGTGCTGCGTCTGCAGTGATGGGGGCGTTGTACCGGTCTGTCGTGGTGAAGAGAGAGCTGAGTCGAAAGGCGAAGCTCTCAATTTACCGGTCGATCTACGTTCCTACCCTCACCTATGGTCACGAGCTTTGGGTAGTGACCGAAAGAACGAGATCGCGAATACAAGCGGCCGAAATGAGTTTTCTTCGCAGGGTGGCTGGGCTCTCCCTTAGAGATAGGGTGAGAAGCTCGGTCATCCGGGAGGGGCTCAGAGTAGACCCGCTGCTCCTCCACATCGAGAGGAGTCAGTTGAGGTGGCTCGGGCATCTGATTAGGATGCCTCCTGGACGCCTCCCTGGTGAGGTTTTCCGGGCACGTCCAACCGGGAGGAGACGCAAAGGAAGACCCAGGACACGCTGGAGAGATTATGTCTCTCGGCTGGCCTGGGAACGCCTTGGGATTCCCCCGGAGGAGCTGGCCCAAGTGGCTGGGGAGAGGGAGGTCTGGGCTTCCCTCCTTAGGCTGCTGCCCCCGCGACCCGACTCCGGATAAGCGGAAGACAATGGATGGATGGAAGAGATCAGGTTGGGATGGAGTCCTCTCCCTGAATACAATCATTGTTTGACAAAACCTGTGCAAATTTCATCTCCCAGAGTCACTGTGGATGCCTGGAACACTTCTCATTTAGTTTTTGAGAAATATGAGAACGATGAGAGGAATTAGAGACCTAATAGATAAAATAAATACGCAAAAATCAAACTGCTGTAATAAAATGTGTACAACTGCACCAAAGTCATCTGCCCCACATGACCAGGCCATCTATAAACATTATTGCAAAGGTGCTCTGATAGTGGGATCCCTAGTGTCCTCCTGGTTAAAACCACTGCCAGCCTTGTTCAGATGACATGAATCATCTATAAAATGACCTCAGCATTCAGACTGAGTCGTCCTGCTGATCACAGCATGAGTGTGAGATGAGCACTGACCATGTGTGGCTCCGAGGAAGCCACGTGTCCTTCCCCACTTTCTCAATGCAGAACTTCTGAGGCCCGTTACTTCCTGAAATGCATCAAAACGGTGAGCTGAGTATGAGCTCAGTAGTGTAGCTCCAGATGTTTCATGTCTACTACTGACCCATGAGCTCAGCAAAGCCGCCCAAAGGAAGCCTGCAGGTTCCAGTGACAAACTGCATGAGTCGCAGTCGCACCTCATTGTCCACTTCCTTCACCAGCTGCAGGGACAAAAGTGGACAAACACAGTCATTACTGACCCGACTGCCTCCTGCTCGTCTCTGGAGGACGGGGTCTGACTTTACAGCACAGTTACAAACAGAAATAGACACAAAGTCACAGACTTAAAGGAACTAGGGGCAGGATCTTTAAAAAATCTGTAAAAAATTAAACATGTATGTTCATTTTTTCAAAGCTAATGGGTGATGAAGCGTTATAAACCAAAAAGAATGAGGCCACCCATGTATTGTTCCATTTTCTTGAACAGGCTGTTTGCTGCAAAATGCGCTGCAGTTCGGTCACGAATTTCCCGCGCTGCCCTACGGATGTGGCGTCAATTGACACTGCTTGCGCGTTCACGACAGCTTCAAAACAGAAAGAAAATGTGTTCGACACTGCAGATCGGTAGGTGGCGCTATTGCACCTTAAGTTGCTTGCCAACCGCCAAGCGGCATCTCGTGAGTCAAAAACCAAACATGGTAAAAGACAGGCAGGGACCCGAATCTATATCGGATACGTGATTGACGAATGGAGGCTGCTTCAACTATATCTGGGACTCAAAAAGGATGCTGCCATGGCTCATTTCCTAGTGAGCAGGTAAGAAACATTATAGGTTGTGTTTAGAGATGATGACAATGATCTGACCTCACCGATGACTCAGAGAGAGCTAGCGTGCAGTAGCATTAGCTGTGATCATGCTACAGTAGTAGCATTAGCTGTGATCAGGGCTGCAGCGTGGATTGCTTCGCCGCAATATTGTCCGTGAGAGCGGCGGGGAGTTGCCTTTTCAGCGTGAGATACTGGAGGTGTGGCGTGAGAGCGTGTGAAGAGGGTCAGGTAATGGTATTTTTGTGTTTGTGTAACATAGCCGTCTGTGCACGCTCCCGTGCTGGGCTGCAGTTACTCGCAGAGCCGGGCGCGTGGCTCGTGAGCATCGTTTCTTTTTTCCTGCCTCTAGCTCCTTTAAATCAAAAACCAACATGAGGATGAGCAGCTCTAACATATTTAACGTGTGTATGAGCTCATCTGTTAGTACCTGCCAGAACCAGATGATCTGTTTACTGTTCCTGGTGTAGTGGCGGTACACCGTGTTCCTCTGCCAGTCCTGCAGGTCCACCTCCTGCATACCACACAGCATCACCTAGAACACACACACACACACACACACACAGTAGATGGTAAACAATACACTTAAGACTGATGAGTCTGAATCTCTGTGGAGTGGCCTTGGGCGGTGTGCGTCAGTGTGAGGTTATAACAAACTTTGGAAGTTAAAAATAAATGTCTGCTCACCTCAAGCTCCTTTTCATCAAAGTACTGGAGCCACTGAAGTGGAACCACTTCATTGAATCCATCCAGGAACGCTTTGGTCTGACCTTCGACCCCACGTGAAAATCTCCACTCTGCCATCAGACTGCAGAAACACAAAAGCACCAGAACGTTTAAAACGGAGCTACTCTGAAGGAAAGCCAGACGTTAAAGCCCGTGATGAGAAAACAACCTGATGTATTCTTCTTTGTTCTCCTCAGTCACCAGGATGTTGGCGCCATCGGGTTTGAGGTCATGAGAAGTGATCTTCCCCAAGATCTCCATGTCAACTGAGAAGTACATCTCCAGACCACATTCCTCTATGTTGTTGTCCCTGAGGGGAGGAGACGTGTGAGCAAGTGTGTGGCAAGAATCTGGCAACACGATATATTGTGATACTAAAAGTCAGATGATGTTTGCAAATTTTAAGACTAATCGTTTTAATCGTAAAACTCAGGTCAGACACCTCCAGTGATATCGCGAGATCTCGTTGTTTTGGCGTTACATCCTGCTGCTACCTAGTAGTCGGAGTTTGAATTGCACCACACAAAAATACAGGAAATGTTTGAATGAAAATTCTCAATAACAAAATCAATGCACAGCTTTTAAATATCGGTTTCGTATCCTAACATTACATTCCTACTGCTCATTCATAGTGAAGCAGGTTTTTCAGCTTCAAATTCAAAAGAAGAAACTAACTCAGAGGTGCTCACAACACTTTCAGGTTGTGGGCCTCAAGCAGCTCTTTCCTCCAACTAGGGCTGGGCGATATGGCCTCAAATCTATATTGCGATATAATCTGACGCATGTGCGATAACGATATATAGCGATATATTTTTTCTTCTGTTTATATGTCAAAATGACATGCTTTTAAAAATCCTCATATGGCAAATATATTACAGCAGAATAAAGACGTCCAAAATCTCTTGTGTAGAATGCTCCTCGTCCTCCGCCTTCTGCTCCATGCTTGCAGTCACTGCCATTCTGTTGTCCCAAAGTCGGTACGGGTGCACATCTTAGTGATGTCATGTGTTATTGCGATATCGCGATAGAGCCAAAAACTCTATCATTACCCAATGTTATATTGTTTCTACCTTATATTGTTTATATTGCCCACCGCTAGCTCCAACCCAGCAGAGAGGAGGTGCTGAGGAGCCCTGGCTGTTTGGTGCTAGAGTCAGAGATTTGACCAGTGGAAATGTTAAGTGAGCTCTGGTTCCAGTTTAGCTTCATTTCAAAAAGCAAACACCTGTAACCCTCTGCATGTCTGTATCGGCCGTACCAAACGGTGATCGAAGCTTTCCTGCTACAGCCCGGATGTTTACCTGATCCATATGAGTGAGTTGTAGAATTCTGGGTCGATGGACTCTAGGTCTTTAAGGATCAGCTTCTTGTTCAGCATGCGTTTGTAGAAAGGCAAGGAAAAGCCCGTGTCGATGAACTTCCCGTGGAAAAGGGCCTGCAAAAACACAAGAGATGACTAATTAGAGAAATACAGATTATGTACAGGTTCATGCATGAAGGTGAAAAAATCTACATGAATCTGCTGATTAAAAAATGGGCTGCACTGATACGCTTCATTTCTATATCGCCCAGCGCTAGTCTGGATATTCCCAGTACATCCTGGAACGTGAGTGGTGCTCCAACATTCTTTGTTGTTGTCCTCACATCCAACAAGGGCGTTAGCATCTCAGGTTAGCATTAGCAGTAGCCTGGGCTAGCATTGTTCTGCCACCAATGTTTATATATTTGCAGACACTGACACTTAGTGTGTGTGGGAGGTGTTGGTCCAAGCTTATGACGTGTTAAACCAGCTTCTCTCAGAACAATCCGTTTCTCCGCAGCCATTAGAACATTACTAATTTACAAAGGAAAGCAGGTCAGAGATGGCTCAGGCTTGTGG
Source organism: Aphyosemion australe (assembly GCA_006937985.1). Taxonomy (NCBI): domain Eukaryota; kingdom Metazoa; phylum Chordata; class Actinopteri; order Cyprinodontiformes; family Nothobranchiidae; genus Aphyosemion; species Aphyosemion australe. The sequence continues at coordinate 1,630,834 of SSNS01000055.1, forward strand.
ATCATTAGACACCCCAAGCTGCCTTTACTCAACAACAAGGTAAATGTGGCTTTGAAGTCTGGGATTAACATTTCCCATCCTAACAGGGCTGGTGTGTAGGAGCGCGTTCAGGTACCATTGCGATGAAGCGTCCGATGAAGCAGAAGTAGGAGAGGTGGTCCGGGTTGATGGCTGACGCTGGGTTGATCTGCAGACAGTAGTTGCTTTTCCCAGCGTACTCAAACAGGCAGTACATGGGGTTTAGCACTTCATGGGACAACAGAAAGAACCACTCCCTACAGACAAAGAGACAGGATCAATCAGAACAAACATTTACTTCACTTACATTGTTTAGGAAGGTTAAATTACCGAGCTAGGCCACCATAGTCCAGACCCTCCTCGCCTCTGAAGATGACATAAAGCCTCCTCCTCAAGTCATAAGGTTTCAGGGCCATGATCTAAAACACAAACACACAGGATCAAACTACAGCAGAAAAAAAAACAAATAAACAATCGCCGCTTCAGAGGTTTATAATAGAACAGCTGAATGACAGACGGAGCGTCTCACCTGCTGAAACGAGTCTTCAAAGAGCGTCTGTCTGGAGACGGTGATCTTCACATGGCTAGGGAGAGCGTTGGACTGGGGGAGGACAGGGAAGAGTGGAAGGGTGAGAAAAAGATGCAACTGTACGGGAGGGAAAAGGTAAGTTAAAGAGGAATGAAACACTCACCTGGCACAAGTAACGGAAATGGGCAAGCTTCCATCTGAAGCTGCGCTCGTATGCAATCTGTGGGCCTTTGGTGCTGCGGAGAGGAGGTATTTACAGATGAGTCAATAAAACAAGAACTAAGTAATTGCCACGAGTTTAGATGGTGTAAATGATAACATGTGAATGTGAAACAAGCAAATATTTTAAGGTTCATGAGTTCCAGTAAAAACCCAGCATGAAACAAACAAACACCTGCTGCTGAATAAGAGTTCAACTGAAAGGTGCTGCTAGAAAAACTAAAATAATCAGTTTGGCTCATGGGCAGGCCGGTTTTCAAACCATCAACTATTTATTTAGAAAACCAGAATCTGTTCTGTTGTCTGAGCCTCGTTCCCCTCTGAGTAATGAAGTTTCAACATTTAAAAACACCAGCAGTGGATTAAAACTCAGATAGAAATCTATGGGTCAGTTTAACCTGTAAGGTTGTGTGTGTGTGTGTGTGTGTGTTTACATACATGTCAATATTGGTGTTAATAGTAATCCTGTTCAGCTATAAATTTGACTTCTGTCACCATTTTTATTTCTTGTGGACAAATGTGATTGTCCTGCTCGTCCTACATTGTTCCTAAACTTCCCTGCAATCATTTTCTTTTTCATGAAATCGTTTTTATTTGGGTTCTGAGGAAGAACTCAAGGGATTTGTGCTCGAGACAGAGAAGAACAAGTCACTAATGTGGCTTAAAAATAATGAAATGAGGTTTTAATGTAGAGGTTGAGTTCACATAACTGTGCTGATGTGTGTGTTAGCATGAAACCAGCAGTTCTTACACAGAGGACTTTCCAGTGCGGGGGTCACTGAACGTGGTGGTTCTGGTGTTGTGGTCCACAAAGTAACGAACCCCTTCCCTTGTGTAGCGAATCTCCCAGCCTTCAGGCAGAGGATCCTCATTCTGTAGCCTGCACACACACACACACACACACACACACACACACACACACACACACACACGCGCACACACACACATGGACACACAACAAAAACTAAGGTAAAAAGGTGGAACTAAATAAGTGTTAATATTTGATGAACCATTAGCAGAACGCAGCTCCGGTGGCCTAGTGGTAGAGTGTCCGCCCCAGGACTGGGAGATCGGGGTTCGAATCCCGGTCGGGTCATACCAAAGACTTTGAAAAATGGGACCCAATGCCTCCTCGCTTGACACTCAGCATTAAGGGGTTGGATTGGGGGGTTAAACCACCAAATAGTTCCCGAGCGCGGCCACAGCTGCAGCTCACCGCTCCCTACCACGGGGATGGGTCACATGCGGAGATGTAATTTCACCAGTGTGTGATGATGACTTGGGACTTTAACAGGTTCATCCTTTAGCTGAATGATGTTTTCATTTGGGCAAATTACCCAGAAGAACCTTGGATCACCTGAATCGCCGACCTTGGCTGATTTGAAAGGACATCAAGCTCCTGTGTGCCATCTAAACGTGGTGTTGAGTGTTTTAAATAAGCCCTTTCTGTTTGTGGCTGTTAGCAAGCAGTAATTTACAAGTGGATCATTTTTGAACGATCACCTGTGAGTCTTCACCTGGTTGCCGGCACAATTCCTGACACCTGTACCGTTTCACCCCTACTAACCCCTACTACTGTTCATTTATGTAATGAAATTTCACAGTAATGTCTGAGGCTAAAGTCCAGTTCAAACCCAGTTCCAGGTTCTTTACGCCTCGTTCAGTCCGACTACCAAACGGATGTTGTCCGGTTTTCGTACAGCGTCCGCAAAGACCAAAAATCATGGAGTCCAATCAGAGCGTTCACACCGGCTACGGTGTGGTGTGAATCTGGATGTGGAACTCCGGAAAGTTTCCGCATGGAGTCTAATTTTATCCAGACACCGCATGCGGATTGTCATTAAGTTAAAGCAATTACATGAGCCAGACAGGAAGTGAGATGCGTTTCAGCGAGGTACATCCAGTTTATTTCAAAATAAAACCCATGTTATTGTTTTATCTGTCTTTTGTTTTATTATTAATGACGGGAAAATCAGCTCACAGAGTGTGATAGTTCACCTTATTTATACAGGAATATGTTTAAACTTATTCTGTCCACACTCTAATCATTTGGTGCTCTTATGGGGGCAGACGTCTGGAAACGGTGTGAATGACAGTCTGTCCAGAAGTCGTATGGAAACCGGACCACATCTGTTCTGTACTCAGTGTGAATGAGGTGTTAGAGTAAAAGCCACATGTGTTCAACGTGCTACACAGAGCCAGTGTGTTAGGGTCTGTGTTGTTTCACTGCTCTGAGCTCACCCCTGGGTCCGAGGGTCTTCCCACTGTGTCGTCTTGGTGTTGTGATTAACAAAGTACACTCTGTCATTGGAGTCCACTCGTCGCTCTGAAGAAGATGACAAATAAAATACATTCAACCAGGAGTTAGATTAAATAACCCAAAACCAACTCATGACTGAAAAACAGATGAAGACATTCAACAAATGTTTTAGCTCAATAAAGAGATACAATAGGCCTAGTGGTTATAAACACACACACACACACACACACGAATACTCAAGGAAACAAGGTTTTCAAAAGGAAACAGGTGTTTACAGCAATGACTAATGAAAAGCAATTGTAAATAAAAAACAGCATGTTGTTTTCTCTCATCAACAAAACAACAGATGTATGTTTTTGTTTCCATAAATAAAAACAGCTCCTCCAGTATTAAGGCTGTGGACCTACCCCAGCCAGGAGGCAGCGGGCCAAGAGGATCGTTCTCAGCAGACATCATGGAAGCCTGAAAACGAGAGAGATGCTCAGAGACTCCAGTCAGCAAACAAACTCACATATTTCAAACTTGTAGCATAGACAAACATACAGTTTACAAAAACCACATAAAAGTGTGTTCACTGACAGAGAGCCGCTAAAGTCGACTCAGCAGTTTGTCCTTTACGGTGTGTGAAAATAACATCTCTGTACATTTAACTAAACAGTTTCCACAACCAGAAAAAGTAAAACCAACTATTCAAGTCAAGCAAAACTGAGACTTCTTGCTGCTTCAGATAAACAGCGTTAGGTATCCACAAGAGGGAGCTGTGAATCAATGAGAATGCAACCCAGTACCCAGCATGCACCACGGGGTGACGCCAGAAGTTTGCAAAAAGTTATCGATTCCTCTACTGCCTTCTCAAACTTCCAAACCTGTGTCCCACACCTAAACGCTGCAGAATAGAGGGGGCTAACCGCTACGAGCTAACACAAAGACTTTCTGATTTTAATTGTTTTGTGGAGTTGTGATGAGTGCTGTTTCATTTAAACAGCTACAAATATATTAAACGAAAAGTGTCTGAGATGTTAGCGTGTTAGCTAACGGTGTCTGCAGGAACCTTGAACTCCAGCATCATGACAACAGCCTCTTAGCTCAAGAGTGCGTGGATGTGTTACGTTTCTATCCATAATATAAGCTAGAACAATCTAGTGATTAGGTGGTTTGCTTTTGTCTTTGTTGTTCAGTGGATGAGAATAAAATAAAGCTTCACAGCCTTCTGGGACGATGCTCAGAAAAAACTGAACACATTGTTTTTCTCCTCCACCAGACTGCATCCTTTCACTGAGAAGGTTTTAATAATGAGCTATCAAAAGGAAAGCAGCTCTGTAATGTTTTCAAACAAAGCAATAACAGGCACTGGCATCCAGTTCAAACTGCTTCTTTAGTCAAGCAGACAATCACCAACAAAAGGACAAAGAGCTGGAATACAGCTGAAAACATCTGGAGTGGTCTTACGGAGTAGAGGTATCTCTGGTTGAACTGGTGCATAGCTCCCTGCAGCTGGCTGCGTTGGCTCTGCCACTGCTCAAAGTTTCGCACAGACTCCATGGTGGGACGCTGCCAGGTGGTGGTGCGCGTGTTGTGGTCTACGTAATAGATCCTGCCCCGATCATCCACCCGACGCTCCCACCTGGAGGAGTCAAGGAGACACAGCAGAGATCAGCAAACACATCGCAGTCAGAGAGGAATTCACTCAGTCCAGTTTAACATTCTAGCTTCTGTAGAAACTAAAACATCTGAAACTAATCAAATCAAATTCAGGCGTCAACAGAACATGATGCGTTTTAGAATAAAGTTCTGGTTCTGGTTCAAAGAGACCTAGAGACAAAGGTCCTGACCCTGGCGGTAGGGGCTGTGGTCTTTCCCAGGTAGTCGTTCTGGTGTTGTGGTCCACATAATACATTCTCCCGTGTGGATCCTTTCTCTGCTCCCACCTGAACAACAAGACGACATGAAGATTTAGTGAGCTGGTGTGAACAGCCAGTTTTTCAGATTTCACCTTTATCCCTCTGAACTTTAACATGAAATCCCGTTAAATCCACTGCATCAACGTTAAAAGTCAGATCACTTTTGTTCTTGCTACTAATCGCAATCACATTTTGAGAGCTATTAAATATTATTTATAACTTTATAACATAAAGAAAAGTGACTCGGTTTAATCATTCTGACCTAAAATCATCATAAATTTCATCAGCATAAGAAACTAGTGGGAAAAGTCTGATGTATCAGCGTTGAAACCCTGAAACCCCGATCCACGTTAACAACACGGGCATCTTACCCTGGTGGTAAAGGATCTGAGGCTGCAGCATTGGGCGCCTGCTGCCTGGGCTTCACCCCATCTGTAGTCACAGTTGTGCTATTACTGCTGCTGCCGCCCACACTTCCTGAAGCACTTGTGTCACCTGGAGCTGGAGAGGAAGAGGACGAAGATGAGGATGTTGTGACGGTGGTGGCCCCCTGGGCTGGAGAGGCATATGTGGTGGAAGCAGCAGCAGCAGCAGTGCCGTTGGCAGGTTTAGCAGCAACAGAGATGGCTGGAGGAGGGGTGCAGGTTGGCTGAGATGTGCTAGCTTGGGCCGTTTCAGCATCTGGATTGCAGTCCTCATGGTCATCAACAGGGGGCGGCGCTTCACCCCTCGTTGCAGCAGGTTGCCTGAGAACAGCCTCGGAGGATTCCCCGTTTACTGCAGACAGTAAAAACAACACTAAAGGGGCAGTCTGAGGAGAAGTGAGACAACGTTCCATCTTTGGTTGGAACACATCATTGATTAATTATACCAACATAAGCACTCGTTACTAAACACAGCGTGCTAATTGATTTAGACATTTATTCATCATTAGTATAAAATCTGATACAGCATCATTTAGAGAGCATCTCCAGAACATCCTCATATCCCAAAGATGAGGTCAGAGCAACCTACTTTGGTGTTTTTGTTTAAAAGCAACTTAAATCCGAGGTCTTTCATCCTTTCATCAGGTTTAATCCAGAGCAGCTCTGCTGTTCTCCCGTCTGTCTCCAGGGAGTTTGAACAAAGGTGCTGACAGCAGCAGAGGCTGCAGGCTTCACTTAATGAAAATTAATCTACTGCTCTTCTTTACTGTTCACTACAACCCCATGATCCATGAAGAACAAAAGCCCAAAGAACCAGAGACTTAAGCCTAATTTATACTTCTCCGGTTTTGTCAGTACGGACGGACGGACCGCCATGATCCGTCGTTGCAAGAGCTCTCCAGCAGGCCTGCAAGGACGGACGGAGTTGAGCTCTCTTTTCTAAACATCCGTCCAACGAGACGGAGAGCGCAAGCTTGTGATTGGTCAGAACGCCGCTTCTTTAAATACGTCACCAGCTCCGCCATCGCCGCCTCAAAAAATAAAAAGAGAGCCGACGATATCTAGCGGCAAACACGGAGCAGCTTGAAGAATACCTCGCGGTAAAACTCCAAAAATATGAACGTTTATTCACGCGTTTTATTCGTGGACGGAAATGACGGGAAACATGGGTTTAGAGGTGGTGAGCTCATGAAGAGGTGGAGGAGAATGAGGGACAAGTTTGTCTGTGTTAAAAAGTTTCTTAAATGCAAAAAAGCACAATATAAACTGCAAATATAAACTGTAAACGTCCTCTGTTGTCCTGGCGGGGAAGTGCTTTGCAGCACTCTCCAGGTGACGGAGAAGTTCGAAAGCAAAACGGTTCCGTCAATGCGTGCGTGTCTCTGCCTCAGGGAGCTGACGGAGAAGTATAAATTAGGCTTTAGCTGCAAGGCTATAGACATTACCCAAGAACTACGGCAACAATGACCTCATTCATCCTCAGGGTTGATGTGAGTAGTCTCTCATCTGTTGCTAAACATTTTCTGGATTTGCATCAACTGAACTTGCCATAAATGAAAGAAGCAAGCATGTCTTTGCTGTCTGAGGGCTGCAGGGATCCAGCTTTAGGACTGACTGAGCTGCTGTGTCGGAGAGGAGAGCTCACCCATTATGGTCTCCGTGTCGCTGTCTGAGGGCTGGTGCACTGGGGTGGAGTTGGGTGTCGTGTCCCCATTGATGGCGTGATCAGGAGCAGGGCTGCAGGAGCTGGAAGGCACCTGACCCTCTGTGCCACTGGAGGCTGAACAGGAACCTGACCTTTGACCCAAGTCTGTGCCATTCACTGTGCTTTAGGAGGAGAGAAAGGTTTCAGTCAGGTGTAAAACCACTGAGCTGTTCTGATTCTTCCTTTAGGTTTTTAATAATCTACCCTGAGAAAACGTTTACTGGCAACAGAAATATGTCCTTGAGAAAACATCACCACAGGCTCTATGACCATGTTGTGATTATTTTTAGAAATAAGGCAGCCTGGTGCAAAGATCTCTATTTTAGTTTGGCTGCATTTTCCAACACTGGAACAGGTAAAAGTTCAACATGTATAAAGTAGTGTTTTCCTCCAACAAGGCTCTTTAACGGGTTGCTGTAGATGTGCTTTGTGGTGAACTGAATCCCTCCTGTTGATTGTTGAGCTGGGCTAAAATGAGGATGCAGCAGGAGAGGACAGACGTAACGAGCACAGCTGAAAGAGCCTCTTTGTTAAACCAAAGAGTTCAGTCTGTGCCAAAGATGTGCCGACAGACAGGCGAAAACAAACCCCACCACAACATTCAGCCTTTATCAGAGCAATACCTGTGGTATGCACTTTCCATTTCATGAGCCTAATGCTAAAGAAAACTGAAGACTGCTGTAAAACAACGTTAGCTTCCTCTGCAACAACCCTACCACTCTGCTCAGTGGGTCTAGAGACAGTCACCATGCTGACGTTTTCAACATTTGAGGAGAAAAAAATGCATATTGAGTTTAAAACTTTCAAAACTCACAGATCGTTGGGCAAAAGTAGCATTTACTTTCTCTGTAGCTAGAATACCAATCATACACTGTTATAAGTCTGGTTGCTGCTCTGCTGCTACAGTTTTATGACTCATGTTTTGAACGCAGGGAAATACAAAGTTAACTAACGGCAAAAACATTGTTGCACAAACGTTATGAAAGATTGCATGTTCCTGTGGAGCTGCACATCTGCACAGCTGTGATTTTACATCTGGCTCTCTAGTCATCTGATCCAGCTCATGTCAATTACAAATCACAAACAGAAAATAGACAGAAAAGTTCCGAAAAGCCTGACAGATCTCCGTCACACTGTCACTTAACATTCATGGACTCACCCATCTTGGCTCATGATGGGGAAGGCTGGTGTTGGTTTAGCGTCCAGGAAACAGCAGAGAACGTCTCGAGTAGTAGAAGCTAACAACTTCACACTGGACAGCACCCTACAGTCCTCTACTGACCAGAAACAGGAAACTAGGAACACTAGTGGGAGGTCTCTACCTGCTTTATTGCAACATTCGTTTACTTTTTTGATTTTTTTAATCATTTTTGAATTTTTATTTTACTTTTTGTTTTTTGTGAAGCGCCTCTTGATTTTTATCTTGAGAGGCGCTATATAAAAGATCGTTCCTTCTTCTTTCTTCTTCTACTGTGCTGATAGCTAATATAAAGGCTAGCAGTTCGTTTTTTAAGTTTGTCGACCATCAATAAAAAGCACAAGAAGAAGAAAAAGAAGAAGTTTGGGTTTTTTGTTGTCATCATGGCAGAGTCTGGAAGTAAAAGTAACAGAGTAATGTCTTTGGAGGTGAAGCAAAGAGCTAAAACCGGAGTGAACATCGGCGCGGCCTACACTAGTTTGAGGGAGCTAAAGGAGGCTACAAAATAACGCACTGATGGTGATCTGGCTATGTTGCCACTGAACTTGCAAGTAAAAATATTTTTGTCCAACAGTGGGGATCTTTTTACTTTGTTGCTTATTTAGTATCAGTTGGCTCTTGTTAGCTTTAGCTTGTTATTAGCGTTAGCTACAGCAGGCTGCAGCGTCACCACCATCACAAGCTCCCACCAATAACTTATCACGCAAAATCTTTGTTTAAATCTTTGCCAAATCTCTCAAGAACAACTGTAGCTTCTAATGAGACTGACTACAGTAATCATTACACAAGCTTCTACTAATTAACCTGTGAAGTCAACCTAACGGAAGACGGCCACCACAGCCTCCTGACCTTAGAAAACACAAGAATGGCTACAACTCAGTAACTCCCAGCACAAACATGTGATATGTCCCACAAAATGGCTTAATAGCAGCTTTAATGTCATCTTTTGTCAACATGAGATGATGTTGTTTTAATTATCAGACATGAAGGACGGAGGCCTATTCCACAGCTGACATCTTGGCTTGGGAAAGCACAGTTGTGTTAATAAGGGCTGCATTCCATTTAGATAGGCTTGTTAGCATTTTTACAGAACCACCAGCAGCATGAATGGAATGCAGCCATCACTAATAAATGGTTACAGGTAATATGTGTGAACACATGAAGGTTTGGTTTGTCTCCTGGCTTTACCTGTTGGCAGCCCTTGAAGAGGAGGAGGATGAGTCCCCATTTTCATGAAGGGCATCACCATTCTGCTGGACTTCTGGAACATTTAAGAGGATGATGTCAGAAAGATTAGACAAGACAGAACATTTATTTATGTAACTGTGTGTATTTGTTGATGTTTAATTGTGTTTTTCAGCTTTTTTCCTGTTTTTAATTTGATAAAATGCAGCTGCAGGTTCAACCCGACACCACGCCATCAGCCACCCTGATGGAAAACTCTTGAACTCACTGGTGCCATTTGCTGCGTTGCCGTTAGTAAGTGGTTCCAGTTCCTGCTGGTCAGTGACAGTCAGACCATCGAGGTACACGGTCAGATCCCCCACAGGCACAAGAACCCCCTTCTGCTCCACATTCAGATTCAGCATCTCTTTCACATTCTCCACTAGGATGAAAACACAAGATGGAGTCAAAGGAGAGACCATAGAGGAGTGATAAGAGGATTATGATTCTACTGCCATAATAATAATAATAACAACAACAATAACTCTCTGACTCGAGTCGCACCCACTGAGCAGCGAAAACACCTCAGACCGAGGTCCAAGTGAGGGATGTAAAAACACAAGTTGGAGCAAACATTTAACAAACTTTCAAAGAACCAAATGTTATATCTAGGTGATATTTATATTTCTGCTAACTTTGACAGGAAACATAAACGTGTGCTCCTTTTTTCAGTGTTCCTTTTCTGGAACAAAACTTCATTTTATTTTAAATTTCCTACACATTATAGCTATCCCACAAGCACAGTCACATATTACATTATTTCATTTTAACCATGTTCACAGATAAACCTAAACAGATTGCAGGAACCTGTGTGTTAAAAGCCAGAACGTCTGTTCAGGTTTATGATCTGAAATAACCAGCTGTTAAATCCCTCCAGGATTAGCGGTGTGTTTCTCTGGCTCAGAAACAAGATAGATAAAATATTACAGGAAACCCGGACTACTAATGTCCTTTACAGGTTGAAGCATTGTTTTGTGTCAGGACTAAAAGCCTTTCATTTATGATGGTATGCACTTGTTCCCTCCTCCCTACTCCAGATGCCAGTAAGAGCCAGGCTGAACTCTTTACCACTCTATCTGAGAGAGAAAATGTAACAGAGTAACAGACAGGTGACGTGAAGTCACTGTTATTGTCTCTCAGCCCAAACACAAGTGAGCTGCATCAGTTACACATTAAATTCCAAGGCCTCCCCATGTGAGCGCTCTGTTTAAGCAGCAAACACACACACTGCTGTCTCATGGTACTGTGTTCATAGACCTGCAGCAATAACAGCTAATGCCATGTTAGCCTAGCTTTCTATCACCGTGTTCTGTGGACTTAGTCATACGTTTTCTGTCATGGCGCTCCAACGCCTGACTGAGGTCCAGCGTGGCTTTGCCCACCAGAGCGTCTGCTTTCAGGGTGTGATGGCTCCATACCTTGAAATCCACTTGTGTGAGAGGCGACACAGTCCTGGTGGACAAATCAGAAACCAAGAAAAACTGTTAAAATTAGCACGACATAGCCCGACTCACAGTAGTCTCCTTTTGTTCCCTCACGTATGACACAAACCTAAATGCTTCACAGCCATCTTAAGTCTAAACGTTTACCCGTAGGTATGTCTTAGACAAGAGATCAGCAGCATCCGTTAAAACATGTCAGACAAGTTTAAAAAACACAAACAATAAAAAAAAACAGATAAAATACTCAGAATTAAGGAGATAAAAAGATGATGGGCCATCGTCTTCACACAGAAAAACAAATACAACCCATAGATGTTTAGAAACCATTCGTTTTGCCAGCTTCCATAGTTTTTAACATCTGCTCCCCATAAAAATGAAAAATCAGTAAGATAAGAAGCACATCTTGTATCAAGCCCCCTTACTGTTCTGTGTCCACAAAACATCCAGAGCACAAGGCAGTCATTGTTTCAGTGGCTGGGTCCAAAACGAAACATCTAACATTACAGCCTGAAAGTCACGAGAAGGACCCACAGCAGCTAGCAAAACATCCACGGTACCGCCACGCCGCAGCCATCTTTCTGTCAGCAGCAAGAACACAACACCAACAGTCCAGAGACTCGCTGCTGGCGTTTTGGTTTGTGGAATCATACAAAGAGCTCTGTGTGCAGGCACCCCTCCTGTATAATTATAGTTAGAATTTCAAAAAATTGTCAACAATCTTGTTTTGATTCATTCTCCCACCTGGCCCACTGGATTATTTTAAATAAATCACAAAGACATAAGCATGCCGTTAGGGTAAATAACATGTAAACAAAAACACGGATGCAGCTTACAGAGTGAGTCTCTCGTCCCATTTAGGGCTGGAGGAACTGTGGGACTTTGCGGTACGGCGAGTCTCTCCCTCTGCTGTCACCTCCACATAAATGGCAGCCCCGAAAATCGTCTTTTTCCGTTTAAGTTTGGCACAGGAAACTGGTGGACGGTAAGCAAAATAAGCAATAAGACTTTCAAACGTGTTTGCTTTCATCATTTCTGCTGTGTGAACGGCGGCTCACCGATGGCATGGAGCTGCAACGTGCATCGGTGGTTATGGCTAGTGTCTGCCCGTGATGAGGTCGTGGCCATGTCACACACCACTGTGGGAAGCCTCAACAACACCAACAATAGAACACCAGACTGATTATAACACTCATAAATACACACAGAAGAAACAGGTGAGCTGTACAACGTTCCAAACAGTCTAAGAGGCAGAACGATTGCGGATGAGATGCACATTTAGGCAAATGTGAGCTAGCTTTACATCCTCTAGAGAGGAAAAACCTTAATAAACAGGTTTAGATGGAATATTGCTGCAAATTCTCTTTAAAAAGCGACAATAAAAACAGGAAGAGAACGTCATCTCTACTTACAATGGATGTATTTTGCTAGACCCTTTGGTTCAACCCACTCCGTGTCCCATGGCTGCACTGGAACAAAGAAGAGCATATGTGATGAACCAAACCGTACATCTGACTTAATATGAGCAGATTATTAACATAAACGATTTAACCCACAGGTTTGATTTTAATCTGCAACTTATTGGTTTTGATTCCAGCTGTTTTCCTAACTGTGGGAAAACATATTTTTCTTTTGCAAACAAACAAGTGGACGGTTTTCAGCTCGACTGGCTTGATTATAAACCAGCAGATCCTGAAATTTCCACTTAAATGCAGACAAAATGGCAGTTTTTTAAAACTCAACAGCGTGGCATTAAGAGCACAAACACGAATCCTAGATGGCATTTCCTCTCCTCAACACAAAAAGTAGAATTTTGTCGCTCAAAGATCTGATTTGATTTCCTATAATCAATAAGACTTTCTGTCTACTGTACAATGATTCATTTGAAGAAATACATTCCTAGATGCATGCATGGAAATCCAACATCTTATGACACGTCATTTATTTTTATTTTATTTTTTTGTTAAAAATTTAATTTCCCTGCTGCATATGAATGTTAAACATCAGCTGTTTCTTTTTCTAAACAGAAGTTAGACTTTCAAACACTTATGGCGACACTTCCACACAACCCTACAGGGAGGCTCAGAGCCTCAAACTTTAAACTGTTTTAATAAAGGATAATTACTTTAAAATGTAACTATTTACTGTCTAATGTTGCTATAACAACCTTATAATAATCAGTTTTATTTTGTTATGAAATTATATGGCAATAAAACAGTAATAAAGAAATGTAATTGGCAAGCCATCAGTAGTACAAAACAGCACCCAGCTAAAGCAAGACAAGGTCCTTCATATTTGGTGCTGCATGTGCTTGTTTCATACCTGCAGAAGCTTCCTGAGCTTAGGAGCTGACCTCAAACCGTTATGAGCTACCATAACACAACAGTCTGTAAATAAATAACAACCATCGTGGTTTAGTCTCTTTTTAACGCACCAGCCGTCTAGTCATGCAGAAGATGCAGGCAAGCTTTATCACCTGCAACTGTCATTAGTGGAGGCCTAGAGGCACCAAGAGGTTCAGAGGGTTAGACATAACCTACCTGACCACAATCCACCAGAATAGCAACAAAACACCAGGGCACCCTCGATAGTAGGTGACCTGGACCTGTCCATTCTCTCGTTCACCGCCTAAAGACTTCTGCTCTAAAGGAAGATGTTGATCTGGCTCTCTCTCTGTGAGGTCTCAGAATAAACCTTGGGAATATTCATGTTACAAGCCTTAAGGTGCAGTATTCGTTCTGGGAAAAACTTGTTCAAGCAAGCCACATTTTGAAAAAATAAAAACAATTCAAATGTCCGACCCCTTCCTTCATGCTCCCCCCTAGAGTCACAGAATCTGTTGCTTGTAGAATATGGTACAACACCTGCTTGTGACACAGACACGCAGTGCAAACAGCTGAGCTGCTAAGATCAAAATTAACAGAACCAACTCTGAACCGAACCTCCCACCACTCGCTTTGTGCCTGCTTATGGCAATGCGCGCGCACGCACACAAACACACTCATTCTCGTGCAAACGGCAGAGTTGAGGCTTAGCTATGTTCCCTGAGTATACCCCTTCTTTCCACCAGACACAAAAACGGCATGTAATGTAATAGAGGCATTTTAACCGAAAGGTTCCTTCCAACCGGGAGCAATTCTGACGCAAAACGTGAGCGAAAGCATTCCACACAGCTAGTCCCATGAGGTCAAAAAAAATCATTGGAGAATTACAACACCACACGTGATTTCAGACGTTAAAAGCAAGGAGACAGACAGCTGCATGTATCCAAAAAAGCCTGTGGCTTATTTTCTGTTCTGCTTACATCGGCTACGGGGGTTTCACAGAAAATTACATACGTTTATCTTTCGTGTTTGACTTCCTGTCCGGCCCGATCTAAACTGCGGGGTTGGACGTGTTTTGGAAGCGTATCGCATAAAAGATAGACTCGAAACGTAATGATAGCATCCCTTCGCTTCTGGGACGCTTCCTAAAAGTGACACCTTGCTGCCAGTAGAAAGGAACACGTTCACTATAACAGTGGCTAATTGCCGCGTAGTATGTTTTGTGGCCGTTTCGCAAAGCTTTCACATCCGGTGGAAAGAAGCGGTAACTCCATCACCTAAATGTTTCCCAACAAGAACAGAACCAGACTCAGAACATGTAAAACAACTCGTTAAATGAAATCTGCAATAAAATGTGATATTTCATCCACTACACTAGGCAGTTCAGCTAGCTTTCTGTTTGGCTGCTGGGCCAAGAACGTGCGTTTCATGCACAGAGGGTGATATGTGCAGCGAGGTAAGAGACATTCTGAGAAGCAGTTTCATGGATGGGTTGTGAGCCAATAATACAGCTAGGGGGTCAGCTCTGGATTGGATGAGGCATTTCCAGGCTTGTGCGTTTGAGGCAATTAAAATTATACAGTTTTGGACAAAACATTTAATTCATTGGTTGCCGTCAGTATTTGGAAAGAATTTAAAGCAATATAGCAAAAAATGTTACAGAAAAAAAATCTCAGATGGCATCTTTAAAGGGAAACATCATATTTTATCTCAATTTTCTTAGCTAATGTGTGTCAAAGGTAATTCTAAGTGACCTTTAATTAAATCACGCAGCTCTGTAATTACCCACAAGGTCAGTGGTTTGCCCTTACCTTCAGCACCCCCTGTTCAAGAGCAAAAGCTTCCTCAAAGCTGTTTTCTTCAAAGATTTGTCCGTACGTCTGTCAGACACTGTGTTAACTTGTATGTTTCAGAGCCAACAAGTAAAACTTGCTGCTCAATAGACAGATTCCTGACAGAAACTTCTTCCTGATGGGACACGAATTTTTACAATTTGTGACGGCTGATCAGCTAAACCACAACCGAAAGCAGACAGGCTGCAAGCCATTTATGTCCCTAAGTGAGTATATAACAATCAAAGCATCTTTACTAGATAAAATGTAAAGGCAATGAGAGGGCTGCAACGTCTAGTTGACATAATCAAAAATGCAAGAATTCCTTGATACAGATTTTCCTTGTTAGTGTTTCGTATCAGAGCCTTCATTAAGCAGTTCTGGTCCCAAAGAACCACATCTTCTTTTTATAACTGCAATCCACAACAATTAGTCACTATGGGCAGAATCATTCATTACTGTTTGCCAAGGCTAGACACAGCCCAGAAGATGAACGTCTGGGGGGAGGAGGAGGAGGAGAGGAATGTGGGTACAATGGCAAATCAGAAAGATGAGGATAAAATTTATGTTTTGTTTAACATCAACTAACAAAAAGTTGAATTCAGAGTGTGTTAAGCAGAGCCTTGATTCCACAGCAGCACCATCATCCTGCAGCTGTGATGCTGCATCTCTCCGTACATTAGATTTAGAGTGAATTCATGTGTTGCATCACACTTTTTAATACTGTAATTGTTATAACAAGGCCTCATATACAAATGCTAATTAAACATAATTCCAGTTATTGGTTAG
Organism: Aphyosemion australe; assembly: GCA_006937985.1. Classification (NCBI taxonomy): domain Eukaryota; kingdom Metazoa; phylum Chordata; class Actinopteri; order Cyprinodontiformes; family Nothobranchiidae; genus Aphyosemion; species Aphyosemion australe. The sequence continues at coordinate 1,646,697 of SSNS01000055.1, forward strand.
GGTTTGGCGTTATGGTAAACAGAGGTAGCTGCCACATTTTTGTGTAATATTATAATAGATAATAAACCGTGTCTAACTAATGTTTAGTTAGCTCTAGCCTCATTGGTTTGACTGCTAATTAATTAACTTTGCTGTAAACAGTTATTTTATGCAGAGACTCAAGGTGACATTCACAGGTGACAGGCCTGAGTAGTCTAGGTGAGACCTGAACCAGAGCCCAGAACAGGAGGTAGGATAATAATTGTTTACTAATAAAAAAGATTTAAAAACTGACCTCTTAGTCGACTATCATAACAATCATTAATTGCAGTTGTACTACTGACAGGGAGTTTTGCAAAGTATCAACTGGGCTTGAGTTACACTGCAACTGTTGTTTTTCTATTGAGACATACTTTCATAAGCCTACCCTTGCACACATATGTCAAAACTTTGTTTTTGTGTAGAAGGGAGGACTCAGCTGATCAACCTTGACAATGGTTTTAACAAAAACCACAGTCTGTGTTTACTTGTGTCAACGTATGTGACATGACAGATTTATAATAGTTATAATAAATATCTTTAGAGCTTGAGAGGTATTCAGTGTTGTTGACGGAATACAAAGCTCGGTAAACATGAACAAATAAACGATATAAAAGAACTGAATCCACTCTGAAAGTGTCCATAGAGGGTTAACAACAAAACACAAGTGGTCGATATATAAACTAATGGTCATAACACACAGCTGATATGAATATAATCTAGATAAACATGAACGGCTAACTTTAGACACTCCCCTACCGTGTTTGCTAGCATTAGGATATGTATGAAACAATCTGTTTATAGGCTGAAGTCGTCTGCACAAACATCTCATGAAACTAAATCTAAAAGATACTCATAAGTACTTACAACACAGTGACATTATTCTGCACATAGAGCTAACGATTGCTAGCTAGATGCTAACTCGGCTACGATGTTAAAATGGCTATTTTGGTTATATTTGTTTTGTTTTTTGATTTACCTTTATGCTAGCTGACTCTTCCTTTAGCTGCATGTGCAGTAACCGAGTAGCCAGGTGAGTGTGTTTGCACAGATATGACTTCAAAGCGTATTTGTTTTTTTATATAGCCGTGCAGTTTGTGCGAACTTAGCCAAGTTGACGATAACCCTGCGCTAGTCTGCTAGCCGGAGGCGACACAACACCGGCTTGCTAAGTAACTTAGTTAGCAGCTCGGCTAATTGTCCGCCATCACGCAGAGCTAGTCAAACAGTTGGGTTAAATATGGAGGACGTGTTTCTACACACCGTCTTAAACATGGTGGAAATGTGGTTTGTAAAGGCTTGGGGCAGAGGAGCAGCCGTGTTTACCTTGCTTGCTGTTGTGCTCTCCTCATGTAGTCCACGGCGCAGGAACGTTCCGGTCCTCGGTTCCCTACAGGCCCTGCAGTCCGCTACTGTTCTACTGCCATCTCTACTCGGACGCTTCCGATGAGCTCAACAGCCGGGCGACAGGCGCGCCACCCCAAATCCTGCTGTGTAACAACATAGCTCATCAGGGTATCCAACTAAACCCGCAGATCTCCAACCCCAATGTTGCTGCTGCTCAATAATCTCTCACAATTAATGTAAAAGGCAGATAAAGCGTCCTGTGTGTGCAGGCGTAGTTAATCAGTTATTATCTGATTTTTCTCACATCTTTTATTTTTCATTGCCACATCCCTGTTAATTACTCTTTTACACCACTTTTACTGTTTTACTTTCTAAATGTTTTGACTTTATGTTGTTTTGACCCTCTGCAAATAATTTATAGGCTATTTCTGGAGGTACAGTGCAGGCAAAACAAATTTCACAATAAATCTGAAGGTTTCAGCATCATCAAAAAGCCAGAAAATTAACATTTAAATGACAAAGATTAAAAAAATTCTTACTCAGTGGCGGATCCAGGATTTTGAGGGGCCATCAAGGGGCCAGAATATTTATAAATCAAATCAAACTTTATTTATAAAGCACATTCATGCATGGCAACACAATGTGCTTCACATTGTATAAAATAAAATCACACATAAAATCAGGTAAAACAGGATAAGAAACAAGTACATATATAGACCCCTTGACGCGTGACGTCACGCGCCCAAGCCCCCCTGCCCCCAGCTTTTGGCTGGGGTGCAAGAAGACGGCAGTTAATCCCCATTGACCACCATTATTATCATCTGTCAGTTGTCAATAAATTGAGCTAAATTGCTAGCCTAGTGAACTAGACCAAATTCTTGCCTTGGGCCAATCACAGAGCGGGAGTAGCCGATGACGTCAGCACTGCGGCCGCGAACACAAACAACATGGCGGCAACGCAGGAACCACGTTCATTTGAAACGGCTTTGTCATCAACGTTGGATTATTTAGACTCCAACGTGCGTAAGTCTGTCGGCTATACTTAGCAGCTTCTTATTTTTTATCAAACAAAGTAGTGCAATGTCCCAGTACACCTGATATTCACATGTTTTTCATACAAAAACGAAGAAATCATTGATGTTAGACGCCATTAATGCCTCCCACTTTTCCGTCGCTATGATTACGTCACGTTGTTCGTTAATCTGATTGGTCCTAGCGCTGTCCAATTGCGTGCTGACATTTTGAAAGACAACCGTAGATCCCGCCTCACGACTGAGGGCCGTCAATGGTTCATGGCCAGACTATATATTCACATATATAGGATGGCTTGCCAGGCTACTAAATTGCAGCAAAATTAAATCTATCAGCATGGTTAACACATGCAGCACTGTTGGCTGCACAAGTGAATGAAAGAAGTACAGTAAAGTAAAATTTTACAGGTGATAAAATACGCTGAAGGCCATGGAGAGAGTTTGTTGTAGCCGAAGTCCCACGACAGAATAAAAAAGTAAATTATCTACAGACTTCCCTCTCCTCAGTCATTTGGGCCAGCTTTTCCGGGGGAATCCCAAGGCGTTCCCTGGCCAGGCAAGAAACATAGTCTCTTCAGTGTGTCCTGGGTCTTCCTTTAGGTCTCCTCCCAATTGGAAGTGCCCGAAAAACCTCACCATGGAGGCATCCTAACCAGATACCCGAGCCACCTCAACTGGCTCCTCTCAATGTGGAGGAGCAGCAGATTTACTCCAAGCCCCTCCTGGATGACCGAGCTTCTCACCCTATCTCTAAGGGAGAGCCCAGACACCCTGCAGAGAAAACTCATTTTGGCCGCTTGTATCCGCAATCTCGTTCTTTTGGTCACTACCCAAAGCTCTTGACCAGGGGTCCCCAATCCTGGTCCTGAAGGGCCGGTATCCAGCAGGTTTTAGTTGTAACTCTGCTTCAACACACCTGATTTCAATTAGCAAGTGATTAGCAGGCTTCAGCAGAGCTTGATGAGCTGCTGCACAGGTGATTCAACCACTGAATCAAGTGTGTTTGAGCAGAGAAACCACAAAACCTGCTGGATAGCGGCCCTCCAGGACCAGGATTGGGGACCCCTGCTCTTGACCATAGGTAGCCCAGGCAAGGCAGCTTTATTTATATAGCACATTTCATACACAGAGGCAATTCAATGTGCTTTCCAGTATCAAGAATAGCATGAAAATTAAAATCAACGTGACAGCACAATTAAAATACACAAATAAATTTAGACCAAATTAAATACACAAATTAATTTCAGATTTAAAAATAAAACAAGACAAGCAGATACAGTGCAGAAGGCGCAGCATAAGAAACATTCATTCAAAGTGTCATGAATTGAGCACTGAGGTGAGGACCAAAGTGCAGGTGAGAGACTGGAGCAGGCAGATGAGGCGTTTTGAGGCTCTTAATTAAATAAACTGAAGACACTGACACGCAGGACTGACAGAAACAATGAACCGACCCAATCCACAGGACTGACAGGGTTTAAATACATGAGGAGCTGGGGACTTAAGTGATTGAGGTAACGAGAGGCAGGTGGAACCAATTAACATGAACACAAGACTGAACAGAAACTGGGACTACAGGACAGAATGTGACACAAAGTCTAATGAATACATGAAAGTTTTCAAATTTGATTTAAAAGTTACTAGAGTTGGGGCATGAGGAAGCTGATTCCATCTGTGTGCAGCATAATAGCTAAAAGCAGCTTCACCCTGCTTGGTTCTGATCCGGGGTTCTACCAGCTGACTGCTTCCTAAGGATCTTAAAGTCCTGCTGGGTGTATTAACTGGAAGGAGATCCAACATGTATTTTGGTCCCATGCCATTGAGTGATTTATAAACTAGTAGAAGCACTTTGAAATCGTTTCTGTAGTTTACTGGTAACCAGTGTAGAGATTTAAGAACAGGAGTGATGTGCTCGGTTCTCTTGGTTCTAGTTAAGACTCTAGCAGCAGCATTCTGAATGAGCTGCAGTTGTTTCACAGCTTTCTTGGGAAGACCAGACAGAAGACCATTGCAATAGTCCAGCCTGCTGGAGGTGAACGCATGAATTAATTCCTCTAGGTCTTGTATGGACATGAGATCTCTGAGTCCTGCTATTTGATGAAGATAATAAAACACTGATCTAGTTATAGCCTTAATGTGACCAGTGAAGCTAAGGTCTGAGTCTTTGTGAGATGAGGGTTGGAACTTAGATAAATCAATAAATCGAGAGCTTCACCCCCCTGGCTCAGCTCTCTTTTCACCACAACAGACCGGTACAACGCCCGCATTACTGCAGACGCAGCACCAATCCGCTTATCGATCTCGCGTTCCATCTTTTCCTCACTCGTGAACAAGACCCTGAGATACTTAAACTCCTCCACTTGAGGCAGGACCTCATTCCTGACCTGGAGAAAGCATTCTACCCTTTTCCAACTCAAGACCATGGTATTGGATTCAGAGGAGCTGACTGCGAACCGCTCTAGCAAAAGCTGGAGATCACAATGTGATGAAGCCAACTGGACCACATCATCTTCAAAAAGCAGAGACCCGATCCTTAGGCTACCAAAGCAGATCATCTGAACACCTTGGCTGCACCTAGAAATCCTGTCCATAAACATTATGAACAGAATCGGTGACAAAGGGCAGCCTTGGTGGAGTCCAACCCTCACTGGGAATGAGCTCAACTTATTGCCGGCAATGCGGACCAAGCTCTGACTCTGGTCATACAGGAACCTAGCAGCCTTTATCAGAGGGCCTGGCACCCCATACTCCCGAAGTACCCCCTACAAGGCCTCCCAAGACCCAAACCTGCCCCAGAACTCCAGTACCCAGCCTGCATCACCATCATCATTTCCCTCAGACCAAACCAGCTTCAGGACTTCACTTCCCAGCATGCACCACACCTGACTTCCTGCCCACGTCATCAGCCCGGGACTATATCAGGAAGTCGGTGCTCCTGCTCATGGCTCAATCATCTTTTCATTTTAGGGAATTTCCCGACTGTTCCAGACGAACTTTCCAGAGCTTTCCAGTCCAGTCAGTCAGCCACCAGTCCTGTCGATTTCCCATAAGTCCTTTCCATTATTCTGGAACTGCAGCATGCTCTCGTTTCCCTTCGAAATGCCGTGGTGTCTGTCCAAACCTAGTGCCAGTCACTCTGCAATTGGGTCATAACAACACGCCACATCCAAACTCACGCTTCAGCCTGCTCAGTCCTAGCCAGATCCTGACAGCTCCATGGTCTCACCGAATTCCTGCTCACATATGGCAATAAAATGTTTTGATTCTGATTTGAATGATGCAGTTGAGGGAGAAAAGTTGCCAGAGACCTCACCAATTTGCCTATTTGATTTAGGATTTAAAAAATAATATGTGCTTTACAGTACAATCAGTCACACACTGATGATGATGATGATGATGATGATGATGATGATGATGATGATGATGAGCAACACCGTAGTCACAGCTGCTCTGGGGTACACTGACAGAAGCAAGGCTGCATGTAGGGATGAGAAAGCAACATTTAACACAGCTTGAGACAGCTAAACACAACCTTTGCAACCACAGAGGGCCAGCCTGTTCCCCCAGCTTGGGAACGTCTACACAGACATCAGTATGACTGTGTGGTATGGGAGCTGCACAGTCCAGAACAAAAAGGACAGTCGTTTTGCTGCTGACCCCTCCCACCCAGGTCATGAACGGTTCATACCGCTGCCATCCAGAACAGGGAACCTTAAGACCGCAACCTCCAGGCTGAAGGACAGCTTGTTCCTCAGAGCTGTGAAAGCCACTGGTCCACCTTTCCATCCATCTGAAGGCTAATACAACTTAACTGTAACTTTACACAAAAATCAGAAAATAATATTTTAATTTTCATGAGCAGAGATGCTGAAAAACACATTCTGCAGTGCCGAAATAAAAAGAACAGGTTAGTTTTAGCTATTTTAGTCATTTTAGTAATGTTATCTCTAGATAAAAATTTAATGCAGCATTGATTCAATGCAGGGGAGAGTACAACAGATGCAGTTTATTTACTAAAACGGAGACATGGTGACACGTGGTGCATCATATGAGATATTCATCTGGAAACGTTCATTACAGTTTTGGCAAAGCATACATAAAGACTAAACTCTGTTTTATGGATTTGGCCACAGGGTCTGATCTACATCACAGTGAATATTCTCTCATTCACGTCATTTTTCAGTTTATTTATGTAGCTCCAAATCACAAGTCATCTTAAGACACTTCACAAAGTAAACATTCCATCTGAAACTTATCAGTGCATCGAAATCAGTTTATTATGCCAATTAGATAAAAGTTTCCAGTGTAAGAAAACCCACCAAGAAGACCTCATACCAAACATGGAGAAAGAGCTGTAGACAAATCCATGCCTGGCATTGATACGCATCTTCCATGTCCTGCAGAAGGATGACCTGTTCGTAAACATTCCTCCTCCAATTGGAACAAAAAATTTCATTATGATTGAGGACAGGAGAAGATGGAGACAGGTACGAGATGCTGAACAATGTCTGAAGACACGGTCTCTCACAACAACACGGAGACAGCTGAGTGAACTCCTACACCCGACCAGCACCTCGCTTTAGTGCAGCTTTTTCACTGTTTTCCTTTTCTGGAGTTTGGTGTTTTCTTCTCACACTGGAAGCTTAATTTGCGACAAAAACAGATTGGGTTGAAGAAGCGGCAGTGGCATGTTGCACATGGATCACAGCAGCCACACAGAGGGGTACAGCTTTGTCCCAGCAGGGAGCACTCGTGCATCACAGAGCTCAGAGCCACGTGGGTGTGAGGAGCGCTCTTTAGGGAAGGTGAAACTATCATCTGCTTCTTCTGGGAGGAGAAGAGAACAAAGAGAGAACAAGAAAACTGAAAATATTTCAAAGATTAAAGTTATTTTTAATGCACTGAAAGGAACCAATCACATTGCTAGAGTAGCCACTTTTACCAGAACTACAGGCTGTATAAAACCAGACTGGATTAATTTAAGGTGGTAAAAGCACCCTGATTGAACCAAGTCTCTGTTTGAGGTCCTGCTCTGTTACAACAGCTTGCATGATTAAGACTTTCAGGACAGGGACCTTGCATTTATTGTTATGAAAGGTATTCATAATGAGTTATGGAGTGAGAAGAAATACTAATAAATTGTGAGAAACTCAACCAACCGGCTTTGCAAGGTGTGTGTGTGCGTGCGTGCGTGCGTGCATGCGTGTGTGTGTGTGTGTGAAAGAAATGATCACATTTGAACAGAAAACCTAGGAAAAGGCATCGTTTTAGTGCACCAAATGTTTGAGAAGATCCTGTAGAATGGTCCATTTATTGGTGAAGCAGGATAATGTTTCCTGCATATAAACACTCACCAGGACAGGAATCCTATGCCATTCAGAGCCCCCCCCCCCCTCCTGGTGAACAGTGTTCTCACTCTGACGTGGTTTCCTGAAACAACAACAGCTTTATTTGATCAAAACTCACCAGCTGAAGAAAGATTATGGAGCTAAAGTTACATATATTATAGTCTCAACTTTAGCTCCATGAAAGATCAGCTCTCAGCTCCTGCAGGAGTTTCCTTTGGTCTTTGGAAAACAGTTTTCCAACACACTAAACACTCTGCTGCTATGGTACAAGGACTCAAACAGCAGACCACAGAAAAGTATGAAAGACCTGTAGAGAACTTCTGATGTAGAGCACATTAACCCTTTAATGTCCACAACTAGAAATAAGTTGGAAAAAAAATTAAATCTAAGAGCTTTATAATAGGACTCTTGAAAAAGCATAAAACCGTTTTTACCAGCTGGATGAAGATCCTCCTCTTGTCTGACTGCTCTGCGTTTGAGCAGAAAACCCAAGGTAAAATGTTCCACTCAGGTCTAATTTGCTGTTTGTTGGTTTATTTACATGATGAAGGTTTAATAAACATCAGCAAACTTCATAAGCTACAGCACGTTTTCTAAATTCTCTAAAATCATGAATCAAATAACAGTTAGCTGCAGCACCATGGACAGCGCCCCACCTGGTCGATGACCTGTTGCTACCTGGCCACAGAGCTACTGTGATGCTGCTCCCTCAGGCAGAAGGATGGTGGGTCACATGTTACATTTATGCACAAATGATGATATTTCAATGAATTTGTTCTGTTGAGACTGGATCTGCCGACCTTTTGTTTAAAATAGGAGTAACACAGTAGCACTGAGGGTTAGGGTTAGGGAGGTAACAGATGATGTCGCTGTCCATGGTGCTGCAGACAGATGCTTTCATCTTGTTTTTGATTAAGAAAGAAAACAATCAAGCATACTGCAGTGACACAGCTTCAGGATTAAAACACAAGTGCTTTAGGAAATGTTGAACAAGACTTAAGGGTAATTTGTTTGAGAACAAACTTGTGTTTTAATCAGATTTTTATAAAATTATAAATTAAAAAATCACACTACAGTACCCCTGTAGTAATTACAGGGGTTGTTTAGCATCAGACTGTTAAACAGACTGAGGTGAAATTAACTGATCAATAGGTTATTATTTTAAAGCGTTTTGAAACATTGCTTGTAGCCTTTGAGACTGACGGATGTTTATTCACAATATAAATAAACTAAGTAGTAACCTGGCTGGAACATTTCTAATTTAGCCTTCTGGGATTACACCCAGAACAACAGAGTGGATCAGGTTGTACCTGAATGCACCAGAGCCATAAAAAACTGTGTAGAAACACAGCTCCCAATACCTCTATGAAGTGCACTTGGTGGGAGTTTGATGCGTAGTGAGCTACAATAAGAAGATGAGAGACTGCAGGGATGTCTATTCAGCTCCCTACTGTTTGTGCCTATAAAGCTCTTATTTTCTGTCACTGATTGCTGGATTCTGTGAAGTTTGTTGGACCTTTATGATTCTTATGATTTTTTGTTTTCTTGGACTTTTAGTTAGACTAAAAAATCTTTCGGATCTGAAAGAGGTGACTCAGCTAGAGTGTAAGCTTTCTGCAACCTTGAATAAAGATGCTCCAGCTAGAATCAGTGGAACAAATGATCCTAAAGAATCCACAAGTCTGATTTTATGAGAGAACAAGGGACGGTCTAAACACTCTTCTGTGGGTGGTAAAGTGGAGGTCTGATCAGTCCTTACCTTGTACAATTTGTGACTGGACGTGGGCTTCACGTATCGGCAGTGAAACTGACATCCTATACGGCTCTAAACCGTGTTCTATTGTTGCAACTACAACCTCTACACACTAGATGTCGCTATGGGGTTCATGTTCCATATTCAACCTTTAGTAATAATAATAATAATAAAAAAATTATTTATCAGCTGTCTATCTTTGCCATTATTATTCATCCATCATATGAAAAGATCTTCGGCTCCATCTCTGTTGTTTCAGTGTGTCTGAGTTTTCCTCCCTGAGGATCTGCAGGAAGGCTGCTCCCATCAAACACAGATAAACCTGACATTTGAGATTTCCCTGTTTCTCCTGTAATGAAAACACGCTGGTGTTCTGGACACAGACTGTAACATGAAAAGCTGTTGAAATGAAGACAATAAATCCTGCACCAAAAAATCTGGGCATGCATAAATGTGTCTCATTGTTTAGATAAATGACTGCCACTGAAGGTCTTCATGGTGCTCCAAGACCAGTGCATACTTCCTGTTTTTGTCCTTTATGGACATTTTAACTGCAGGGAATTTAAAGTGTAGATTTCTTTAGAATATAAAGCATACGCTTCTAGATTCATGACACACACACACACACACACACGTTCTATTCTTATTTATCTGCCATAATAACAAAAATCTACAGAAAACAGAAATTCTGAAAATTAATTTTCCTAATGAGTCACTTTAAAAAGTCACCCATTCCAGGCCCTAGTTAAGTACTTTTAAATGTTATCTATGATGCAGTATTCTGTTTTATCTGTAGAATAATAAAAACTTTAGCCAGTGCACTAACCTTTGCTGTCAGAGCTTTTGATGCCAGTGTGCAACTTGCTGCTCTGAGGATTCCTGTGAAGACCAGAACTCAGAAACACCAAATGTAAAAGACACAAAACCAGAGTGGACAACTTCATCCTGCCTGCAGCACGTCCCAGAGGAGAGAGCCTGACCACAGAGCTGGGTTTGAATCCAGTCCCTACTGCCACTTATATGAAAGGCAGGCTCACGTGCACAGTGCACACCACCCTCAGTCCAGATGTCTGCCAGCAGTGACCTGCACAGATGTGCATGAATCCTGAATCCAACTAGATACTCAAAGTGCTTGGTTCTTTAGCTATTTTATCATTTTATTGAATGAAATTGTGTGCAAGAGTCAATTCCAACAGTTATGCTGCTCTAAGAATGTTTTGTAATCGTGGATTGCTCCCCACAATAGTAAGTGTCATAGAGAACAGCAGGATCTTGCAGGAGCATCATGCAGGAATGCATCAGATAATATTGTAATTGAAAAAGTAAATTTTGTTTATGGCAGGATGAATACAATTCATTTCAAACTCTGAGCCCTAAAATGAGTCAGTCGCTAACAGTCTGACTCAAAAACATGAAATAATGGAATGTGGTTTACACAGATGAATAAATCAGGCAGAGATGCAGGAAAGTAAGATTTAAATCATCTTTTTGGATTTTTGACAGAAACAAGCCAGTTATGTTAACTCTAGCTGTTTTCTGATGACCTGTGATGATGCTCACTCACTCTGAGTTACCTCCGGTATCTACACTTATCTAATAAACTCATTTCACCTCACCCACATGCCTAATCAGCCTAAAGTGATTTTTAAAGATGCATGTTGTCATACTGAAATAGCAAATCACAAGTTTTCTTTTTCATGTGTAAGTGCATTTACTGTGGGGGTCCTTTAGAACAACGCTTCACTGCTGGGCTTTAGGGAACACATGGATGCATCTTTTGACTGATATATTCACCCATCTTCCTTCTGCACCATCTTTTTCTGCAGAGGATGGGTGGAGTACACCCCACCCAGAGGAGTTCGGATGCAGGAGTAACATAAAGCTGCCTCATGGTTTCCTCAGTCAAATCCAAAATCTTCCAGACTTTGTGTTTTATGAAAGATTTACTCATGAATCTGCTAACACAGAAAAACAGAAAGTCTGCTCTTGAATATCTGACATGCCAAAATATTCACTGGAAGGTTTGTGAGCTCTGAGAGAGGTCAACAGATCAGCTCCTTCTGGATGAAAAGCATCTTAGCAAATGTGTCGCAATAAATAATTACCCTTGAGTCCCATAGAACAATCTTATCACCTCTGTGGAAGGAACTCTGAAAAACTGAACTTCTCTGTTTGAGCAGAAGTTTTTCTGGGTAGTTTTGACTTCACCCTGACCATCATGCTGTCATCTGATGGAGAGATGATGCGGTACATTTCAGGTATGTGGTCACTTCCACATAGCCCATATGAAATGTTTACAGGTTTTTTTCAGAATTATATATTATATTTTATTTTTATAGCTGTGCTTTGTTACATGGTTTAGGGGATTGTATAAAATCACTCCACTAACCGGATACATGCATAATAGTTTCAAATCACTCATGCCATGCTCTCATTTGTTTTCAATTGCAAACAGGTGACTGCAGCTATATGTCACCCAATTATTACATAAGTCAATAAAACCAACAAAGCAGGCTACAGAAAAGTGTCTTAAATAAGGAGTTGGTCACATTTTCAAAATAAAAGCACAAGATCCAGAATAGTAGTTTTACTGGGACAGCCGTGGGCTTTAATGGTCCAGTTCTCCTCTCAGCTGTCTGAAGTTAGTCTGAAGACATCCAGCGTCTCATTATGTTATTAACTTAGCAGAAAGGTCACTCTTCTCACACATAACTTTGTCCGTATTTATTCTTTGCCCTGCAAGTTTGTGTAACTTTACATGGATTTCCTCCTTTTGACCCGCTATACGGTTAAACCAGGGTCATAGGAATTTCCAGTGTGAAATATTGTGTAAGGATGTTGGACTCACATTGGCCCCTCTATAAATATTGTGGCCCCTTGATGGCACCATAGTCAGAAAAATCCTAGATCCGCAACTGGAAGCAACCATTCTTCTCCACGTAAAAGAAGCCAGGATGTAAGGATGCTCCAGCATGGGGGGGGGGGGGGGGGGGGGGGGGGGGGGGGGGGGGGGGGGGGGGGGTTCAGACACGTCCCACCTGGAGGTCAACCTGAGGCAGATCCAGAACAGGATGAGAGGGTTATTTACCCTCTATGGTCAAGGAACACCTGGGGATCCCCTAGTTAGAGCTGGAGAGACTTGGTGGGGAGAGGGGTGTCTGGGTTTCCTGAGCTCAGATGAACAGCAGATGGATGCAGATTTAATGAGAGCAGAAGTGCAAGGTCTCCTAAATATGATCTCCACTGTCTTCATTGGTTATTTTGTGCCAAATGCTAACGGTCACTCATAAATAATTAAATAAATAGTGAAACACTTGGAGTAAACTTCATTCTCCTTTAATCAAGAAATCAAGATAAACAGCAAAAGTTATCAAACAAAAACCAAAGGAACTAAAAGTCAAAACCACATAAAGGAGTGCTGTGGTGACATTATACAAATAAACACAAAACAAATATGCCCTTTTTCTTTGGCCCAAGACACATTATTATCAACAAGAGTGAAAACGAGACCCGATGAGCAGCACCAAAAACAATCAAGTCTTCAGTGGAACCTCTAATCCTGATTATCCTTTAGAATTTAAGTTAAAGCTCCCTTAAAAGAAAAATATAGGGTTACTGAAATGAGTCCAGCATGAGAAACCCAGGTATTTACAGCTGACCTGCTTGAAAACAAAACAGCGCTTTAGGTTAGTGAAAATTAAACTAAAATACAGATTCTTGTCTTCAACACACCTCTACCTTCTGATTCATCAGACCCAAAGGAGAAAAACCATTTAATGCCACCATTTAAAAATAAAACCCTAGTTTCAACATGTCACTGTGTTTAATAAGTGAATTAAATATTTCTTTGTTGCTATAGCATGTGTAAAAGTGATTTTGTGTAAGTTATCCCTTTAAATATGAGGCATAATTCTTGACACCAAACATTACTCATATATGTTTTTATAGTGCAACTATGGCTGTTTATATGACCGAGGACTCCATCGGTGTGATTATACAGTTTTCTATTCAACGCAACATCGTCTATATTAAATTGTTACTAAAACACTCATCAGAGGGAGTTACAGGAGGTTTCATGTCCAACACAAATCATTAAGGCACTTCATTTCAAATTTACAATAGAACAGAAACACAACTCCAGTATATCCTGTTAGATCCAGTTGGGGGTCGAAACAGATCCAGTGGTCAAAAAGGCATTTTCTTCTTCTGTCTGAAAGCTGTAAACGCAAAATCCCAAGCATTCACTCCTAAAGTGCTTTACACAAGACACACACCCTCTCCAGCGTGAGACTCAAGTGTTATTTAGGTAGAAAATATGGCTTGTGTGGGTGATCTGATAGTCGTGGTACAGAGCCAACTTCATCCAGGAGATAGCTGCTACCCTGGGTTTACTCCTCATCTTCGTGGCCATGAAATGAATTCAAGAATCAGCGTGATGAGTGTTCTGTACTCCATCACTTAAATATATGTAGTTTATTTTACTAGAAATGGGCTGAAATGGACCTTTAATGTTACCTACATCCCATACTACACCGTTATTTTAGGATATTTTGGTCTTTTTGAAATGTGTTTCTGCTGAAATACACACTGTAGATCTTTCTGAGTGGCCTCAGTAGGGGGAAATAGTTTATTGCTAACAGAGCTGATGAGCTAACAGCTAATCCGCGCAAAGCCAACAAGTGTGTTATTGCTGTCGGCTAAATTTCACAGCTGTTTATTAAGCGTTTCATAAAACTTTACGATATTTGCACGCTTTTGCAGAGAAATTCCTGCAGCACATGAGCCCTTGATGCAGGGGGGGGCTCAATGTTGCTGCCCCTGGTGACGTTTGAGCTTCCATGTGAGAAGTTTTAGAGACAGGAGCTGAGCTCATTGGTTCTGTTGAAAAATCTCATTTCTTTGAACTGAAGCCTTTTGAGCAGTGACCTAAAACAGGTAAAAAAGTAGATCTTTTAACATGACTTTAAAACGGCGGAAATCCCTTTAACATCAGAGATTTCTGAGGTTTTATAAGATTTAAAGTGTCTGTGAAACAGTGATTTGGGCACAAACTGTTGCATCTGTTAGCTTTGACCTGCATGATGCAGCTTTTTCTCCCCCTGCAAGACTCTGTTTGCCACAAATCCCACTTGGCACTAAAAACAGGAGGGAACGGTTGCTTTAAGATGCAAAATGACCGACAGAACGAGTTCTCCAGGAAAGCGTTTGTCTAAACCAATAACAGTCACGGCAGTGCAAAGTCATGACCCAGAGTTTCTGCTTACAGCCCATCAGATACCCATCTTGCTACTGGTGTTCATCCTGAGGCAGGTGATTCTGAAAGCCACAGGGGGGCGCCGTCTCTGCTGGGGAGGACTTCCTACACAAGGCAACAAATGTCTCTAATCTGATGGGTCATTTTCTCAAGATTGTCAATTTAGAACGTCACCAAACCAGTGGTGTTCAAGTTCGTCTGCTTTTGTCTTTTGGTCAAGAAGTCTTGAGATGAAAGAATCAAATATATCCATCATGGCAACTCCAACAAAAGCAGGTGGGCAGAAAGATCAGCTCAGTCTGAGCTTCTCAACTGTTTAGTGTTCTGTGTTTGACAGATAAAACACCTCATGAGTCCTTGTGAGGTGAAACAGTCTTTTCCAGTGCTCAGCTACTTCCTGTTTAATAGTGACGAAATGTCTCCGATCCCAAGGCGGGGACAGAATGTGTGTTAGACGAAACAAGCCAAGTGAAAAAGTAGAAATAAGCATGACAAGAACATGAAGGAAAAGAGAACCGGGTTCATCGTTAGGGTCCCAACCGGTTCTTATGGTACAGCTGAGTGACCTGGATGACCGGAGGAGAGTCGCTGAGTGACGGCCTGCACCAACAAGCAGAGGTCTGCACCGGCTGGACCTCACAGCTGCCCCTGCAGAGAGAAAACACAGCACTCACTTAGCAACAACTGCAAACAACACCTGTAAATGTAGTCTGATGTTAGAGACATTAGAGTGAAAGGACCAAAAGATGAAGATAAAAACGCCAGAGCACCACAGCGTTAACCAGCAAGTTTGGACATGCAGAGCTTTTCTTTTCTGAACGTGTTCAAACTTGTGATTGTTGCTCTAACAGCACTAAGACCAGAGGGAAACAGCTCATCACTTTGACTTCCTGGAACATCACGTCACTTCCTGCTCGCTCAAATGACCACACCCCCTTTTTGGTGAAAATGAATGGCGTAAAACTGCTGACAAACCAGGAATAACAGCGGCGTCGTGTCTAAAAGGTTCTTTGTTGCATTTTGTGCTGTGGGACTAAATTTTAAATTATTTTTGTTTGCTTCTATAAAAGAGAGGTAATAAACATTTTTGTGGCTTGAGTCCAGCTGTAAAGAGGAACCCTTTTATCATATTTAACACTTCCCTGTTAAAGTGGACGCTGTTTTCAGCCCAAAAGGGGGCGGAGCATTGTGCAGGCTTACAGATGTGTTGCTCCAAACTAGTCTGTGACTCAGAAATTACAGGATTATCAGGACCATTGACACGGTCAAATTCTTAAATCTAATAAAAGTTATGTCAATACGATGGATTAGATATGACAAAGGAAACCCTGAAATTCAACACTCAGGGTCGTACAGATGACACGGAACAGGTCAAATACACGGAACACAGCAGCACTATGGATCCACACCACAGATGGAGTCCAGTCATTTTCAGGTCTGAAGCAGAAATGCTGTTACTGTGAATCAGAGCAGCCAAACCCACAATAAAAACATGTTTTGGTCACATAAAGGAGGAGATATAGTCGTCTTTTCCTGAACAATGTGTCCTGAAAAGTAAACTTCCTCTCATTTAAATAATAATAATAATAATAAGACAAACATGTAGATGGTTCAGTTTCCAGGTGGGACCAAACACAGGACCTGCATGGACGATATGAACCCATACAGACAGGAAACAAGAACAACGCCACGTTCAGCATGCAGGTTTAGTTTACAGACAGATGTGAAAAGAAGCTGAACTTGAACACCCTACCAACACAGAACAGAACATGGTTATTAGGTTGCACGTCACTAGGAGGAAGAACATGAGAAGTCACAGACGAGCCTGCTGAGCTGGCATCTGAAGTACCTTCAGTTTAATGAGGCTCTCCGTCAGAGTGGAGCCACACAGCTGTGGAGTAGAAAAGTAAAAAAAACACAGGAGGATCGACATGTTTAAAAATCCAACAACAAAAACACTGATGGTACCAAACCCACTCATGCTAGACTGTAGGGATGGTGCTAATCACTGCATGCTACGTTTAGTTTATTAGGGTTATTTCATCTCTGAGGGTCTGGAGCTTTCAGAAATGTCATATTTGGAAACTTTTCAATAATTCACTGAAGGTTCATTTTTTAAATACATAAAAGCAAGACTAGTCTGAGGCATGTGTTGTGGTTTTTTTTTACACCTCTTAGCTAGGAGTGGGCGATATGGTTTGATTTGTTTATTCCCAAATTCTGCTTTTTCAGTTTTTATTTTTCTCAGTTCTGCATTTCCATTCTAACCATGTGTATTAAACTAGAAAGTGTGTCATTATAAATTGGATAAAAAATATTTTAACAACTTAGCCACAGAAAACAAAATACAATGACTGTTACTTAGCATTTACAACCTAAAGGGCTGTGGTTCTGCAGAACATCCAGTGCTTTTGCAGCATCTTTATAAGATTTTGTGCATCTTTTTAAAAGGACAAAATTATCATTATTGTTTATGTGCTAAATTAGATGTTATTGTGTTTTTTGGCTGATGGTTAAGAGCTACAGAAGGACGTCATACAGATGAGCGGGAGAACATGGTGGATGGTGTTTGTTTATGTCCCGAGTTCAATTAAAGGTCACAGAAACCAGACAGGTGGCCTTGATGACACTTTCTCTACTCGCTGATTTGACTGAAGACTGTGAGACTCCAGCCATGTCTGCCTACGTTAATAACTCGGAGCTGCACGACACACATGAATTTGATTTTCAGAATTTCTGTTTCCTGCAGATTTTTGTTATTATGGCAGATAAATAAGAGTAGAACCTGTGTGTGTGTGTGTGTGTGTGTGTGTGTGTGTGTGTGTGTGTGTGTGTGTTTTACCCCGTTTCATCAGGCATGTCTTGATCCGCCTCTGCAGCAGACGACTCCACATCAACCTCTGCACTGCTCTCACTGCCCTGAGCAGACAGACCACACGGAGACTCTGGACTTATACACTCACCGCTGAGACACAAACAAAAAAACAAACACAGCTGTTAGATGTGTTCCAGCTCCTTCCACCTGCGCGTGTCATCAGTCTACCGACTTCATGTGCTTCTCCAGTAACAGGAAGGCCCTCTCTCTCTCCTCCAGCTTTCTCTTCAGGGAAACGATCTCCTTCTGCTTCTCCAGCAGCTCCTTCTGGAGACGATAGTTGCTCTCCTCAAGAGTCTCACAGAAAGCCTGAAGGGACAGAAAAAAAAACAGTCCAAATCCCAACCTGTCCGATCTATTGTCAGGAGGCAGAGCAGCTAAAACTACTGCATGAAGTCAACAATAGGTTTCACTGAGTGTGTAGAGAATAAGGTGCCTGGAGCAGAAACATCAACTTCACTTAGGTGGTTTGTTTATGAACCTGAACACAACCTGGGACTTTGTTTACAGAAGGAGTTGGTTGTTTGGTACACATCCAGGTAGAAACTGCTACAGGTTACTTTATGAACAAATGTGCCACAGGTGTGGCACATACCCAGAATGCTTTGCTGTGACTCTAGACAAACATTTATAAACAGGGGAGGAAACATCCCTGAATGCAGATTTACTTAATAGTGGGATCTGAACTTTAGCCCACATTAGTGAGTGTGTGTGAACACGTACCCTGCTCTCCTCGAGACTATCAAAAGGCCCGGGCGGGTCGTCGAGGCACAGAAACTCTCTCACTGGCAGGCTGTGAAGGACACACAGGAGTGTGTGTGAGAAATTTCAGTTCGGAACAAATCAGTCAAGTCTGGATCAAAACTAACATCTAGGACAGGATATGTGTACTGATTAAGATTGAAGGGATATTTTAAAGTGGGTTTTTGTGTAAAAGTTACCCTGTGATCTATCTCACATGGTTGTTTATTTATAAACATCAACACCAGCAGGAAAATGTAGCACTTCCTGTTCCAATCTGGAACAAATATATTCATATTTTCCACTAATTAACTTAACAACAGTGTAATGATTTAAATAATACACTTCACATGGACTACTGTCAACTTTAAGGAGACTAACTGTTTTAAGGTAGTTTTAAAGCAGTTGTCTTAAAGCAACACTTAAGAGTTTTAACACTTTTGACTATTGCTTTCAGACTGGTTTCAGTAGTTCTTGAGGCAGAAAATTGACCAACTTCTTTGAGACGCTCCTGCCAGAACCAGAAACCCGCAATGCCGGACGAAACGAGTCACCGTTTTCTAGGTCCAAATGTCTTTTGCTGTCCGTGACTTCAAATGGTGTTTTTCTTTTTGGGACTCTGGTCCTAAAGTTGAAGTGGCAGCAGCCGGCTGTTTCTCCTTCTCTGATATTATTGAGCGGAGAACCTCTCACACCAGTGGTGTTCTGTTACTAAATACATGAGTGTGTAATGAGTGGAGGACCCAGGGAAGTTCAGCGGATCGGCAAGACTGACAACTCAATGGTCCAATAGTTGCTTTTGGTCTGAAACGTGTTTTTGGCGGAGGTTTTTAGACAAATGCAAGAGAACTACTTTATTCATTTTTCTATCTCCACAATATATTTATAGCTATAGTATGTTAGAACGTTGTTAAGAGGCATGAAAAACATTTGTTTTCCAAATTTGCCATTGCAGCTTTAATGAAATCTCCACAGAAACCTGCTTGCAGAATGACTGAAATATCCCTTTAAGTCTGGGTTCAGACAGCAGCATCTCTCCCTAGCGAGGTCTCAGCATCACATTGTGTTTGTTTGTTTGTTTGTTTACCAGTTAGCGATGTCCTTGTGTGCAACCAGGTTTTGCAAAAACGCCTGAAGTCCCAGCTGTCTGTCTTCTAGGAAGTCGCTGTCATAGTTGTCTTTGAACCACCTCTTAGGAGGCAGAGAGAGCCGGAAGCCAGGAAAGATTTCCTTTAGCTGGAATTAACACACACACACACACACACACACACACACACACACACACACACACACACACTAAATGTTTAAAAAAAAAAAAAAAACAGAGGCAGAAAGCTTTGGGACAACTACTATTTGCTCCACTCTCAAAACCTTCAGCCATGAGTATACACACTCCACCTCCTAACAAACTGTTCCCATAGCAACAATAGGTGAGAACACGGAAAGGCTTTTCATCATCCTTGACCTCATAGGAGCTTCAGCTTTACAAACCAGGAAGCATCTGAAATTTCACCCTGGTGAAAACTTGTTGTTCAAGGTTAGACAAACTGAGAATGTGGTAGTCTGGGACATGGTGTGTTGATAAAGCAGGAGGTGGGTAGATGGATTGCATGTTTGCAAACCTTTTGTCCACAATCAGTGATCAGATTAGATAGAAGCATTAAAGAAGGGAGGCTGGAGAAGTCCAAACTACCTGCTGCATATGAAGGTGTGTCCATAATGACTGGTCACTTTATGAGGTACACCCAAAGACTGTATATATAAGAGGGTACACCCATCTAGCACTGGTGTGGATCTCCACCACACAATTCCACCAGCAGGATGGATCCATGCCCTCATGTTGGTGACACCAAATTCTGGTCTGACAGCTGAACTCTAGACTCATCAGGTTTTTCCAGTCTCTTTTGGTCCAGTTCTGGTGATCCTGTGTGAATTGTGGCCTGTTTTCTGTTCTTAGCGGACAGGAGAGACAACATCTTCTGCTGCTGGAGTCCATCTGGAGCAGCACGTGTGGTTCTGCAGACCTTGGTAGGAACCAGTGCTGATCTGAGCTGCTTTTGTGTTTGAACCAGTCTGACCAGTCTCCTCTGCCCTCAAAAAGACATTTTCATCCTCATGACTGCTGCTTGCTGGAGAGTTTCTGTTTTTCAGACCGTTCTCTGTAAACTCAGGAGATGGAACCAACATGCTCAAACCAGCTTGTCTGGTTCCAACAACCATTCTGCTGGGTGTATGTATGCAGCACCACGTTACATGATGGGACAGGAGCACCACCCGCTGAGGCTCAGGCTCTGTTAGCTGTAGCAGACTAATGGAGGCTCTCTGCTCAGAGACCAGAAGATCTCCCTCTGGGATAATGTCTCCCACTCAGAGACCAACTGCTGCTTATTCTGTTTCTATTCTGGTGCAGAAACACTAAAAATGCAACACTGAAGTTTAACGTTCAATCAGCTCTAATAGACTTGTGTAATTTTTATACCAGTGGAGCTTCAGCAGCATGATTGCTAGAGGCATCTGCAGGGAAAGCATAAATAGTTCCAATTAGATTGTTTTTCCTCTTTTCTATTTGCTTACTGCTGTCCTGATGAAGCTCAGGGAAAAAGATGCATGGAAGTGTTTAATAATTATTTTATAATGAACTAGATTTGATGTGTTAAACAATCCCTTTTCTTTGTAACAGTTCATTCTTTTCCGTGTGAACGAACGCTGAGCGGCTTCATTTGTCTGATCTGTGACAAACACTCTGTTGAGCCAGTCTGCTGAGGCCTCTCAGCTGTTTGGGAACAGTAGGCTGCTCTGTGCTCTTCCACTGAGAACAAATGCCTGATCAAGTGTCTCTGGAGCATGATAACGAGACTCAGCCTCAGATAGCCTTGACATTGGGATTTTCACACACAATAACACGTGTACACAACACACCCAGCCACACCTTGTCGTTGAGTCTGGAGAAGTCGGTGTACCTTCTGAAAACAACCCAGCTCTTGTCTGACGTTTTCCTGACCAGGACCTTATAAACCTGCAGAAGAGAAAAACACTGATAATCATAACTGTTGCTCTGTATTTAATCAGCACGCAGCTTCAGTCAGAGCTGATTAGGTGACATTACATCAAAATCAGAATGATCAGGTTCTTACTGTGAACTTGGCTCTCTCCTCCATGACCTCGTACCCCAGCACTGTCGGAGTGATGGGCCTTTCCTCTATTTGCTGGCTGCCTGATGGATCCGATACGGAGCGAGGGCATCTCGAGTACTCCACACTGGGATCCAGCATCCCGTTCATCCTGGCCCGTGTCACAGGGCTCTGGAGGGGTGGAGGCGTCCGGCTGCGGTTGGCCTTGTCTTTGCTTCTAGACTGATGCTTTCCTCTTTCGTGTCCTCCCACAGCAGCGATAGGGGACGAGGACTCAAAGCTGCCCGAGACACTTCCCAGAGATGAAGCTCGCTGTGGACGTCTCGGCTGGTTTCTGCTGCTGTCCATGGGAACAGGGACAGGCACAAAGGGTGAAGCCATGTTCCTGCCCCTCCACTCTACTGGCTAAAACGGCTTTTCACACCAACATCGGCCTTGCTTAGCACCAACAGAGTGTGATGATGATGTAGCAGCGATGCCCAGCTGTCCTGTACAAACATCAGGTACAAAAACTGTTTCAGTTTACTGAATCATAACACGAAGAAGTCCAAGGAGCCTCACTAAATAATAAAAACCCAGCCTAACTTTTCCACGAGCTGACATGAGGGCAACAAAATGTAAGAGCTGATGAATTATTCATGAGCCACGTGTTTTTTATGATTTATGAAACAGAATTATGTGAAAATCCAGGGTAGTTAAAGCCAATAGATACATTTATGTTATTATTGGATGTGGTTTAAAGCTGCTGATGAGAAATAATGAGCCATGATGCTTTATGGTGAAGTAAAAGGGTCAGGGTTTACCTCTAAATGTTCATCATGAGAGGAGGAGAGAGAGAAATGGTCCCTGTGAGACCACAGAAGGACTAACCCCTAAAGATGATCTGTTATGTTAGGAGTTAGGCCCTCAGTTGTGACTAAATAGGACAGGATGCAACGTGTCAGCTGATCCCCCAGCAGCAGCAGCAGTCCTACACATCAGTCCTCCTGTCTGATGTTTAGACACCAGGTAGCCATCATCCCACCGACAACAGATATATTAGAGTATCGTGTAGTTAGTAGAGTAAGCTAACTCAATTGAATATCCAGACTGCCCCTGATGATAGCTACAGCAGCTACACGCAGAACCACCAAGAGTTTCTCCGTGATTCACCTGAATCTTCTCCTCGCGCTACTTTTACAATCTTACAGTAGTTAAGGCGCAACCGGCGTCTTTTTCAACAGAGTTCGGCGTGTCTACGAGCACACTGTGAGCCATAAACAAGCCGCTGGCAGGCTATCTTATCACGCTGACGTTAGCTAGCGGTAAACATCATGAGTGGACAAAAGCTCAGGTGATTGCGTCATGAAAGGGACTTACCTTCACGGTCCGCAGATATCAATTCTCTTTTAGTGAACGTTATTTTCCTCTGAGAACAAAGCCGGATATCTGCTTGTCACGTTGCTGTTTATCTCCAGCATTCCTCCCTGCCCTTTAGCTGTGGTCAGACCGCAGCGGAGACTAGACGGCCACCAGGGGGCGGTGTTTACACACTCATACTACACATCCTTTTTTCTGCCTGTTATATCTAGATGAATGTGTTTTCTATTAAAAAACACACACAAAATAAATTATTATTAAAAAAAGTTTGTGTAATTTTTTACAATCAACTTATTTAAATAATGCATTGTAAAATGCCCCCAAAATGTTTTTTATACCTGAAAAAAAAAACTGTTATAAGGAATTTTATCTTTCCATCCATCCACACTGATTTGCTGTTTTTTTTACTAATGGGAGCAGTGGGTACATACCTGTGTGAAGTGGGCGTTTCTTTTATTGAGCCCTCAAATCCTGCTGTTGTTTGAGTTTGGGTATATCTGAGTGAGTGAAACAACTCCACTCGTAGAGAGTCTGTAACTACGGTAAATGAAACTGGTGGGTAGCACTGATTCAGCTTTGGCCTGTTATTTAAAAAGATATTTATTAGAAGGAAATAAGAATGACAAAATATTTTGAGGAGAAAATGACAAATCAACTGCAGACAAAATTTAGCTGAAAGAAGGCTGGATCTTTGGTCATTTACGTGTATTGAAAAAATAATAAACTTGCAAAATAATTTTGATAATGAATTCAATGCTGTTGTTATCCTTTTTCATTTGCATAGAATTAGTATTGTGGTTGAAGAGGTTTATAGTGCATAAAAGGCAAGATGATGAGGAGGTGGGCTGTAGAAGATCTGAAATGAGAGCTGGAGGTAGGTGATGGTAATTAAAGTAAAAACAATCGTATTTTACTTGTAATATGCAGCTGAAGCCAATTAGTTCCTTCTGACCTGTGTATGGAGCTTTCTAATTAAGACTGCACAAAGGTTTGTTTTGCTCCAACCTGCCTCCCCAAAAGGCTCCCTTCTTCTGAATAATCATCTGACATGTCTACCATGCTACTATGGTTGTGTCACTGACATGAGAAACCAGTTTTATTATTATCTAGTGATCTGACCTGTCAGCTTGTAAAAGACCAGTCACAGCAGCATAACAGCTGAGTTTGTGTAAAACGTTCTGGATCCCATCAGATATTTTAGATTTCGATACCTGTTTTTTCTCTTTTCCACTGATTGATGTCTGTGTGGAATAAGACAAAGCTGGTCCTGATGATGTCCCAGTACGCCTGCTTCTTTCTTTCTGTTCATTCCTGAAGTCTGGTGAATAAGCATCAGACCTTTGAGCCTGTTCAGTTGTGATTTCATGTAAAATGTCAACGAGTGTTCTCAATAGAAAAAAGATGAGAAACTGTTTGGATTCATGTTGGAGGAGATGTACTATCTGAATAAAGTCCTGACTAGTATGGTGGACACTTTGGATGGGTCAAACTTCTCTGGTGACACTTTAAAGCTCTGTCATTTCTGAACAGAAGCTCATCTTAGTTCAAAGCTGTGGTATGAAGGGCAGCAGGTGAATATGGGCCTTGGTGTGGGTTAGACCAGGGTTAGGGACTGTTGCGTCTGATACTGACCACCCCCGAGCTCTACATGAGATAGAACTGATCAGAATTTTCCATTACAGGGAGGTTTTATTATGTGAGTTACCTCAGTGTGCATCTTCAGGACATCCATCTGAATTAAAGCCTGATCAGTGAGACTGAATGTTTACCGACGGGCTGCTCCGTGTGGTGCTGATACTCTAGCCTGTTCCAGCTCACCTTTCAGCATCAGATTACAGTCTTCTGATTGGACCGGATCGGGACATTAGCCTATGTGGGCTGTTGGTGGCAGTCACAGAAACAGGGTCGTTTTGAGGTTAAAGACTTGTCCCTTAATCTTACTAACTAAACAGTTACAGTGAAGCTGGACTGGTGACTATGAAGCAGTTCTTCTGGCTGCACAGTGAATTGATTTCAGTTGATCTCAAACAGATAGAAACCTGAAATTCCTGCGAAAGTTGGAGCTCGACCCGGAGCTGCCCTCAGGTTAAAAGTGCACGTGTGCTTGTGAGAGCTGCAGGAGTCTGATATCTGTGAACACTGTCACACACAAAGGGAAAGTTTTGCCACTCGTTTCTCTGGTTGCTCTGATCATTTAAACCTGGATATTTAGAGAGGAAATATGTCAAATGAAGAGTGAAGGAAGTAAATGCATTCATCCTGGGAATGCTGACTGCTGCTTCCAGAAGCTGTGTTAGTCTCAAATCAGAAGAGAGGAAAGCAACGCCGGGACACGGGGAAATCAGCATCCGTGTTATTTGAACCTGCTGCTGAATCAGTCATGAGGAGGCAGGCATCATTCCTCTAGTCTCACTGTTACAGTGACACAGCCTGAAGACAGGAACTCAACCCGATTGCTAGGAATCAGTTTTCCCAAGAATTCCTGTGATCCCGGAGAATAGAGAAGCTCTACAGTCAGTCAGCAGGATGAACAGAGGAGAACGAGTTTACACCAAAACCCAAAATCATCCCACAGGACGACTTCAGAGAACTGGAAGACAAACTAACCAGTTAAGTCATGCTGTGTGCTTTTGAGGGTCAGTTTAACCATGACGGGTTAACTGATGTTGTACCAAACATGTAAGGGGAAGTTCTGATTGTGGATTTCCTGTTATTGAAAATTCAAACATGTTTTTATGAGTTAAACTGTCTCACATGAGAACTAGAAAAGCATAATTTAGTTGTATGTTTTGTTTGCAGGTTTTTGAAGAGATGGTTTAACAACAGGCATCCCCTTCTATGGGTACTTCTGCTCCTGCTTGTGGTCTGTTTCACCCTTCAGATGTTTGGTACTCAGATGCCTTGGTAACATCACACTTCTTCAATAACACCTTGTTTTAAAATGTTAAGCATGATGCTACCACGCTGCTCAGACGTTCTTAGGGTTGAAAGTCTTACCTCGACTCACCCAGTTCTTCATGATTGTGACCAAGCGGCTCAAACGGGGCTTGTCCTAGTGGACATCTGCAGACCTCAGCCAAAGTGGACTCACTGGTTTCAGTGTGAACAGAGACATTGGCTCACTAACAGGGAGTTTTTTAAGTTAAAGGTGCAATAAGTAAGAATTTTTCAGTGAAATAATCACAAAACAGTTTAATGTCTCAATCATGTTGGAAGGAAGGTTACACTGAAACAGATTTCATTCTCAGCCGGCTGCAGGTTGTCAGTTTTTCTCCTTTAAAAAAGCTGAAGAGGGATGTTGTCTTTGTTTACAAACTGTAAACTCACAGGGTAGCCAAGTCTGCGCCAGCTAACGCTGCTGCTGTGACATTTGTAATTCGACACCATCTGGCAAAATGCTCCAGAGTTATGGAGAGAATGTTAGACAGCAACAGGAGTGGGTAAACGGTCAGCGCCTTCTAGGGTTCTACAATTACCAAGACACTTAACACAAACAGTCATTCACACACTGGTAGTGATGAGCTACACTGTAGCCAGAGCTGCCCTAAAGCGCACTGACAGAAGCAAGGCTGCTGCACACTGGTGCCACCGGTCCCTCCGACCACCACAGCAGGCAAGGAGGGTGAAGTGCCTTGCTCAAGGAAGACTGCGACTTGAATCTGTAACCCTCCGGTTACGGGGCGGACACTTAACTCCTCTGCCACCATTGCCCAAAAAAGGCTACACGCTAACGTTAAGCTAACAACAATAACAGTGAATTAGAAAACAATAGTTGGCTCTTAAAAATATCTCAAGCTATTTTTTCAGCTACCAACAACTGGATATTACAGTGAAACGTATTTATCTACCTATGACTCATCTTCGTTCGTCATCTAAAATCTACTGGCACTGATCCATAACTGGCAACAGCCATCAAACTCACGTGTTTGTTTAGAAACATGAACTGCAGTACCCACATGTCATTTTTTACGTCATTCGCTTCTAACAGACAAATGAAGGGAATTATAGCTGTTTCCATCCCACTATTCCGTCTGCCTCCATCATGGCTTCTCATTTAGTTCTAGTCTGGTGTTCAGGTCTAACTTGTCTAACAGAGATGTGACATGAAACGTTTTCCTCTAACAGCTCAACTGAATCAGAACACGGGTTTTATCACTGCGACCAACAGTTTACATACCAGTCTGCCATGAGGAGACGTTGAGTACCCATGTAGACCGTTGCTCTGTTTCAGGGGAGCCAAGCTGTCAGGACTCCTACTTCTGAGAACCTCCATCAACAAACAGAACCTACTTCCAACTGTCCCAGCGGCCCTCGAACAGAACCAGAAACTGAGATCAGAACAAACCACGAACCTTCATCATGAGAATGAGGAAGACGAGGAGTCTTCAGATGACCCACTCTTGAAATGTGTGCAGAAAGTCATCAACGTAGCTGCAGGGTCTGACAAAATGCTCATCAGCACTTCAACCAGGGTTTTAAACTCTCACAGAGTTGATTCCAAAGCAACCTGCATCCCAAAGTCTCACCTCGTTTTCCTAAAGACACACAAAACAGCCAGCAGCAGTATTTTAAACATTTTATATCGCTATGGTGAGAGCAGGAACTTGACCTTTGCCCTCCCTCGGAACAAACACAGCCAGATGTTCTACCCGTTCTTCTTTGCTTCATACTTTGTTGAAGGCTTCAACAGCAGAAGTGGGCGAGACTTCCACATCATGTGCAACCACATGAGATTCAGAAAATCAGAGGTGAGCGTCATCACAAAGTGCTCCGTCATGTCTGTCTGCTGATCTTTGGAAGATTTTTGTTTATGTGTAATTGCTCTCTTATGTTTACTTTCTGTCTCTCAGGTGTCCAAAGTGATGCCCAAGGAGACGTTTTACTTTTCCATCCTGAGACATCCTGTAGCAATGATGGAGTCAATCTTTACTTACTACAACAGCATAGCAGCCTTTAGTAAGACTCACAGCCTGGAGGACTTCCTGGACAGCTGCTGGGAGGACTACAAGTCCTCCGTGAGAAATAACCACTACGCCCACAATGTCCTGGCTTTTGACTTTGGCTTTGACAACAATGTTGCAGATGTAGCTAAAGGTCTGAATAAGAGAGCTGCAGCAGCTGTTGCAGCTATAGAAAGAGATTTCCACCTTATTCTTATTTCAGATTACTTTGAGGAGTCCATGATCTTGCTCAAGCATGCCCTCTGCTGGTCACTGGAAGACGTGGTCTCGTTCAAGCTGAACAGTCGCAATGAACAAACTCGTCACAAAGTTTCAGCTGAAACAGCAGAAAAAATCAAGAGGTGGAATGCTTTAGACTGGAGGATTTACCTTCACTTCAACGCCACCTTCTGGCACAAAGTGGAGAGTCTGGTTGGGCAGGAACAGATGAAGAGGGAAGTGTCTCAGCTCAGAGAGCTGCAGGCCAAACTAGCAGACACCTGCCTAAAAGATGGTGGACCAGTTAACCCATCAAAGATCAAGGAGCCAGACCTGAAGCCGTTCCAGTATGGAGCAGCTGTGATTCAGGGCTACAACTTAAAGCCACATCTAGACAGACAAACCAAAACCAAATGTCAGAGGCTCATAACTCCTGAGCTGCAGTACACAAGTCTTTTGTACACTAAACAGTTTCCCGATCTGGCAGCTAAACTCAGACTTAAACTACAATAGCCGAGCTGAGAACGTTCTAGGAAAGGAAGGTTTACACCAGCTCAGTGGCCTAGTGCAGGGGTTCCCAAAATGTTTTCTTTGAGGACCCCCTTGTCCGTGTCCAAGACAAGCCAGGACGCCCAACCCCAACTCCTACACACATAAACACATTAAATGTGATAATTTACCAACTTTATACAGACATACAGAGTTATAACTTTTATATGGAGTTCTGATAGGGTGTGTTATTGGGATTTTATAAATGTAATATTTACAAATAAAATCTTGCTAACCTCACAACCTCAGCAAAGACAAAATTGTGGGGACCCCCTTTGGGGTCCTGATCCCCAATCTGGGAACCCCTGGCCTAGTGGTATGAGTGTACGCCCTGGGACTGGAAAATCGGGGTTCAAATCCCGGTTGGGTCATACCAAGCCAAGCCAAGCCAACTTTATTTATAAAGCACTTTAAAAACAGGCAACACTGACCAAAGTGCTGAACATAAAAGTAATGAACAGAATAAAAGATAAAGATAAAAAGATAAAAATACAAGATAAAAACACATTAAACAAGATAAAGATAAAAAGATAAAAACACATTAACAACTTAAAACAGTATTATGTCAACACTCATACTGGGTCAAAGGCCAAGCTGAAAAGATGGGTCTTTAACAGTGATTTAAACATTTCCAGTGAGGGGGCCTTCCTAATCTGTGTTGGCAACGAGTTCCACATTTTTGGAGCAGCAACAGCGAATACCAAAGACTTTGAAAAAAAATGGGACCCAATGCCTCCTCGCTTGACACTCAGCATTAAGGGGTTGGATTGGGGGGTTAAACCACCAAATAGTTTCCGAGCGCGGCCACAGCTGCAGCTCACCGCTCCCCACGGGGATGGGTCAAATGCACCAGTGTGTGATGATGACTAATGGGACTTTAATGGGACTAAGAAAACAAATGAAAGCCCTTGAAATGATGCACAACACTGGAGTTTGTGGTAATTTCACTCAGGGAATGTGTTGTGAATTCAGCTCCAAACACATCAAATGTTAGCAAACATCTGTAGAATGTATAGAGTCAAAGCCATTATTGTGTGAATTAATTAGGTCATCATGAATGTGGTCAGCAGTGGTAGAAGCTCAGCTGATGCTTATTTCTGAGTTCCATAAAAATGTGTCTGATGGATCTGGAGACTGAAGTGCACACGCTCCTTCAGCCTTTAATAAAACGATGATACAGTGATCATAAATGTGGACAAATCTGGCTTATCAGACTTGGAATTACACCTGAATGTCCTGTCTAACACTGGGGTTTAAGGTCTTTTAAGGTGTCGAAACATGTGACCATGGATCCTTACAGGTTTGTTGTCAGAACGTTTGGTCGTTTCTTCTGTTAGTTTGTATCTAACACTGATTGTAACAATAGTTCTACAATAAATATCACTGAGAGACTTTTTTCTTTATCAGAGATCTGCAGCCAGTCACAACACTAAAAAGTCTGTGTGTGAGAATAAAAAAGAGGTCTAAAGTGAAACGGTGAGCACAATTTGTTGGAAAGACCCCAAATCTATCTTAGTGGGGATTCTGTAATTGTTCAGTGCGGCAAAAAGTATTTGGCGGCCACCAATGGTTCAAGTTGTCCCACTTAAAAAGATGAAAGGTCTGTAATTTTCATCATTGGAACGTTTCAACTGTGAGAGACAGAATGTAACAATATATCCAGGAAGTACCATCATATCATTTTAAAGAACTTAGTGCAGAAAATAAGTATCTGCTGAATAAGAAAAGTTCACCTCAATTTGTGATGTAACCTTGGTTGGCAATGACAAGGTCAAATGTCTCCTGTAGATCTTCACCAGGTTTGCTCACACTGTAGCTGGTATTTTGGCCCATTCTTCCATGCAGATCTCCTTTAGAGCTGTGATGTTTGGGGCTGTCGCTGGGCAACACAGACTTTAAACCCCCTCCACAGATTCTCTATTGGATTGAGGTCTGGAGAATGGCTAGGCCACTTCAGAATCTTGTATCGGAACTCAGGTTCGACTGGATCCTAGAAGTCAACAGGAGGGACGTGGGAGCTGTTCTTCCTCCTGATGGGATAAAGCAGCTCAAACAAGATGTTAGAAACTTTAGCCGACTAAAATTATGTCTGTCATCAACACATTCCTGCTGCTGCGGTCTGCATGTTGTCCCTGAAGAGGTCAGAGGTTAAAATCCTTGTGAGTCAGAAATCCAGACCTCAACTCGTCTCTGCCGGGAGTCCAACAGTTTGTTGATCACCTGCTTGGTGAGGGGATTTCTCCTGTCAGTGTGGAAGGAACAGGTGAGCTGTTGTTGACAACAAGCTATGGAGTCCTCTGACTCTGAAAGGCACTACACAAGTGCGGATCATTTATCATATTTTGTAACTTGCAGTAATGGATTTGTGTACCTGCAATGACGAATGTGTGAAGTGTAACAGTAGTTTTGTGTCTGAGTGACAGTAAAATAGACACAAGTTATTTTTTTCATACACAAGTATGTGGAAGTGTTTTGCATCATTTGTTTTGGATCAACTGGGGCAAAACTGTAACTAATATTTTTTTGCCGAGTGACTGAACGAATACAATTTGTGTACTTGTACCAACAATTTTGAATAGGCGTAGCTGTCGTTTTTTACTTGTGAAAGATAGGATTTTTCTCTGTGACTTCAAGTTCCAAGTGACAAGACACACATGTTTTTGCACCATAAATTTTGGATTAGCTGGGGTAAAATTGTAACTAAGATTTTTTTTATGCGTGACTCAAAGAATGCAATTTGTGTACTTGTATCTAAGATTTTGAATAGGTGTAGCTGTTGTTTTGTACCTGTGAAAGATAGGAGTTTTCTGGATTTTTCTCTGTGACTTCAAGTTCCCAGTGACAAAAAAACACAGAAATTATTGCACCACATATACCTCCATACTGCCCTAACAAGGAAGAAGGTGGGACTCCTGGGATGGGAGTGGCTTTGGCTCGTTACTGAAGCTGTACTGTACTACTGTTCCTCCGCCTGTGTGAAGAGCTTCATGTTTTTAGCGGTAAGATTTAATATTTAGCACCAAACTCTGCGGAAGTCAGCGAGACAAACACGTTATTTGTCACTTGTTGAGTAAGTACTGCTACTACGTCACGTTAGCCTCCCCACTAGCCTAAATGAGCGAGGCTAATGCTAGTTAGCTAATTAGTTTATGTCGCTGATTAAAACAAGCTGCTGTTACTTTAAGCTGCATCAGAAACGCCCGTGTTTATTAGACTAAACACACTGGACTCGGTCTGGAAGACGTCAGGAGCTTTTATTGTGAAAGACGTTGTGTAAAGTCAGCTGTTTGGGTGTAGTTTACTGATTGACAGTAGGGTGAGTGTAGCTGGTTGGGTGTGTGAAAACTCACCAAGCTGAGGTAAAACAAACCCCACCTTTACTGGATACTTTCAGACACAAGGTTGTTGTTTAAGTAGAAAAAAAACCTGATAGAATGTGTGTGTGTGTGTCTGTGTGTGTCCTGCAGACATCATCATGGCTGTCCAGTGTGTTACCAAGGTGGAGCTCACCGTGTCCTGTCAGAACCTCCTGGACAAGGACATCGGCTCCAAGTCGGACCCCTTGTGTGTCCTGTTGATGAGTAACCCTAATTCTCAGTGGTATGAGGTCAGTAGGTGAACATTTACAGACTAAAGTGTGAAAACCTGTTTGATCACACTCTGTCAGCTGTGTTAACCATTAACTGTTCGATGATGATGTTTCTCCACCCTAACGTGTGTCCGTACCTGCTGCTTCATCTGTTCCTCTCACTTTTTGCATCCTGTTTTTTACCCGATAGCTGGGCCGAACGGAGAGAGTCCAGAACTGCCTCAATCCAAAGTTTGCCAAAAAGTTAGTTGTCGACTATTACTTTGAAATAGTTCAGAAGCTGAAGTTTGGGTTATATGACATTGACAACAAAACGGTAGACCTGAGTGACGATGACTTCCTGGGGGAGCTGGAGTGCACTCTGGGTCAGGTAGGCAAACTCCAAACTATTACCATCAATATGATGTCACTTCTTATCTTTGTAACTTCCAGAAAGCACCAGTTTTCCTTTGACCATGATGCTGAAATCTGATGAGACTCTTTCTGTACAATGAGAGCTGATCCTGATCTAGCCTGAAGCCTGTTCTGCTTTTCTTCACGGACCACTAAATACTCTCTTTACTCCACTTGAACATGCTTTTAGGTTGTATCCAGTAAGAACCTGACCAGACCTCTGGTCTTGAAGAACAAGACGCCAGCAGGAAAGGGGACAATCACAGTGAGTGTCAGATGGCAGCAGCATGTTTTCTTTTATCCTATTTAAAGCATCTTCTCTTTCTTTTGTGTTGTAGATCACTGCTGAGGAAGTTAAAGACAACAGGGTGGTGAATTTTGAGGTGCAGGCGAGGAAACTAGATAACAAGGTCATCTTTTTTTCCTAAATGCTTTCCGTTTTACATATTCAGAAGCATTTTGCTCACTGGCGTGTTTCATTTGATTTACTCTCAGGATTTATTTGGGAAGTCGGACCCTTATTTGGAATTCCATAAGCAGACAGAAACTGGGTGGCAGCTTGCTCACCGGACAGAGGTAAACACTTTTTGTAGCTCAGAGATAAATATGGATTTCCCTCTCAACTACACCTTGGATAACGCCCGGCTCCTGCCGGTCTTGGATGTTAAACCTGCATAAAGCTGAATTGATACTGATGTTTTATTTTCAGGTGGTGAAGAATAACTTGAATCCAACATGGAAGCCGTTCCGAATTCCCCTTCAGTCCCTTTGTGGAGCAGACATGGAGAAATCCATCAAGGTAATCTTTAGGTGTGATTTAAGCTCCACCTATTAGCTGTTTTGCTTTTCACAATCAAGTATCACGTCCTCCTGAACAAGTATTTAGCGCTGCGTGATGATTTT
Source organism: Aphyosemion australe (assembly GCA_006937985.1). Lineage (NCBI taxonomy): Eukaryota > Metazoa > Chordata > Actinopteri > Cyprinodontiformes > Nothobranchiidae > Aphyosemion > Aphyosemion australe. The sequence goes on from SSNS01000055.1 coordinate 1,680,144, forward strand.
CTTTAATCCCTGAAGCGAGCATGACAGGAAGGAAGCTGTTTGGCAGCATGCAGGACAAGTGAGTTACCCACAAAGCTTCTGTCTGTTCTGATCACCTGCTGGCTGAGTGTGCGTGTGAGTGAAGTGGACGGGGTCACTAGAAGACATTGCATCAAGGGTGTCTCCAGCTGTTTGACTTTCCTACCCCCAGAGCAGCCCTCTGATCGAGACATTAGAGGTTTACTTCCTTTCTGTCTATCACAGTTGTGTCTCTGAGTTTTCATGAAACACTCCAGCAAGCCTGGTCCATCTGTTTAGTCCACCTGCAGACAGACACGGGTCACTCAAACAACAAAAGGTGTCTCATCCACTTGAAACGGAACAGAATGAGGCAGATGAGGGAGGATTAGTTTCAATGTGGCTTCCAGATTTATGTTTACAGGTTTATTTCTGATGATTTCATTAAAACTCTATTTTTTTGTAGTTTGAGTGATTCATCACACACGTTGTGGGAATTCAAGTCCGTCCTCGTCCTCCATCTTGGAGCTGGTCTAACGCTGTCGCCTGTTTCAGGTGGAATGCTACGACTACGACAATGACGGCTCTCATGATCTTATCGGCTCCTTTGAGACCACGATGAGACGTCTCCAGGAGGCCTCCCAGACGTCTCCGGTAAGAACGCAGGCGTGCACGTGTGTGTGCAAGCTCTAGTCACTGTTAAGTTGTACTTTAGTAACGAGGAGTCAACTAGACGTCTTACAACAGGTCTAACCAGTCGGTCTGACTTGCTCACCTCACCTCAGCTCTGATTCTGCTCTCCAGGAATCGTCTGTATTTAGAAACTGCTTTTTTGTATCATCTCTCGTTTTGTCTTGCAGGCAGAGTTTGAATGCATCAATAGTAAAAAGAAGCAGAAGAAGAAAGGCTACAAGAACTCTGGTGTCGTGAGTGTGAAGCTGTGCCAGGTGTGGGACGTGTTTGTGTCTTTTTGTCCTCTCCCTGTGAAGCAGCAGGATGGAGGGGACACTAGATGCCGTTTATATCCTTCAGTAAGACTGTGTTTGTCTCGTAGGTGGTGAAGGAGTACAGCTTCCTGGATTATATAATGGGAGGCTGTCAGATCAACTTCACTGTGAGTTTTCATTCCTCCATGACTACGTTTGAGTTTGTTTCCACGCTTTAACCTTTGTGTTTGCCGATAGGTGGCGGTGGACTTCACCGGCTCCAACGGGGACCCCAGGTCCCCTGATTCCCTGCATTACATCAGTCCTCAGGGCGTTAACGAGTACCTCACTGCTATCTGGTCTGTGGGGAACGTCATCCAGGACTATGACAGGTAGGATTACTCTTATAGTGCCTGAGACAGCTGCTCTTCACTGTTTTAGAGTTAAATCTAAGCTCAGATCAACAGACGTTCAGATGTTGTTTTTATGACACATAAGTGAGTTTGAGCTCTTACAGGTGTGTGTTATTACCATGCCAGGCAGGAAACACACCAGTAGGAGCAGCTGTCATGCTGTTTTATGAATCCTTTCTGTTATTTTTGTCTAAATTAGTTATAAAATCCCCCTGAATGCACTGGAAGTGCTCCACTCTGCTGCTGCTTGTGATGTTTACCACTGATGGTGGTGTAAAGGTTTATAAACAACATTTATAAATGATTTTAAGAAATTCTCAGATGAAAAACAACAAATCCACTCAGTCTCACTGATGAATCTCACATTTTAAAGCTTTTTAAACCCTAAAGCACCGGCCACTGCAGATGCACTGTTGGTTGGTGTGAGGGTAGAGGATACAGAAGACAGATGATTCTCTGTGGCGACCCTGAAGGGATCCCCTGACAGTCGGGACCTTCTGATGGGCGGATGACCGCTCTCCTCACTGATCCACAGCCCTAACCCTAGAGCTGTTCTTACCTGCATGGTTTCTGTTTTCTGTAGTGATAAGATGTTTCCTGCGTTTGGCTTTGGAGCTCAGATTCCACCCACATGGCAGGTACAGCGTGTTGAAATACGACACAAGAATTATTTACGGATGTTGTTTCATCAGGTGCTGGTTTGATGTTTTGTTACAGGTTTCTCATGAGTTTGCTCTCAACTTCAACCCCTCCAATCCATTTTGTGCAGGTGTGTTAATGACCAGTTACACATGAAGCTCATGTTCTTTCCGATGTGTTCCGACATGTTTGATGATTCTTGTGTGTAGGTGTAGAAGGTGTGGTGCAGGCCTACAGGGCGTGTCTGCCCCAGGTTAAACTGTACGGTCCCACCAACTTCTCCCCCATCATCAACCATGTCGCCTGCTTTGCTAAGCAAGCTCTCCAGCAAACCACCGCATCAGTAAGTAGAAGAAACAACATCCTCGCTAAAGCAATGCAGGAGCATCATAATTCAACAGGATCATTCCACCAGACTGTTAAGATGTTGTCCTGGTCCCTGTGTTGTCCCTGTTCTGAAGCAATACTACGTCCTGCTCATCATCACCGACGGCGTCATCACTGACATGGACGAGACGCGCAGCGCCATCGTCAACGCCTCGCGGCTGCCCATGTCCATCATCATCGTCGGGGTTGGAGGGGCGGACTTCAGCGCCATGGAGTTCCTGGATGGAGACGACGGCCGTCTGCGCTCTCTAACCGGTGAAACGGCCGTGAGGGACATCGTCCAGTTTGTGCCGTTCAGGCAGTTTCAAAACGTGAGTCACCGTAACAACCTGCACACATTTTCGTCTTCATCTGATTTAGCTTGTGTTTACTTTTAATAGCTGATCCATCTCTGTAAGACTTGCTACTCTTGTTGCACTGATTTCTAAATGGCATGAACTTCATGGAGCATTCTCCGCCCTTTGATTACTTCTTTCCACCTCTAATATCTAAAGATGGCTGCCCCTGAAGCAAATCCTCATTTAGTTTATGTATCTTCCTTTATCCGTTTCTTTTCAGGCGCCCAGCCAGGCTCTAGCCCAAAGCGTACTGGCCGAGTTGCCTCAGCAAGTAACCTCGTTCTTCAGTTCTTTCAAACTGAAGCCTCCCCGCGATCCCAGTCCTCCTGGGGGTACAGCAAGCTGTTAACTCATTACACCCATCATTTCCTGCTCTGTCTGCATGATTACCCACAGAAAGCCTTATTCAGACCTGGTCCTGATCACAACTCTGACCAAAGCCATTCCTGATCGGATCAACCAGAACTCATCAGCACCAGATCTGAACAAAGCTTTAATATGAAACATCAGAGGAAGTGATTTCTGTCTTCATTCTCATAACAGTGTTCTGTTTTGAAATCCCTGCTCATGCTGAGACCAAGATAGCAAACACTTCTGCTTATGCCTGTTGGCTCTGAGGGCTTCAAGCTGCAGGATTACAGCTGCTAGCTTGGACATTAGCCTTTCTCTTCCTGTGCTGCTGCAGTATGTCTGTGCACGGTCTCAAAGCTGTCAACTCTCTTCACCTGCATGATTCTCTACCTGTCATTTACTTTTTCTTTGGTGAAATGAATAATGTCAGAGAACAAGGTGGTGAAACGTTCATGGCTGCTGTTTTTGACCTTTCTTCCTGCTTCAGGCTCCTCCTGAGGCGCTGGCGAAGACCGTGTTAGCTGAAGTTCCAACCCAGCTAGTGGACTTCTTCAACACCATGAAGCTGAGTCCTCCAAACCAAAATCCTGCACAAACTGTGACGCCATAATGAGTCCAGCCTCGTCTCCAGCAGATAGAAACGAGTCTTTAGACGTGAGTCAGCCCAGCTCATGTCTGCATGCTTTGGGAGCATTTTAAGTAATTGATCAGAGTAGAGCCACCTATATAATAAAATCATGATTGTTTATTTAGCTAAACACCCCCTCATCATTAAAGACTGCAGGATAATGTATTTTAAACTCAGTTTCTGTAATATTTGGTAAAAACTAATATAATGAGACTATATTTAATTGCTGTGATAACCCTAAAAGGAGATTTTAATCATGATCAAATCACTAAATCATCTTTAGTACAGAAAGATGAAACTGGTTGTTTTGGCCCTGGCATCAGCGATCGTATCAACAACTAAAGTCATTAGAAATATACATATATACTTATTTTTGGGTAAAGTGTAAGATTATTTCCTGTTAGACATATAGCTTTATTCTCGTATGGTTTTATATTATGTTTTCTAGCAACATCCCATAATAAGACCAAACATTTAAATGCATGTGTGAAGCCTTTGCTAGCTGCGTTTGTTGCTCATCTTTGGCACATAGAGGATTATTTTAGGTCACTTTTTGTTGATGCATTTATAATTTAACAACTGGATGAATTAAGATAGTCTAGTTTACGTTTTTAGTCTAAGATGCCAAAATCACATTTATATTTGATTAATGTGCCAGTAACCTTTTGTTTAAAGGATCCACTTCCCTAGAGGTTTACTCCTGGACCAACAGAAAAGTTCAGTATTAAACATGACATGTTTAAAACCTGTGTTTACAGCTAAACTGTGCTTTTTAATTATGTTTAATCAAATTGCATGTGATGCTTGGTGTATTTCTGCTGGCTGCTGCTTTGCATAATACTAGGAGTGGGTAATGCACCTCTGAGTATTCAGCTTGCAAATAAAACGGATAGTATTGAGTCAAAGTGGGCTGGTGGAGTAATTTCTAATGTGTTTGAGCTGCAGGGTTAGTTTGATAATCCTGGATTGTAAAAGCTGCTGCTGCCACCTACTGGAGAGAAGACCAAACAGCTGATCAACATGTAAAAATTACAACAAATATAGTAAAATTAAAACGGTCTGAATGAAGGGTTTTTCCAGTAACTTAACCCTCAGACACGATGCTTTCTATGACATCATTACGTGTAGCCCATCCAACTTGACTCCGATCATCAGAGGAATCAGGAAACTGATAAAAAGGTGACGTTCAGAGCTACAATCAGCCATCAGACCAAACATTTTATTGTGTAAAAGGTACAAAGACTCCTGATATCCTCATCAGTCCTGTGGAGCGTGACCTCAGCCTACTGACCTGCTATCAGGCACTTTAACATAGTGATATAAAAATAATCTGGTTTTCTAACTAACTCCCTGCACAGACTCGCAGTGCTGCCCACTGGTCATCCCAGCAGCTAAACAGCCTAAAACACCTCCCCACTGAGGCGGGTGTACACCCTGGTTGTGGTTACATGCGGTGGATGCTGCTGTGATCCATGAACTGCTTGAGGTTGTGCAGGTTGTCCCACCACTTGAAGAGGAAGGTGTCTGCGATGAGGCTGAACCAGGGTGTGATCTCCAGCTCCTGGCGCGAGGCCTTTTCCAGCATCACTTTCAGCTCCTCTTTACTGACATAACAGTGGCTTTTAATCTCATTGGGATCTGGGCTCAGCTCCACATCCTGCAGAAAGACAACAGTTGGTATTAATCTGACTCTGGTCATCACGGAACCATTTCAGCTCTACCTTCTGCATGAAGAGGATGTAGTCGATCTCATGTTCTCCCCAAACGCCGTCCGACTGGGCCTTGTAGTGGATCCGTGTTAAATATGTCATTTCCTCTGGTGGCACCTGACAAATAGGAAAACAGAGGAGATCAGGATCAAAGCCTCAATCCTCAGTAATCCCCTTCCAGTGAGTGAACACAGCATACCTGCTCCAGAGGGATTCCCAGCTCAGCTTTGAGTCTTCTCTGAGCGGCCCTCCTCACTCCCAACGCGTCCGTCTCCTCCAGCTCGCTGTCTGTGTGTAAGGGATGGCTGCAGCATGTGTTTGTGAAACAACCTGCACACACATCCATAGCCTATGAGCAGGGGTAGTTCAGACAATCACATAGACCGGTGTTTAAAAGCTGACCTGGAAACGTGATTTTGGCGTCGGATCGCTGCTGCAGGAGCAACTTCTCCTCACTGTTGAAGATGAAGACGCTGAACGCTCGATGCAGTAAACCTGCGGAGGTGGAGACTGTTAAAAAGCAGATCAGCATCAGTGTGTACGTCTGAACTCGGCACGCACCTTTATCGATGTTAGAATTGAGGTGACAGTTTTTCTTGGTGTCGGCTCCGATTCTGTGGTCGTTCTCGTCGATAAGGATGCACATCTCAGAGAGCAGCTGCACCTGTTTCTCGTCCAGGTGATCCGTGGTGATCTCAGGCATCCTGGCTGCAGGCTGCTGGCGTCTCACCTCGCTGAAGAACAGGGAGGCAACTTAACAGTTCAATGTGCAAGCTCACCATATAGTTTCTTTAAAAACAAAAATGCCCTTTTAACGTATCACTTTTAGTTTCCAATTCCTCCAAAGAATTTAAATAATTATATTTTGATTCACAATGGGAAAATACTCCTAAATCGTCATCTACTGGCTGTTCCTGGTTTTTACAACTCGGTATCGGCCGTAGAAACCCCACATCAGTCCACCTCTTGAATAATTTCAGATTTTTTTCTGAAATATTTTGTTGTACATCAACACTAGCTGTTTTCTTTGACTTGTGTTAAATAAAAACATTTCATAATGCTGCTTTAGAAAAATAAAAGGTGAATTAGTTAAACCAAAGGTCAGAACAACGGTGTAAAGCAGAATGTAACCGAACTTTATCGACTCTACGAGGCAGATATTTACTGTGACAGAGGACACAGACACGCGGAGCTATCAGCAGCATAAACAAACACCCTGCTCTGAAGCTAAAGGCTTCATTTATAATCCTAATCCACATCTCAGGTTGTTTTTAACTCCACACCGGTCCAGCGGTACCGAGGCGCTCCTCCTTACCTGGACAAAGCTCTGCAGCAGGTCCGGACAGCAGGCCCGAGTCTTGGTGCAGCTCCTTTGCTGATGGTACAGGGTACGTTTGATTTCAACACGCCGACTCCGTCCCTGTACGCCGTGCGCAGCACCGCCCACACAGCTGGGGCCATGGCCTGACCGAAACAGAAAACCAATCAGAAGAACGGGACATAGGGCTGCGGGTAAAACCTGGGGAGGAGTCAGCACGAAGGAATCGGACGAGGTCAAAGGTGAACAACAGCAGCTCCTGTTATGTTAACCTATTGGAAAAACATTTTAATCTGTCTGTTGACAGATTTAGTAACATTTCATATTTTTTCCACGTTCTCCCATAATCTCATAAATTAAGCCTTTCGGAGGAGGCAGGAGTGCACGTCTCATGCTTGCAAAATGAAATAATTTTTAATAAATTATTTTGTAAATAATCTAGGTATCACTTAAGAGGATTAGGGCCACTGAAAATAAAATTAAAGAAAGAGAATTCTGACTTTAATCTCAGAATTCTGACTTTTTTCCATTCTGAGATTCAAGTCAGAATTATTTTTCTTTTCTTTTTTTTTCAGCAGCCCAAATCCTCTTCCGTAAGTTTTCTTGTTTGCGTAAAACTAGAATTAAAACATGACAAAAATTTTGAATAATTGCACAACCCTAGAAAGAAATCTGTGAATCGGAGCCTGAAAATAATAGTGCTAGTTAAATAATAATCTCCTTGGTTTGTGATTGACGGTGCTGCCGGTCAGAATTTGGAATCAGTCACAAAAGTTTTATGTAATCTGAAAACATTTGTCCTCAGGATTCAAGACATTGTAACATGAGATGGCCGAGGTAAACCTCAGGAGCTCTGATATGTCAAAAAGCTTTCACTTCCTGCTGATCTGCTGAATGCACACCAAAAAACTCTTATCAGAAGACATTCTTATCATAATCAAGGACAACAAGGACACCACAGAGTCAATGTAGATAAAGATGAAGACTTCTTGTAAGAAAACATGGGACCCTGCCGAAATCGTGTATCTCTGAACAGAATGCACAATCATTACTGATTTAAAAAAATCCTTGACATCTAAGTTTTCTGCATGCAAGTTTGCTTTTGTGCTGTTGTTAAAATGCTTGTGGTAGAAGAGAGTTTTAATAAAGGGTCTTTTAAAAAAAAAATTCTATAAAGAAAGGAGTTCAGGTTAACCAACCAAAATGTATGCAAAAGTTCGCATCAAATGATGTGGCCCAAGTTACTGCAGGTTGTAAATAATTCAGTAACTATCACACCACATAAATAAATGATCCATTCCAGTTTGATCCACTCCATCTCTTCTTGTTAACACTGAACGTCAACACGCCATCAGCCCACTGCACCACCCAGGCCTCTAACAACCGAAGTATGCATGAACGTACGTTACATTTCCAACACACAGGCAAATTGTTAAAGCCGTCAGATACTTACAAAAACCATAATCTAAAGCAGGGGGACCCAAAACGTCCTCTAAGGTATTTCTGTGTTTGTTTGCTACGACGTTTCTTAGCGGAATCCAACAATCGAGCCCTCAGTCACTGCGTCTGACGTAGAGGATCCTCATTGGCTACCTAATCGACAGGGTTTCCGCTCATTGGTCCAAATAGTGCAAACACAAATCACATGATGCGGAAGTGGTTACTAAATATGTGATGTGTCAAATTTTGCACCAAAAAAGATACTTTGGAAACTGTAGCGAGTTGTTAGAATATTATAGAATATAAAGTAGTAAGAATTTTAAATGATCAAGTCTGTCTGATCTCCCGTTAGAGAGGATAAACCACCGCTCCCCCAGCTGCCGTGGTATGTGTCGGATATGAAGTTGATATGTGGCAGCTTGCTGTGCTAGCTTGTAGCTAATGTCCAGGAGTCTGAAAGTCAACAATGACTTCAGAGAAGCAGTGACATCGGTGAGTGACACATTTGTTTATTATATAATCATTTATCGCTTTTCAGATATGTCACTGATAGTTTACGCTTTACTAGTCATAAACGAAATATCTGAACGCAGATAAAGTATTTTTATTTCTGACGTATCCTATTTTCGCTTTCGGCTTGTTTATCGCAACTGTACCAACACGTGACAACACGTGGATAATGCCAATTAATCATAGAACACATGCTTTAAATAAACAACCTGTTTCTTTTCTCATTCAAGCTGTGAGACTCCATTGGTGTAACACAATATTCTGTCACCCATCATATTCTTTGACATAATTAGCTAACAGTCTCCTGTAATCAGGCTGCTTCTAGCTGAGCTTGTTTATCTGTTTACTTGATTTAATTTGACGCCCATGTAAACGTGTGACATTGTTCGCCATAAAGCTTGCCCTTGGATTTCTATGACCAGTGGGTTCTGTGTAATAAAATGTGATAAAGCATGTTTAAGTTGCTATAGTGTGATCAACACCAGAGCTTTTTCCCTAATTTTTATTTTTTATTATCACCAAATGCAGTTTAACAGACTTAACCTAAAATACGAGACATAGAATGAATAGATTATTTATCAATGAATCAGTCAATCAGGCTCATTTTAAATGCACATTAAAAAACACTTTTTGACTTTAGAATTGCTCACATTTTATATGTAGCTTGAAATGATGAACTTCAAACTGCATTAGAATAATCTAACTCTGCGTTGACGTTAGTTTGGATCCCTCTCTCTGAAAGTTGACTCATTTCCAGCTGTTTGTCCTGCAGCTATAAACTTGCCTGTAACTTCCTTTTTACTGCAGGTAGGTGGAGATAACTGAGAGACCCAACCCATCCACTTGCCAACTAGCGAGTGTGGCCTTTGTTTACCTGCCTCTCAGGTAAGTTTTGAGCCAGGGGCGGGGCCAAACACAAGGTAGGAGGGATGCCTGTGGAGGGTGGAAGCAGCAGCGGCTCGACTTCAGCTGCACGTCACCCCAAGCAGAAGCGAAAGGCGCACAGTTTGTCAATCCGACGCACTAACAGCACGGAGGACCGGCCACCAGGCATCCTAAGAGGAGACATGCTGGAGGGACAGGTGAGGACTACACTATTGCCTTTGGTTGTCTCATAGGGGCACATACTGAAGTGCTGTTTTGTTAAACTTACTGGCTGTCATACATATAAAAATGTATCTTACTGACACAGTTTTAGCTGAATCTTCTCAAAATAGCACCACGAAGGTCAGTGTTTGTTCTGATTACAGTTGGATTATTCTGAGGTTACTCTCTGGTCTGTCCTGAAAGAGCTGTATGGGCTGGTTAAACAACATTACTTTGGTTTTAAACCCGATGATGCAACATCCACAGCTTCACTCTACATTGTGTTAATAAGATGGAGTTTCTGTCCCCTGGGACCCGAGACAGGGACATTTCCCTATCTTGGATATTACTTGGGAAGAAAATAGTCCTAGTATCAATGTCATTCAGGTTCTCACAAAGTTAAGCCGCTCTCTGGGTTGGTTACTCATTTATTTGTCTAAAACAAAGGAAGCTGCTATCTATTTCAACCCACTGCTGCTATGAGGTTGGTTATTAACTTTTTTCTAAACCGGGTTATCTGGAATTGTCCTACAGCTGATTTATTTCCCTGCAGAAGGCAGGACTGTACTCTTTATTTACAAGCACCAAGTTCCTGTTCCAGACTTGTTATGGCGACTTCATTCTTATTTGCTGCTGAGACAATAAAAAAAGTTTCTGTTTGATCAAGAATGCTGTAGCCGTTAACTTTTGGGAGTTGGCTGCGGAGTGAAACAGCTCCAGATAACTCCGACTGTTTTCGATCATGCTTACTGTGTCATGTGAGATCTCAGTAGTAAGGGTGATATTTATCTTTTACTTTCTCTACCTGTTTCTGAAGCATCAGCCTCTAAAGCCGGAGCTCAGCTTGCACCGGTCTGTTGTCTCATCAAGTTTTAATACGGGCCGCTTGTCCCCGTCTGATTAATCCTTTCAACAGTCCTTTTTGTTTGTTGCCAAGACATTCTGTCTCTGTTTATGTACCCAGACCAACCCCCCCACGGACAGCTTTATGAGGCCGTTCAAGCACACGGCACATTTTATTCTGCTCTTTTAATGCTGCCATTATTGACCAAAGTGCGCTGCAGGTTTCAGGGCAGGAACTAAGCAGCTTTAAATTTATAAGAGCTGCCTCTTATTTCCTAATTAACCCCTTTTTCCTCCCTGGAGAGCGTGGACACGTGGTTCTGACTGAATGGTCAGGCTGCTAACGTCTTTGTGACAAACCGAGGGTTTAGATCACATGTCCCAGCAGGAAAGGGTACCAGTAAATTGTTTGATTGTTTGGGTGAACTGAGCCACAGCTTACCAAGGATGAAGATTTCTGTTTTCATGGGAGCTTAAACATCTGTGTGTGTGTGTGTGTGTGTGTATGTATGTGTGTGTGTGTGTGTGTGTGTGTGTGTGGGGGGGGGGGGGTGTTCCTGCTGGAGCTGATAACTGAGTAAGAGCTCACCATGGAGGTAAGGAGGTTCTGTAGGTTGAAGTCGTTTGGTTTAATTTGAAGTAAACATGCCGACTGTTTGCTGAGAGATCAACACTTCCACCTGGTTGAAGTGGTGTTTATTTATGAGTCACTCAAACTTTTCCTCCACAGTACAGCAGGCAGCCGTTCCTGTCAGTTTCAGCCTTTGAAGAGGACGTGGACAGATCTACTGTATGCTTCCTTAATGGTTTTCTGATGCTGATCTTTTTGTCGCATGTCCAGGACTCCAAGCTGCCCCACTCGCTGCGGAACAATCTCCTCGAGCTGTTTGGGCAGATCGAGCGAGAGTTTGAGAACCTCTACATTGAAAACCTTGAATGTGAGTTTCTGGTTTCATCTTTGGTCTTTATTTGAAGATTCAAACACAGATGTATGAACCTGTAGGCCTTCACTGACTGTGTGATTGTGATGATGTTGCAGTGCGGCGGGAAATCGAGTCTCTGAACGAGCGTCTGACTGGAGATGGACAGGCGGTGGATGGGGGAGACCCCACCAAGGGAGCCCTAAAAGCTAAAGGTCTGTTTGTGTTTGTAGTTTTTCTAAATTCTCTCATCATCTACTTTAATGAATCACTCAGGCAGAAATCAGTAGATGCTCATCTACACGTCTGGTGTAAATCAGATTCAAGATGGCTGCCACAGATGATCCGTATTAGTAAACACAATAATGGCATTACCTTGGTCAGATGCTGAGTTTAACTCTGTAGCAGCTGAGTGTCACTAACACACTCTGAGAGCTAACAGCAGCTGAAGCATTCAGAGGGGATGTAGAGATCTGGTGGGAAACTTGATGTGACCTGCTTTGATGGAATTAGCTCTATTTATTCAGTGATTGTGTCACGATCAGCTGACTGACAGCTGAGAACTAGAAACACACAAGGCTTTGCTGCTTAAGGTTTTTGTGTTCCTTAAGGTCTTGACATTGTGCGTGTGTAACCGACCAGAGGTTATTTGTGTTTGTGCCCCACAGCCAGCCACAGCACCAGTCAGCTGTCACAGAAGCTGAAGACGACCTACAAAGCCTCCACCAGCAAGGTACCAGCTGTGTTAGAGCGCCAAAGCTCTCTGGTGTGTGTAAATATTTGAGGATGTAGTTCTGTCGGCATTAGCTGGCTGCTGAGTGAGAGGAAGGAAGCTTCTTTAACTTCCTCTCAGGTCTAAATGTGGTAAAAAGCAGATTCTAAATGTTTTCTGGCATAATGAGGCCTTAGAAATGTTTTGTGATCTAAAGGTTCTTTATTGTTATCCTTTTGCCGAGGCAGCGCTTGTATTCGTTCCAGGACAAAATAGGCGGAGCTCGCAACTTCAATATGGCCCCTTGGGAGCTGTGGGGTGGAGATTCATGGGTAACTTCCTGAATGCTCTGACTGTCACTAAGCACTGATGGGTTAGCGCTACTCGGCTTCAGCCTCTCCTTGACTCTTCTTTGGCTCCACTCAGGAAAACCAGACATGGCTGCATCTGCTTTAGAGGCCTTACAGCCTGTTCCTGTCTAACATCTAAAACCCGTCTACCTGCTGCTGTGGTGCCAGACCGTTCCTCAGCCAGAACCAGAACCCGCATTCTCTCTAATTTATCAGACGTTCTGTTATTTAGTTTTTCCTCCAACACTGTTGATCTGTTTTTATGTAGACTGGTAAAGTTCAGTAGCAGCCGGTGTAAAATGCTTGTTTCAGATTCATCCGTGTAACAAGTCGGTGTTTTTAGAAGAAGCCGAGAGTCCAAAAACCTTTTCAGTCTGGCACCACCTGACCTCCATACCTATAAAGGTTTTATGTTTTTCTTAGAACAGATTAAATAAATTAGACCCCTTTAGAGTTTAAAGATGCCGCTAAGCAGACTTTTCTTGTAAAATTTCACCTGAACAGGATTATTTCCTGTTCTCACGCTAAAATAAGACAATCTGACAATTTAAGGGCCATTTTGGAGTGTGTTTCTGTCTAAATGTTATAAAAAATTACTGCTAAGGATAATTTCCTGCCTCTGTGTTGACGAGCTAACGGCTAGTCTGAACAAGTGTGTTGCTGCTGTTTTAAAACTGATCTAATCTCCTCATTTAAAGCAGTTTATGCAACATTATTACATTTTTTACATTGATTTCTATTTTTTATTATTCCAGGAGTCAAGTCCGGCAGGAATTTCCTGATGTTTTAACAAGAATAAGCGTGTTAATGTGTAGAGAGCCATCTGTAGTGGTTAAGATTCTAATTAGTTATAACTTTTATGCAGAAACACATTTCAGATGGCAGCATTTCTAGGTCTCTAATGAAATATGAATTTAAACATGTTTTATTTCTTTCCTGCGCGGTTAGCCTGTTGTATATCGAGTGATATTTTTTCTGATGCTACAGTTTTAGTGTGAAAATTGGTATAAATGCAGCTAAGCAAGGGAAGCGTTTCAGCTGAGAGGGATAAAAGAGGATCAAGGAAGGAGCTGGAGATGTTGCTGCTGTTTAAAACACAATTAACACCAGCTGACTAAAGAGCAACAACTAATGATCTGCACCGAGCAGGTGTTCCGAGAGCAGGGTTGGATTGCTGTGTAATGTGAACATAATAAGTGTGTGTGTGTGTTAATACCCTGCTGCATCTAATGGTGGAAGCTTAGCGGTGGTCGTCTGGTACGAGTGGAAGGCCACGTGTAACCAGACCACTAGATATTTTTAGACGAGCAGCACTCGTGTCTAAAGGTTTTGATGATCTTCCAGGCTGAGGCGTTGTCAGAGATATGAGCAGGGTAAATGCTCACACAGCTGCTCTCTAGGAGGATTTACCGCAAACAAGAAAAAAAAAATCTCATTTGAATAATACATTTCTGCATTTCAGGCCTGCAGCAAGCTCCAACATGAGCAGACCTAACCTGGACTTCTAAAGTTGTAATTTTCAAGTTAATCAGAAATGTTTGCTGGTAATTCTAGTTCCTGGAGATATAAAGAAGTAAATCCTACTGTTGTGCACCAACATGGATTTTAGAACAAAATAAGAACCTTCATGGATCCTTTAGCTCCCATCCCATCCCTGCAGGAGTGCATTGCAGAGACTGTCAGGAATCTAAAGTTCAACTGCTCCTGTGGAGGCGTTCAGCCGTGCTGCAGAAAGCCTCAGAGATAAGAGTGTGGCTGACCTAGACCCAAAGACCTGCTAATCTCATTTTATGATCCGGGCTCCGGATCTGACGCACCAAGCTGAGTCTTATCTGTGATGCTGGCTGGCAGAAAGCAGCAAACTGAGATTCCTCTAAAGAAAAAGTGTTTATATAAGCTCAATATATCAGTTCAGTCTGCCCTCAGCCCTTCATTAATGCTGTAATAAATGCTACCTATGCTGCTCATGCTAATAGCATGTGGGTTTAATGACACGTGTTTGTTGGTGCATGCTCTGCTGAGTGTGTCTGATTTAAACAACACTATTAGCACCCTCAGAACCCGGATCAAACCCCCTCCTTCCCTCCGTGCAGATCGTGTCCAGTTTCAAAGCCACCACAGGATCCCGGGCTTTGTGCCAGCTGCTGAAGGAGTACATCGGCCATCGGGACGGGATCTGGGACCTGAGCGTGAGCCGAACACAGCCCGTGGTGCTTGGCACCGCCTCTGCTGGTACGTTTCATTCACCGCATCAGTCATGTCCACATGGTGGTTTTAAACAAGAAACATCAGCAAAGACTAAAGGTGCTGCAGGCATATTTACACCCTTACATCACTGTCTGATTAATTATGCTTCTGCTTTGCTGCAATATGCAGTAAATGAGAGCCTACTTATGAGGATTAATAGCGTTGGGTGTGGAAAAAAAAAGACATGATTGTCTGTTTTTTTTTTGAAAACGACTAAAGTCTTTGAGTTGAAGCTACATCTCTTGCTAAGCTCAGCCAGATCAGAGTGTTAGTTACATGTTGTCCTCTGCTGTCTCCTCACAGACCACTCGGCTCTGCTGTGGAGTATAGAAACAGGGAAATGTCTGCTGAGGTACGCCGGCCATGCAGGATCAGGTAATTACTCACACACACACCTCTGCAGCATTAACACCTTAACAGCTGATTAACCCTTTACAGGTGTGAATTTGTTTTAACAGTTCTCTGTACCTTTTCTGCTCACATGTCCTCAGGTGAACATTTAACAAGTCTTCTCTATTATTGTTTTCTCTGCTGCAGTAAACTCCATCAAGTTCCACCCCACCGAGCAGATGGCTCTCACAGGTAGGAGGTTTCGCTAAACCGTCAACATTTGAGCTGTTCAGATGTTTTCTGTTGCATCTGCTCTTCCCAGTGCTGTGTGGATATCAGTGTGTGTGTGTTGACGTGTATTTCCACATGTTTTCCACAGCTTCTGGGGACCAGACTGCTCACATCTGGCGCTACATGGTGCAGCTTCCAGCCCCGCAGCCGCCACCAGACGTCAGCGTGAGTAGATAGCATTCCTTCAGTGATAAAACCTGATTCTGACATTCGTCTGACGGTTTCCTCTGTTCAGGCCCCGTGCGACGATGACCAGGACTCATCAGACAGAGAGGAGGGCGAGGTGGACGGAGACGGACCTTGTGAGGTCCCCACCGTCCGAGTTGCCACGGCAACCCTGAAGAGCCACCAGGGTGTGGTGATAGCAGCAGATTGGTTGGTGGGAGGCCGACAAGTGGTGACTGCATCCTGGGATCGTGCTGCCAACCTATACGAGGTGGAGACGTCTGAGCTGGTTCACGCTCTCACCGGTGCGTACAGAAGCTCTGTTTCACTGACATGCTGAGAGAAAAGACACGTTACTGATGTGAAATAAGAGCAAAACAGGTTTGCTTTCATTTATAGAGCAGAGTTTTGTTCCTAAGTTCGAAGAGAAAGAAGAACTGATGCAGTGACGTCATGTGACGCAGTTACAGGATGAATATAATCCAGATTATTGATTCGGCTCTCATACGTGTGTGTGTGTGCGTCTCCAGGCCATGACCAGGAACTGACCCACTGCTGTACCCACCCCACCCAGCGACTGGTGGTCACCTCCTCCAGAGACACCACCTTCAGGCTGTGGGACTTCAGAGACCCATCCATCCACTCTGTCAATGTCTTCCAGGGACACACAGAGTGAGTCATGCTGCCTGACCCTTAGACAGCGGGGCTCAAATAATATTAATTATTGTATCAATATTAATCTCAGCTCTGCTGATTCACTGGCTCAAGCTGGCACAGTTTATGGCAAGCCATTTTACCATTTAGTCAAATTATATTATGAACTTTAGTTCATATTTTAGATATTAATAATAATATCTCTGCGAGTCACACTAACATTTTCACGAGTCATAATTTAAACAAATCCACAATCACATTTTTACTGTTAGAAATGAAGAAACTAACAGTTAAAAGGATAAATGTTGCAGTATTTGTTTGGCCACAGGGTGGTGCTGTAGCATTTCTTTTTCTTTTATTCTGTACTCTTTAGTATTTTCCCTTCCCATTAATCCTCACACCCAGTTGCTCTGAGCCCCCCCCCCCCCCCCCCCCCCCCCCCCCCGCCTCTCATTCATTACTGAGCACCTCTCCTCACTTCTGCAGTTTGCTTCTCCTTCTCCTATCGCCGCGGCGTCCCGCCTCTTCCTCCCTCACTCCGCTGTTCATTTATCTGTCCGTTTCTGCGTTAATCCTCCACTCCGTGTAATTTGGCACTTTGCTCGTTGTTAACACTCAATTGCAGCCACTCGATTCAAAGCGATGGCGGTCAGGCTCGTCTGTGGCTTTCAGTGGCAGTGCTCTTTAAAAGTCCTAAGAAGAGCTGTGTGTGTGTGTGTGTGTTTATGCCTACATGTGTTTACTGGCTGCTACTCTCTGGCAGCCTTTGATTGCAAGCGGGGGATTACGTAGAGCTCATTACGTACAATCCCAACATGAATAATTCCCGCAGATCCCACTCTAATTCTCTCCTATAGACAATTGCTGTAATGAGATTAGGCACCAGTGTTTCACAGCTATCAGCCCTCCTCCTTTCCCATCTTTCCCCCCATCCTTATGTCCTTCCCATGTGGCCTCCTCCCTCCCCTCCTGCAGTCATGCCTTAGAAAGCCCCGTCCTGCTCAGACCTGCAGCTCCAGAATCTCCTGGTCAGCAGAGAAAGCGTTTAGCAGCTGTGTTGTCTAGTAAATGTGGAGCTGCTGGTGCAGAAGGTGCGTTGAACCTCATTGATCATCTGGTGCTTTCAGAAGCTTCAAATGATGAAACTGATTATTTTTAGTTGGAGATGGGTCTAGTTTACTTTTTAAGCTTTTCTTTTGTCATCTCTCACTGGTTTTTCTGACCCCCCCCACACACACACACAAGAACAGGCTAAACTCCACATCATTTGAGTGGAAACGGCAAATAAAAAGATGATTTTAAAAGAGGCTGAGGAGTCTGAAAGCTGGTGTGTGTGTGAGAGAGAAAGCCTCTTCAGCTGTAATTACGGCTAACGCTCCCTGACAGCCAACCTCAGCAGCTAAAAGTGCAGCGCACACCCTCCGTCCCACCTCCGTGCCATAATTGCAGTGTAATGTCGACTAGGCGCGAGCTAACCAAACAGCTGAGAACAAACGAGATGACAGCGGGCTCACTCTACAAACAGGATGCCATGTCACGTTTGTCTCCCCCGCCATCGACGGCTTCTTCAGACGTTCTGATTACGCTGGAGCGACACGTGCTACATGCAAATGGGATGTCTTGTCTCTGGAGGAAAACACAGACTCATACAGCATCATCGCTACCTTTTACCCTTTCCAGATGTAAACACTCCTACAGAGAGTATATTTAAAGCTGCAATCCCCCTTTCAGGAATTATGTATGATTATTTTAGAAATCTGTAAAAGTGATAGCCTTACCCTGTACTGTCATAATGTAGGCAATACATAATTTTTTTGCTAAGCCCGCCCCCCCTGTCCCGTAGAGCCGCTCAGCATTAGCTAATAGCATCAGACATCCGCTAACGTACAGTCAATCACAGAGTGTGTGCGAGTGTTTGAGGACTAGACAGATGCAGAGTTTGCAACATTTCTCATGGATGAGTCTTTAAAACGTTTGAATAAACAGCATAATGTGAGAATAATAATTGTAAAACAATGTGTTTTAGCTCTGTTGGCTGGCTAGAGGTGAGCGAACGAGAGGCGTTTCTTCCAGATGTAATCATGGCTTAAGGTGCAATACATGTTCCCGCCTCTAGATGGTGCTGTCCGAGGAAAAAAACTCTGGATTTCTGCTCTAACTGTAGCGGAGGGTAAAACAGTCTCTTATTGAGGCTAAAGATTCATTTCTGTGGATGTTTTTATCAGATCGAGGAGAAAGTCTGAAGGTAAACTGAGGTGTTGTTTCACCACCATCAGACCCATCCATGCAAAGGTTTCTGTTCTGACAGGAAAAATGTCCCATCATTTTCCTTTTCAAGCTCTTCTGGTTTTAATTCTGATCAAGTCGTGACCTTGCTAGGCAGAGACAAGCAGAGCATAAAGTACCACTGAACCCCCTCCCACCGTGGCCTCCTTCACACCCGTTCTAAAAACCCTTTAACCTTAATCAACCTTTTAATCAATTACCTTGTCTGATTACGCTCCACGTACACCTCCCACCTTCCTCCCCTCCCATCATTCCCTCGCCATCTCTCTGCTCTTCAGTTCCCAGGTGGGCTGTACCCTGCAAAGTCAGAAGGTGCCTGTAACCACACAGCAGCTTCCTTCGCTAATAGGAACAAGTTTGGTCGGCTAATTAGCCCTTAATGCCATGTCGATTTGAATTAAGGAGGAGGTCCTTTTTAGCTGGATGTAAAACCCAAAGTGGAGGTTTTTCTGTGTGTGTGTGTGTGTGTGTGTGTGTGTGTGTGTGTGTGTGTGTGTGCGCGCGCGCGCGCTTGTGTGCGCGCTTGTGTGCGCGCTTGAACCAACCACACAGATATTTATGTTGTTTTTCATGTTGGACCAACAGGAACAAAAGACAGAAATGACTGACGATCAGCGATAAAAGTTTTTAATATTTGCTGCTGTGGAGATGGAGGGATGGTGATGGAGGCAGAGGGATGGTGATGGAGGCAGAGGGATGGAGATGGAGGCAGAGGGATGGAGATGGAGGCAGAGGGATGGAGATGGAGGGAGAGGGATGGTGATGGAGGCAGAGGGAGGGTGATGGTGATGGAGGCAGAGGGATGGTGATGGAGGCAGAGGGATGGAGATGGAGATAGAGGGATGGTGATGGAGGCAGAGGGATGGAGATGGAGGCAGAGGGATGGAGATGGAGGGATGGTGATGGAGGCAGAGGGATGGAGATGGAGGCAGAGGGATGGAGATGGAGGGATGGTGATGGAGGCAGAGGGAGGGAGATGGAGGCAGAGGGATGGAGATGGAGGCAGAGGGATGGAGATGGAGGCAGAGGGATGGAGATGGAGGCAGAGGGATGGAGATGGAGGCAGAGGGATGGAGATGGAGGCAGAGGGATGGTGATGGAGGGATGGTGATGGAGGCACAGGGATGGTGATGGTGATGGAGGCAGAGGGATGGTGATGGAGGCAGAGGGATGGAGATGGAGGCAGAGGGATGGTGATGGAATGGAGATGGAGGAATGGTGATGGAGGAATGGTGATGGAGGAATGGTGATGGAGGGATGGTGATGGAGGCAGAGGGATGGTGATGGAGGGATGGAGATGGAGGCAGAGGGATGGAGATGGAGGCAGAGGGATGGTGATGGAGGTAGAGGGATGGTGATGGAGGAATGGTGATGGAGGCAGAGGGATGGAGATGGTGATGGAGGCAGAGGGATGGTGATGGTGATGGAGGCAGAGGGATGGTGATGGAGGCAGAGGGATGGTGATGGAGGCAGAGGAATGGAGATGGAGGAATGGTGATGGAGGCAGAGGGATGGAGATGGAGGCAGAGGGATGGAGATGGAGGCAGAGGGATGGGGATGGTGATGGAGGCAGAGGGATGGTGATGGTGATGGAGGCAGAGGGATGGTGATGGTGATGGAGGCAGAGGGATGGTGATGGAGGCAGAGGAATGGAGATGGAGGAATGGTGATGGAGGCAGAGGGATGGAGATGGAGGCAGAGGGATGGTGATGGAGGCAAAGGGATGGTGATGGAGGCAGAGGGATGGTGATGGAGGCAGAGGGATGGTGATGGAGGCAGAGGGATGGAGATGGAGGCAGAGGGATGGAGATGGAGGCACCCATTGTTGCAATGAGGGGAATCTGGAAGTGTTTTCACTCACGTCTAACCTGATACGACCTCTTATCATGTGTCTCATCTTCAGTGTTTACATTACATATTACTGATTACTCTGCTAAAAAGTAACTCAGTTACTTCACTAATTACTTTATTTAAAAATAACTAAGTTAGATTAGAAGTTACTTTATTAGTTAAACTCAACACCAAGGTCCAGCGTTTCTTGTTTGGGAATAAAATTAAAAGTAATAGTGATAAAAAATAGGGAATAAAATACATACAATAAACATACAATATACACGTTTGATTACACACATTACAAAAGAAGATTTTGGCTCAAAACTGAAGGATTGATCTAACTGGATCATTAGTGGAAACAGCAAATAGGTGCATGAACTTCTTATACAGATGAGGTAAGAAAATAGGTGCGATAATACAGGATTTTTAGTTTGAATTATAAAAGGGTGATGCACGAAACCATCCCTAACCTTGCTATTGTAGTATGGAAGTAAAGCACGATTAAAACCTCTTAAAATACAAAAAATATTTAATTCAAAGTTAAAACTGAAACATAAGTTGCTTTTTTGTGTTCATAAATTAGACTTTAGAGGAGTCAGTCATGAAGCTCACTGGTATTAGAAAACGTGTCTCCTTCCTCTCCTCCTTTAGAGATTATAGTTGTGTCACTGGCTGCTTGGTACACAGGAGTTTCCTCCTGCTGAAAACCTGACTTGTCGCATCTGCAGAACAATTCACCTATACTCAAGTACATGTAGCGGTTGTTGGAGGTGTGGACGTCCTACACTTTTTCCCAGGATGCTTAGCAGCATTTGTGTATTCTGTGTAGACCTGCGAGTGAGATAGCAGTCTGTGTTATTGACCCTTCTCTTGGGCGCTAAAAGCATAAAGGAAACTCTGTTATAAGTTAATCCATCGTGAATATGGATCCCGACCCGTAACGAAAGAAACGCAGATTGAGATTTAAAATTAACTTTTGTCTGATTATTAAGAAAATGACTTGCTTTAGATCACTGTTTACTGAAAAAAGTCATCATGTTACACTAATGTGTTATTATTAATGCATTACTGGCAACACTTCTCATCAGTACTTCTACCTGTGTGCGATTCAGGCTATAAATACATCTTTGGTTCTCATAAAACTCTGGAAGCATATAAAGAGGATATATACATCATTAGATTGTCTTTTTATGCACTGGGAGCGCTTGTGATTGCTGTCGCCGCATGGCGGAGAGCATTATTAGCTGTCTGACTCCCGTTCATGACGTTTGTTTGCAGCACAGTGACGTCCGCTGTGTTTACGGTGGGAGACAACGTGGTCTCAGGGAGTGACGACCGCACAGTCAAGGTGTGGGACCTGAAGAACATGAGGTCGCCAATAACGACCATCCGCACCGACTCAGCTGTGAACAGGTGGGTGAAGCAGCTGTAGCCCTTTAAAGGAGTAAAGAGAGCATGAGAGGGGTCAGTGAGGTTGAGCTTCATCCTCTTTGTTTATGATTTACTCAATGGCGGCCACCTCTGGGAAACCAGATCTGGGCCACCACAGATGGAAAAACAGTCACAGCACATGCTTAGGGTCTCCTGTCTCTGTACTCATAAACATTACAAGGCTTCTCTTCAACGTGTGACTCGCTTTAATCCTCCAGGATAAGTGTCTCTGCCAACCAGAGGATCATCGCTCTGCCACACGATAATCGACAAGTCCGCCTGTTTGACATGAGCGGCGTGAGGCTGGCTAGACTTCCACGCAGCAACCGGATGGTGAGGATGGACTAAAGCAAACGAAGAGGAAGGTTAGCCATCAGCCTCTTTAACGTGCGTGTGTGTGTGTGTGTGTGTGTGCAGGGTCACAGGCGGATGGTGTGCTGCACAGCGTGGAACGAAGAGAACCAGACATGCAACCTGTTCACCTGTGGCTTCGATCGCCAGGCCATTGGCTGGAACATCAACATTCCCGCCCTGCTGCAGGAGAAGTGATGCTCTCAGGAGACCTGCCAGATTCCCTCCATTCACCTCGGATCACACCCACTCTGGGATCCGCGGCCTCACACACGCCAGCTTGTTACTCCTGGGAAACGTTTCTAGTAGCGTGTGTTTCACAGCTTTCCAGCTCGACTGAAGGGTGTGGAAAACACCATGATGTATGAACACTGGTGATGTCGTTCCCAGGTTGTTTTCCTCTGAGCTGCAGCTAAAAGCTCCTGTTCCCACCAGGAGACGGGCTGGTGTGTGCGAGGCCTCTCAGTGATCTCCTGATTTACTTTAGTGTTTTTATTAGCATGGTTTGATTTTATGTCTAGGCTGGGCTGAACTTTTTATTCCGCCATCTTTGTGTAGAAATATAAATATATTTGACTTAATGTTTGCAGGCTGCTGTTCACATCACTGTTACTGCTGAACGGCTGCTTGTGCATGCAGATGATCACAGTTTGTGACGGTAAAGCTGCGGGTTGTAGATTATTTGTAAATATGATGCCTGAATAAGTGACCTGGTCTGCAGGTCGTGGCTAGCTAACAGATCTTGTGTCTTAACCACCATTTGAAGGTGGATCGTGACAAACTCAGAGTGGTTCTGTGACACGTTTTGTCCTCTAAAGTCATGCTTCCTGTCGCAGACTGAGACGTATCACATTCAGGCCTGCCACATTAGCTGTGCAGTGAGCCGGCTTCAGGGTCATTCATTTGTCCTGAAGCGGCGGCGCTTCCTGAAAGCTTCTTCTCGTTTCTTTACAGCCAGCCTTCTGCTTCTTTAGGTTTGTTGTCAAACATTCTGTTACTCGCCTTGTTCCATGTTTACAGAGGAGATGTTTTCATGTGTATATAAGGTATAATGTTGATTATTCTGCCTCTGACAGAATTAGGTAGGTTAGCATAGCAATAAGTTTACAGGGATCTGTGGCTTGGTTGTGCTCATTGTAATCAGATTACAGTATTCCCAAAGTGTGGCTGATTTTTGGAGGATCAGCTTGTGTGTCCTGGTGTCCGTGACGTGTAGGACATCCTTTGTTGCCAATCAGAGGCCGTGTTGCTGTTACGTGTGAACCTGTTGGTGTGTGTGAGTGTGCTTCAGTAACAGCTCATGTGTGTAAAACACAGTTTCCACTCTGCAGCGAACTCTTAGCGTCGTACAAAGTCTCGTACCTTCGTGTGTTCCAGAGGCCCTCGTTATTTAAGAAAACAGAAGCAATAACCCTGCTCCTCGATGTCCCTGGTGCTCCGAGTCCAGTTCTGTCCTGAAGACGCAGCAGAGCTCAGCCGTCGCTGTAACCCGTCTGGACCTGAAAACGTGGCGTGTGCAATGTCCTAAATGAAAGTCATGCTGTAGTTTTCAGATGTTTAACTTATTTCAGTGCTGTAAATTCCACAAGCTCGGTTTGTGTGTTCCTATAACCGGTGTAGAAATACTGTAGATAGATGTGCATAATGTACCCACAGACTTCACTGCTGTTCCTGCAGATATTTGGACCAGGATGCATTTAAAGTAGCATGAACCCAAAAATGTCAAGTTTATTAAAATGCCTTACTGCTGCATTAAAGCCGGTGCGTGACTCTTATCCATCAGAGCGCTCTCCCAAATGCTTGTTAAATAACTAATTGTGCTTCACGGCACAGAGCAGATAGGATTCTTACTTCTATTTCATTCAGGGAACTCAATCTCCTGCCCACTGGTATCGGTGTCATTTTAATCTGCAGGTAGGACGGAGAGTCCAGTGAGCTCTGCTCATGAATTCCAACCTGGAGGAAATGTGATTCTGGGTTGATACATTAAATTATTGTGTGCCAGACTCTAGGAATGATAAAAGTGGATCATCTTCGACTCACTAAAGTGAATTTATATTCACCTCAAACTTCATTATGTGATCTACTTTGCATACTTTATTGTGATGGCTTTGTGACACTTTCCAATAAAAACGTGTGATTTCCTTTTCCAGTCTCACTTCGCTCTCATCTTATTCAACACAGATCCCTCTCACACTTCTTATTCTCTCCTATGAGGCGTGTATCTTTTTGAAATTTACATTTTATTCATCTGCACTCCCAGAACCTGGAGTATGGATGTCTGGTGTGACGGAGAACGGATCCGTGTGTTAAAGCAGAAACTGCAGATAAGCTTTTATTTATCAGTTTATTATAAGACTTTCTTTAGGCTCCAGCAGGTTTTTGAACTGGGCCAATGATGAGAAAACCTATACTGTGTAAATAAAGAACACTGAATACAGCACATGACTCTTAACTAGTTCAACAACACAAAAACTACCTATATGATGCAGCATTTCAGTGAAGTTCTTTAGTTTTCATCAGATCTCCAACTTTAATTAGGATCCTTGTCCTGGTACCTGACCCAGTTTTTAGCTCTCTAAGTGATGGGCTGAAGTCTGATTAGCAGAGCTGGATACAAGGAGGAGTTCATGGTGGACTAAAAATGACCAAAATTGGCTTTTGGCAGCAAAATGAGGCCAAATCATCCCTCATCCACCACTGTGCTCAGTAGTTGGTCTCATTATGCTGGAATAGTTATGCTTGTAAATGTGTGTGTGTGTCTATATATGTATATATATATATATATATATATATATATATATACACACACATACACACTCACTGGCCACTTTATTAGGTACACCTTGCTAGTACCGGGCTGGACCCCCTTTTGTCTTCAGAACTGCCTTAATCGTTCGTGGCATAGATTCAACAGATTTGCTGCAGATTTGTTGGCTGCACATCCATGATGCGAATCTTCTGTTATCCTGCTGGAAGTAGCCATCAGAAGATGGGTACACTGTGGTCATAAAGGGATGGACAGGGTCAGCAACAATACTCCGGTAGGCTTTGGCGTTGCAACGATGATCAGTTAGTACTAAGGGGCCCAAAGTGTGCCAAGAAAATGTTCCCTACACCATTACACCAGCACCAGTCTGAACCGTTGATACAAGGCAGGATGGATCCATGCTTTCATGTTGATGATGCCAAATTCTGACCCTACCATCCGAATGTTACAGCAGAAATTGAGACTCATCAGACCAGGCAACATTTTTCCAATCCTCTAATGTCCAATTTTGGTGAACCTGTGCGAATAGTCTCAGTTTCCTGCTCTTTTATATATGTATATATATATATATATATATATATATATATATATATATATATATATATATATATATATATACACACACATACATATACATTCAGTATATACATGTATATAGGTTTCTAAAAATAAATGGGTTGCTGTAAACTTTAGGAGATTGCAGTCGTATCAGGACTATTTGGATTAGCTTTTAGGATATAAATAAAAATTTCTGGACATTAATTTATAATGAAATAAAATAAGTACACTAATTTGTTTGAACTGACATTGCATTTGGCTCATCTCTAATAATAACTGAGCCTTCAGAGCACTCACACGTTTCTTCCTGACTTTACAATGTTAGAGAGAAAATATCCCAGTATTAATAAAATATATTTATGCCTGGAAAATTTTCATGGAAAATTGTCATTTTTTTCTTGCACGTGTGACTTTTTGACAGAATATCCAACTTTGTTCTTGTAAATATATAAAATTAGAAAATTCTGAAGTTTTATGCAAAAACATTAGCATCCTTTTTCTTTTCACTACAAGTAGACATAATCTCCCTTTGAATTTAAACGTTTACTAGATAGAAAGATTCTCAAACGTAATGAAAAACCACTGATATGGAGAAAGAGGAACAGAAACCAGAAGGTGAAGCTGAGAGGACTCAGCTAGTGGCTGGCTGCAGTACAGGTTTTAAGTCCCGCCCCCTCCATGCAGACGAATGGGAGTTAAAAATAAAACTAGTCCTTGAATCATTTTAATCTGCCCCTGCTGCTGCATGTTCTTAGGTCCTTTTCTATTAGCTGTATTTAGTTACTGTGTTCTTTAGCAATCACCATGATTGTGTGTAGGTGAGTAGGTGGGGCTTTCAGCCCACATAGCAGCACCTGTAAGCAGGAGATCATGGTTTCATGTTTAAACAGAAGGTAGAGAAGCTTTTTGGATGTTTAAGACAGAACAGGGTTTTTTGCATCAGTTCCTTGATGTAGAGAAATAAATATTATATAAAAACTGTTTCTCAGGCGTGTGAAAGGAAGCTAAGGGATGCTAAATAAGGTTTATAAATGTTGAGACAAGTTTCACCTGCAGCACCAGTGTCAAACGTCTCAGTTCTTGTTCTTTAGACTGGAACCGTGTGGTCGTGGCCTGCTGCTGGATCAAACAGTCAATCAGTGTTTATTGTAGAGCATGTAGAGGACTCCATGGCTCTGGGGGGAGAGGGATGAGGAAGCATACCTCAAAGCCCCCAACCCCTCACCCTCCTCTTCCTCAGCACCCCTCCAGGCTAATTCGGTTGCTGCTCTGTATGACATCTGCCTGGAGCCTAACGGCGATAACCATTTCCCCGTGGATTTCCCCCGGGAGGCGCAGCAGTCGGGGGAGGCCTCTTTAATAATGTGTGGATGTTCTCCAGGGCCGGCACATTATCACACCTGACAGGTGGTCATGACGAGGTGGAAATGGACTAATGTAAGACAAGATCTCATTTATTACAACAAAACATCAGTTCTATTTGACAATCATTAATAGTAAAGAAGCACAAAGATGAAATACAAGATTTAGAGGTTTTATTCACATGTACAGTACAAACATTCACTTTTTGTGTTACTGGAGTGCAATTTACAGACCTTAGCAGCAATTCCTCCTTTACTTCAATTTACATCAGAACCGGACAGCTTCAGATTTCTTTCACATCTTTAACATCTTTTATACATTTTTTATTTACAATTCTACAGATTTTAATACAATATTGCCATTTAAACATGCCTTTTATTTATCACCTCTCAGAAACACACACAGGTGAGTGTGATGGCTAACACAACCGATGTTTGTGAAACCTCTGTAATGATTAGTGATTAATGTTCTGCACTGATGCACACAGTTCCACTAAATCTGGCCTTTGAGCTTTTCTAACTCCTCTCTGATTTTAGGAATTTCGTTCATGCAGGTGATCATTGCTGTGCACACGAGAGGATTACCACATCGTTTAGTTTCATCAGACCTAAAATAGGCAAAAATCTCGTTCAGTTTTAAATGAAGGACTAGTTGTGGTCTGATTCTTATTTTTTAAAGAATTTAATTATTTTTCAAACATGATGGCATCTCTATGGTCTGAAGTGGGCGTGGCTTAACCAGACTGATGCAGGTGGATGATCAGCTTCAAAATTCAGAGGTGTGGTTTTATTGTGCTTCAAAACTAAAACAGTCTTTTAGACAAGAATTAAAAAAAAAGAAAAAGGATGAACATAACCTGGATGACTGTGATCATATGTAATTTCTAATAATGATCTAATTATTAATAAAATGTTAATATTTCACATCCTGTCCCACAATTCCTCGGGATGTTTATAAAATTATTAACACCAAATATAAATAAAGAAAATTCATGACAGGAAGACAGTGTGATTATGGGTAAATTTGATTATTTTAAAGGCTCAAACGTGATTATAAAGCTGTGTTTAGCCAGTTTGTCAGCATGGTTGTCTTATTCCTAATATTTAGACCTTTCCATTAAGGTGGAAATAACAACTAAAATAACCCAAGGGGTTCAAATGAAGGCAACTGGACCTCTTTGGTTTCTTGAAGACGTTTCGCTTCTCATCTCTTCCTCGGATGAGAAGCGAAACGTCTTCAAGAAACCAAAGAGGTCCAGTTGCCTTCATTTGAACCCCTTGGATTACCATGACCTGGATGACTGAGAACCTTCACCAGCAACTAAAATAACATATTTTTTTAAATATTTTTTAATAGTTATAACAACCCCATACTGGTCACACACCACACCCACTCAGCCAGGGCGATGCAAATAAACTCTAGTAATATTATCATCATAAAGAAACAAGTTAAATCTGTAGTTTTAGAGCAGATCCAGCTTTACCTGCTGTTCCTGGAGGACACTATCAACAGACACCACTAGATGTCACTCTCACTGTTTGGATTTTGCTGCTGACTGATTTACTGAATTATTTAAGGAGAATGCAGAAACGACAGAACAATACAGTCATGATCATAATCAACATAAAAAGCTGCATAAAGGAGTCCCACGAACACGCTGATGAACAGATGAACCGGGTGCTGCTAATGAAGGTTTAGGTGGGTTAAACATCACATCAGGGGCGTGGGCTTCCTCTTACAGCACCACCTACACCATCAGGTCAGAGAGGTCACCACCACTAAACAACAGCACGAGGCGATCGGGTCAACGAGGCCTCGCTCATTAACGCTGCTACTGCTGCTGACATCCTTAGCCAAAGGCCACGCAGGTCAACAGACACCAAGAAAGAGGAAGTACACCGCTCTTCTCCTACTCCTCCATCGTCACCTCGTCGTGTATTTAGGCGATGGGTAATGGCTGCGTTCATGCACCTCACCTCCTCCAGAGATGCATTAACCTGTCGTCGTGTCATGTTCAGCTCTCCCAAGGGAGGCAGGGAGGGAGCTCAGAGAGGAGGGAGATATGGAGCGAACGGGTGAATTAAGAAGGAGGACAGTAGTAAAAGAGGTGAAGCAGGCTGTCCTTCTCGTTCCTCGCTCCCTTCCTCTGTTTCCATCACCCATCACCCTGACAGGGCCGGTAATTGGACGTGGACCCTCTTTTTTCTTCTCCTTTCTTCCCTTTCTCCGTCCGTCTCGCTCTCTCCCCGGTGACTCGACTCCTCAGCGGGAGCCTCGGGGCCCGGAAATAGCTGATGACAAGATAGCAGCTGCCTTTCATTCTGCTCAAGGTTACCCCAACCCTTTCCTTGACAGCCAAAGAAGGGGTAGTGGTGGCGAGGGGGGTGCACACTTAGATGGGTGTTTGCTTAAACCTGTGTGTTTGTGTGTTCAAAGAAAGTCAGAGGAAACAGTTGAGGTTTTCATGTCTCTTTTTCTTCAGGCCCGCTTAGCCGACCTCCGCTAGCTGGTTTTGTTCTGGTTGGATGAGCGACGCGACCCGAATGAGTCCCACACACACATGGAGCTGACGGAGTTATGGTAGATGGTACACTTCCAGGTATGAACTCGTAAAATGAGCTATCTTAGCCTAAAAAAATAAAGGTTACACACACACACGCGCGCGCGCGCGCACACACACACACACACACACACACACACACACACACTGAGTCTCTCAGACCGACAGCAGGAACTGCTCCTGCTCTGGAGGTTTCTTCACCCAGGTACCAAGGCCTGTTTCCTGCAGAGATCTGAACCATTGCTGCTTCGCCGTCTGGTAAGGACGCGCCGCCATCTTGGCCTCGCAGTACATGAGCTGGCGGTCCTCTGAGCTGGACAAGTGGACACCCAACTGGAGACCAGAGACAGGATAGACAGTCAGAAAAACAAACAGACTAAAATTGGGGCATCGGGGCAAAGGGTTTAGTAAGGGGGGGGGGGGCAGAAGAAGAGGAACGAGCAAAACAAAACGAATGAGCCGGCACAAATGCATTTGGGTGGCTGTGGGAGGGGGTTGGTGGGTGGTGGTGGGGGGGCTTCAACAGCTGTGTAATCTCCCCATTTAAATTTCACAAGCAATTGCACATTCTCTGTGCTTTTTGTGCGTCGGTACTGTCGCGGGGGGAGACGGGGAAGATGGGCGCAGAGACAAGAGGGGAGAGGGAGGTGGAGAGAGCAAAAGTTTCTTTTGGAGATTAGTGCGACTGCTCTTGCGTGGCCCTCATATACGGCGCGCAGGGAGCACTTAGGGTGGGGGCCTCCGCGAGCACTTCTCCAAATAATTATGGTTTCATAGTCATTATGCTTAACGGGCGCCATTTGCCGACGCAGGCGGTGTCTGTTACATAAAGTTTCAGAATGGAAATGAAAATGCGGCGGCTGAAGATTCGAGCTGCCAGTTTTTGATAAGCCACGCACAAGGCAGATGTTGCCAAGACGACAAATTTATCTACAGCAGAGAGGAAATTCCACATTTTTTCCTCCACAAAGCACTTTGTGACTGATTTGAATACACATGTTTGTTCCTGTTAGAACGTTCCTCTGTAGTTAAAGCTCCTGTGTTCGTGGCTGTGAGCCACTGATGATGACGGACGGAATATTGTGTGTAAAAACAGCAGAACCGTTGCTTTTCCACCACAGAAGAATCTGCAGATTATCAGATTATTTACATGAGAAGTGATTATTTATCTCCCGCTCCATATTTCTGGATTAACCTACCCTCACCTATGGTCACGAGTTTTGGGTAGTGACCAAAAGAATGAGATCGCAAATACAAGCGGCCATAATGAGTTTTCTCCACAGGGTGTCTGGACTCTCCCTTAGAGATAGGGTGAGATGCTCAGTCATTTGGGAGGGGCTTGGAGTAGATCCGTTGCTCCTCCACATTGAGAGGAGCCAGTTGAGGTGGCTCGGGCATCTGGTTAGGATGCCTCCTGGACGCCTCCCTGGTGAGGTTTTCCAGGCACGTCCAACCAGGAGGAGACCCAAACAAAGACCCAGGACACGCTGTAGGGACTGTCTCTCTGCTGGCCAGGGAACGCTTTAGGATTCCCCTGGAGGAGCTGGCCCAAGTGGCTGGGGAGAGGGAAGCCTGGGCCTCTCTGCTTAGGCTGCTGCCCCCACGACCCGACCCCGGATAAGTGGAAGATGATGGATGGATGATTATTTATCAGGTTGTTTAACAGCAAACAGTGGTGGGAGAAGAAAAGTCTGTATCTCTCAATAACACAAATGAGGCCAAAATGGGAAAAACCAAAATCCATCCCATGATCCAACATCTTGTAGAACCTCCTGAGGCAGAAATAACTGGAAGTAGCCATTTTGGTTTGATGTTATCAGTCTCTTAAACGGTTCTAGACAACATTGGTCTCACTCGTCTTCATAACTTTGCTGTAATTCTTTGAGTTTTGTTGACATTAGTTTCAGTCAGGCTGAGCTCTGGACCATTTCAGAACCTTGATTGTTTCCATGTTAGAACTTCTGGTGTAGACCTGCTGCTGTGTTTGGATCATGAATTCTGTACTATGACCCAGCCTGGTCTAAACTCCAGCTGTCAGACAGTTGGACTCACACCTGACTCTAGAAGACTTTGGTCTACAGAGGAGTCTAATGCGGACTTAGAGAGTATAAGAAGCCCAAACCATCTCCTTCCACCACCGTGCTGACAGATGGTATGGATGCTGTGAATTATGGGAAAGAAACACCCCTGCTTTGGTCTTATCTGTCTAATGAATCAGTCTTGTGCTTCTTTCAGATGCAAATTTGAACATCCATACTGTCATTATTCTTAGAGGTTTTCTCCTGTAACTTCCTTTTTCTAATTATCCTGCCATGAACTTTAACCTTTGACCTGCTAACTGAGGCTCTGGAATCTTGGGTGGAGCTCTTGTTTCTTTTAGAATTTCCCTGACCTCTGACCTTGTGGTGAACTTGGTAAGACGGGTTGCTGTTATTAACGTAAACGCAGACGGATGGAATCCTAGTTGTTTGGAAATGACATGTAGCCCTTCTCAGATGGATGGGCAGCCACAGGTCTCTCCTCCTTGTGCTAACACACGCCTGTATGCTCCAGACCTGCAAACCTTTCTATGTAATTCCCGGTTTAATAAGAGAGGTCTCAGAAATGTCTTGTTGTAAAAAGGAAGAGAACAGTGAAATGAATAATGCTGGTGTATTATTTTGGTTTGTCTGTGCTCTTGTGTACACAAGCTAGTATTGTTTCAAATGCTGTTGGGGAGGTTTTATACATAAAAATGTTGAAATGCTCGCTGGCAGAAGTCATAAGCAGGGAGTTAAAAGACTGTTGTGTGATGAAAACAGCATGGAGGAATGTTTGGATCCCCTGGGGAAGTCAGCCCTCACCTTTCGGTAGAGTCGGTTCCAGCGGGTGTACAGGGCATGCTTGCAGAGACGAGACGGCGTCCCTGAATCCCGCCGCTGTCCCGTTGTGGTGTTGACCACCTCCATCTGTGTGTCCCCAAGCGTCCAGTTGATGCTAACACACGTGGCCTTCCCTTGCTGCTGGTACTCGGAGTTGCTCAGTCCTGTCGGGACAAAATACTCTTCAAGAGGGGGGTTGACTTCAACAGCACTCAAACTGTTGCCCTACAGGTGATTTATACAATCTTTACCTTGGAACATAATTTCATACGAGAAACTGTAATGCACTTGTAAGTGAATTTTTGCAACAGAGCTCTTTACTTCCCAAACCTCCACTAAGTTGTTCCATTTAACCTTCCTGCACCCTTGTCTCACTCTCCCCGAGGCTAATGGCAGGCGTAAAGTTTTGCAGCGCTGCAAAAAAAACCCAAGTGGACCTGAGCCGGGAACTGCATGGCTGTTAATGTGAAGCTTTGATACACCCCCAGAGAGAGAGAGAAAGGGCTGAAAAGGAGGGCTATCAATCAAGTAAGCAACGTGTTTCTGCCTTTGTGTGGGTGCTCGCCCGCTCTGTTCCTGCAGTTAAGCAGCAGTCGAGGTGTATACACGGTAAATATTATCTTTACTCACAAAGATCAGCTGGTACCATGTTTCATATGCTCGGCCTCTTTCTTTGAGATAATTAACCCTCACCAGCGAGGCACAGGCAGCGATCAGCAGAGGTAAGAGAGAAGAAGAAGGAGAGAGGAGTTCTGACTAGGCTACAGGTGGAGGATTTTCTCTGGGATGAAAAGAGAAGCCAGAGCTGGGAGTCAAATTAGGGCTGATGGTAAAATGTCCTCAAAAGGCTGGACTGTGTTATAGAGGCGTCTACGTAAAAACAACCTACATGTCATGATTCAGCCTGAACCCTGCTGAAAAAACCAGCATAGGTGTTACCAGCATATGTTGTGTTTTGCTGGTGATGTGCTGGGTCAGCATGGGATGGTGATGGGATGGTGCTAGACCAGCATCCCATCTTGGACCAGCATACTGGTCCACCAGCTAAACCAGCACCAAAACATATGCAAGTAACACCTATACTGGTGCTTTTTTCAGCAGGGAAGCAGGAGGAAATGTGTCGTCCTCCATGAAAAAGTCACTATATCATTGCTTGTTTGTTAAAAGCAAAATATCTCACAAACCACTGGGTCGTTCTGAGCAAACCCCAGATAAATCAATTCTGGAATGTTCATCTACAACTGGTTAACTTTTGGAGTCAGCCCAATTCAAGATGGCCGCCACAGCCACATGATTTTGGCAAACACAAAAAACATCAACAACAGTTTTAGAGACACTGGACTGGAATTTGGTGTCCTAGTAGCTGAGTCACCTCCAACATATACTCTAGTGCTAACAGATCAGTTGCATTCAATTTTAAGAAAACCAGAAATATAAAAATGCCAATTAGAAACATTTCCATTGAGTTGTATGACAGGAAAACACTTTAGATGATGACAGCCATAAAAACAGATAGATCCCAACACCAAGTTTTACTCCTGCCCTTTTAATCAACGTTAATACAATTTTATTGCAATTTGTTGTGATAAAGCTGTTAATTGGATATTTTTATTTTTATTGAGTAATTATGAACCATCAGGTAGTTTGAGCTAATGTGTGTTTAAAGATGAAGGTGCTCTACAAAGAGAAGGAAGGTGGTTTGCCAAAAAACACGTCACATATTAAAAGAAAACAAAGAAACCCAACACATTTTAATGTGGGAGTGTGTGTGTGTGTGTGTTTCCTTATTTTTTCCATGGTTACAGAATTTTGGTCCAGCACCCAATCCACTGGATTTTACGGTATGTCTTGTTACATTTATTTTCTCTCCCAGTGGAAAGGTGACACACGGGTGGTTGGTAACTAGGAAACACCTCCAAAGAAAACAAAGCTCCTCTTTGAAGGATGGAGAAAAGTAGAGATAGGATTTTTTAAATAGGTGTAGTAATTTTGTCCTACACAACTTTGTTAGATTTCATTTTCTTTTTTAGCTCTTAAAACGAAGAAAAATAAATAATCAAACCACTGTCAGACAATTTAAACTTAAGCTAACATGATGTCACTGAGATAATCAGGTTTCTGTGTTACACTAATCATTCTGACTGAAATGAATAACATTGTGAGTTTTTAACCCTTGTAGTTCTCATCAAACCTCTTATTGTTTTAAAGCATCCAAGAAACACAATTCCAGTCCTGTACGTGTCTACTGCCCTCTGGTGGAAGAGCTATAAATAGCAAGGGCCAATTTTATTTCTTTATCACTCATATAGTGAAGGGCCAATGCCACCTCCACTTCCTGAGGAGGCTGAGGTCCTTTGGAGTTAAATCCCATCTGCTAAACTCTCTTTATCACTCTGTTGTTGGCTCTGTTATTCATTCTGCTGTGGTCTGTTGGGGTGTAGGCAGCTATGACCGAGACAGGAAGAGACTGAACAAGCTAGTAAAGAAAGCTAGCTCGGTTCTGGGCTGTCCACTGGATTCTGTTGAGGAGACGTGTGACATGAGGATGTTGGTGAAGCTGTCCTCCATCTTGGAAAACCCCTCCCACCAACTGTATTCCACGGTGGAGGCCATGGACAGCTCCTTTAGTGGCAGACTGAGACATCCAAGATGTAAAACAGAACGCTACCATAGGTCATTCATTCCCACTGCAGTAAGAGTGTAGAACTCCACAGTTTAACTGTTACTGTATTATCCTGTTACACACTAACATCAGTGCTAGATTCAGTATGTGTTCAATACCCAGATGCACTTTAGTATGTCTGTGTCCTTTATGCTGTTTCTTTTTGGAAACTCAGTTTTTTGCTGAAGGTTACAATAATAGCCTACTGCCCCTGTGTATTTACCTGTATTTTTTCCTCCTAGTCTCTAAGTGTATGCATTTTGCTGCTGGATCTCAATAAGAGCTGGTTAAATCCCCCAAATGGTGAAGAAACACTTTTTTCCTGAGAGAGAGAGAGAGAGAGAGAGAGAGAGAGAGAGAGAGAGAGAGAGAGAGAGTTTCCCTGTGGCATCAACATTCCGAGCGCCGTTCCTCTGGACGTCCACATTATGCCCGTCCATGAAGCGTCTTTACAGAAGGATTGCTGCTCGGGTTCGGGTTTGATTTCCGACCTGGTTATTTATTGGATAGTGAGGCGTTAAGGAGACCTTTTTAGCAGGCAGTCTCTTCGACCGGCGAACAACAAATGCCTCTGATCTGATCATCTGACAGACAGCTTGTTATAATACAAAACCTGAGCTACAATGCTACAAGACACGCTTGCAGACGACCCCCCCCCCCCAATCTTTGCGCTCTCTTTCCCATCTTCACTCTTCCATTGAACGGCCTCACCTCCTCTTTTCCGTTGATCCAGAGAACTGGAATGAATCACCTGCCATGGCAACAATCCTCCAGGTCTCTTATTACCCATCTCTCCTCTCTGAACAATAGACCCTCCCATCCATCCTGCCCTTCTTTCCTTTCCTCTCACTCCATTCATGGCTCATTTCATCCATTCAATGGGCTTGACTCCTGTGTTTCTGTAATAGCCAATTTGATTTTTCCTTCATTGAAGACTTAATCAATGTCTCCTTTGGGAGGAGCTCGGCAGACATGAAAGAGGCCGATTTACAGCATCTGGTAGCAGGATTCATTCGTGAATATACAACTTTATATTTCAGGCTGTTGTTGTCAGATGCGTTTATGTTTTACTCTTATTACAGTAGTTTATTTATCTGAGGGTGGAAGCAAGCCCTAACCCTAACTCTAGCTTCCTGGGTAAACAGGCGTCCCCATGAAACGGAGGTTGTTGTTCCTGATTTGAGTCGTAGCAGCTTCATGACTCTGGGCAGGTTTAGAACATTGGACTCATGCTGGACCAGAGAAAAACTGCATTTCCCCTCTCATCCACTAGGGGCTGGCTCCAAAACAGAGCAAGTTCCCATTGACACCCATGTTAAAAATGCCAACTTCACAGCAGAAATAAACATGTTTACAGCCTGGTTCAAAAAACCATTTTAGGTTTAATAGGACTAGTTTACAGTCATGACAACTCTTTTTTTGTAACTCATCCGTTTAGATGTAAATAAAACTAGAAATGATGAATAATTAGGGGCGTGTCCTTTTGATTGACAGGTTGCATGAGCCATCAGAGCTAGCGCTAGCGGCTTGCTCCGGGGAAGGCCTCAGCCTTGGCGTCACGTTAAAAGTCTTCGGCCATTTTGACTCTCTGAACCTGACCATCAGTTGCATCTTCTGTGTATTCATGTTCAAATGTGCAATTATCATACAAAGATGGCTAGCTGTGGTATTGGTTGCACAAACAGACCATCCAAGAAGTCTCTGCTCCATTTTTTTGAGTAAAATTATATTTCTGTACTTTATGTTGCTGGTTGAATGGGATAAAATGCTATGAATTTAACATAGCACGGCTTGGTCAAAATGGGCTGAATTATGACGTGTTGGTAGGACTGGGTACCAAAACTTGGCGGAGCAGCGAAGCGGGAACTGCTGCGTGCTCTGGCCCCCTCACTCTGATTGCTGTGGAGTGAGGCTGTAGCCGTGCTGGCCGCCTGTGGAGCTCTCTGAGGTAGACCACTGAAACACTGAAGCTTGGTAAGTTGATGCTTGCGTCCCGTAAGGGCCGTGATATACTTGCTGCTTAGCGACGCAAACGCGTGTTTAAAATGGCTGCCATGCGTAGCTTGCGTTGATTTGAAGCGTCGTTTGTGCGCGTCCCCTGAAATTAACGCGACGTGACGCTACGCGCCCAAACGCTGTAATATACGAGCAACCAGTAGGTGGAGTTGACAAAACGAGTGAGACACACATCTACGATACCGCTGCTGTCTTTTTTCTGCTGTAATCTCAAAATTAACCAGTTACTGATCTCTTTTATTGACGCCATGTTTGTTTTGGTTGTACCGGCTCTCTATCCGGTCTGAGTACTCTCGTCAGCCTCCTAGTGGAACACTCCGGTACTACATGCAGTGCAGCGCTGTATAGCAGCAAGTATATGAACAAAGATGCAGCCTGCTGCTTGTACCAACGCGAGGTTAAACTGCAAGTATATTCCGGCCCTTAGAGTCACTCAACCATGGTTTGTTGGCTAAAAGTGCTCGCTCTGTTACCTTCTGTTAGCTCAGTTAGCTCATAGCTATCGGCTCAAAGTTTAATGGGTATCAATCATCTGCCCAAATTCTCACATCCCCACTCTCAGCTCCACCTGGGCTTCATTTCGGTTCTTCAGAAACCTACGGATGACGTCACAATGGGTTGGTCCATTATTTCTACACTGGTCCAGGTCCATATTGTCACAGATACAACTTAATTCTGGTCCAGAATCACAATAAAAATCTAAATATTAAACTTTATAAAATGAAAAAAGGTTATTATTTTGTTTTAAAAATGAATTGTTTATTTATTTAAAAATAAAATAAAATAGAACACAACTCATTTTAGGATGGCATCAAGCCATGGTGGTCTTGGCTGTGCACGGACTAGCCGTTAGCTCATCAGTCCTAATGGATGTAATCTTTATTTCTCCAAACTGATTCCATTCCAACAGTTATTTTAACACAGAAACACATTTTAGAAGTGTCTACATATGTATCCCTTAAGATTAGGATTATGAATGTTTAGCTTTAGCTGCCTCTGACACGATCGATGACCTGTAAATGTTTCTGGTTTTCAGATTCAAGCTTCTCAGATGGATTTTTCTTTTAACATATTATCGTTTTAACGGAAGCAAAAAACCATGTAGCTCCTAAAGACCACAGATGTGACTTTAACATTTAATGAATAATCGATCCAGAACAACGGGTTTTCTTTCCTCCCAAAGCATAAAAGTTCAGATATCTTCTGATGTTTATGGTTTTATGTTAAAACATCAGATTAAATGAGTTGAATAAGATCTGAATCAAACAAAGAAGAGTGACTTTTATTATTTCTGATTTAACTGCAGCTGTTTTAATTCCTCTTATCAAAAAAAACCCAACAAAGTCAAGTTTCTGTTTGCTGAACAGCAGGACCCGAGTCAAGGACACGTCGGCCTATCGATGTGTTTTGTGTTTGGCCCTCGGGGTTCAGGTGGCGCTGCCTTGGCTGTGTGCGATAAGAGCGGGCCCCGCGAGCCCCTGGAAATTCCTCTGGGGCCACGTTTTTAAATAACCCTGGACTCACAAAAGCTGGGGAGCTCATCAGAGGCAATGAAAGGACGAGGAAGGAGAGCAGGGGGAAGGTGGGGGAGAGATACGCACGTAGACATCTGAATGCAAGCAAAGATCTGTCAGTCTTCAGCCCCCTCCCTCAGCCGGTCCCTCTCTCCCTGACCGGGGCTTCCTTCAGATTGAATGGCTGTCTGATAAGAGCTGTGATTACATTGATTTGATGTAGGGCCATCTCCTTCCCTGCCTTCACCTTGTACCCTTCAGTGGACTCCCTCTACTCAGCTCTGACAGCTCTGAACACAGAAAACAGTCATTATGAAGAGCAGGACACAACGTTTAGAGATGAAGCTTTACATGTTGCTCCTGAAGCAGGTGCTGCAAACCAAACTTTACTGAATGCACCTGATTTTTCATCCATATTGTGCAGCTGACATGCCATAAGTCCATGTTTTGTCACGTCTTTGTTCTTATCAATGATTCCCAACAACCAAACGTGCCCTACATCTCTCTGACGCTCAGGCTCTCTGACTGTCCTAGATCTGAAGTGACGGCTGATGCCGCTTCTACACGCTGGATGTCGTTCAGATTGTGTGCCTGCATCCGTTTTACCACAAACAGCGGAGCTCAGGACGCTGACTTGCCAAGCAGCGTCCCAGTTGTTGCTTGGCTGACTGTCACAATGAAAGCAGTATGTGTGTGTGTGTGTGTGTGTGTGCGTGCATGCATTTAGCCTGGAGATGACATAATTCATAAAAAGAATCAACTGAATAGTTGCAGCTCTGGGTCAGATCTGACATCAGAAAGCAGTTTTTACGTTATAAAGACAAAAACTGACTAACAGAAGGGACACGGCTCTTCCACCATTCCTTAAATCTATCACACAGGATCTTGTTATGTTTATTACATGATGCATGTCTGGTGCCCTGTGAGGACTTTTCATCTGGACTGGTCCCCTAAACTGGTACCAGTCCTGGGATATTAAATGTTTTTAACCTGAAGACAGCCTAGTGTGCCCCACCTCTCCCCTGCTGGTTTGTACCCATGCAGCTCCATAAAGCAGGCTTTTGGAAGCATAACGTTTAAATCAGAGGTTAAATATATTTTTACTAGTCGTACCGCTCAGCAGGGGCTGGTTGCGTCTGTATGTTGAAGGAAGAGGGCCCAAACGCTCCTGACGCTGGTTCAGAACCCGGCCCAGATGACCCGTGTGATGCAGGCTGCCAACAGTGAGGCTGTGCAGGTACACCGGCTCCACAAAGTGGCTCAGCAGCGCCCCCTGTAGGCCCAGGATGTTCCACCTGAGAGGAACAGACAGGAAATAATCGATTTAGAAAAAAAGGACGAATAAGTTGTGTTAAAGAAAGGAAAGATGGATGGAGAGAGGGAAGACGGGAGGGATAAAGTATAGGTGGGAGGAGAGGTGGAAGTGACGGGAGGAAATAGGCAGACTGACAGACATGAGAGCGTCGATGACAGGTGGAGACAATTTGATCATTATCTTGATGTGGGACGTGATGAATAGCAGCCTCTGTGTTCACGGTACACACACACACACACACACACACACACACACACACACACACACCCTCTCCTCCCAGACACAAACCATCATCGCCAACAACAACACAGCCAAAGGTCAGTGCATCAGCATTCATTACATGGAACAACACATTAGCAGGCGTGCATTCATCAGTGCCACGGGGGTTAATGCACTGCACGGGGCTGCAGGAGAGCCTCCGGCGATAGCTGCGCGTGGGGGACAATCACCTCCAGGTTTGTTCAGCCAGACTCATGACACAGAATCAGCGTGGGGCTGATCCTGCCGTCCACGCTGACACCTGAGACTGTAGCCAGCTGGTCATGTGACCCCCCACCCCCCACTATTTAAGCAGCAGATGCTAATTTGAGGATGGAAAATGATAATCACCATGTTTATTACCATTCCCAGCATTTATTGCAGGAGAGGAGGTGTGCTGTTACCTGAGCCGGGTTCTCTGTGAGCTGCAATCAGAAGCTCGACATTATGCAACTGATTTTTACATCATTGTTCTTTTTGTTAATCAATGTCTCTTTATCATGGATGCAATTACAGCGGTTGCTTGTCTTTTCCTCTTTTCTTTTTTCTACCCTCACCGCCTTAATAATCACTCATTACAGCTCCTTTTGCTTCCAAAGCAGTCAATTAACACCAGCGGCTTTCTGGGAATCACTAAACGGGTGTGCACAAAGCAGCATCCGCCTGCATCCGCTCTACCTGCAATCTGTCAGAAGATCTGTCCTTCCCTCCCAAACAGAGAGGAGGAGCTTTGTGCTCCACCAGCACTAACAAAGTTTGGGCTGAAATATTAATTTACTCCCAACGCAGCACCGTGAATCAGAAACATCTTCTAATCTCATGCAAGAAGAGACAGCCATCTGGCTCGGTGTGTGAGTCTGGAGAGGGGAGAGGGATGAGACCTCTTCTTTCTCTCCCTGCATCCATCGTTTCCTCCCTCCTCCAGTAAATGCGACCATTAAAGTAATGTGTTCATCTGCATAAAACTGCGATGGAATTGAGAACATCATCGTTATATGAAAGCCATTT
Organism: Aphyosemion australe; assembly: GCA_006937985.1. Taxonomy (NCBI): domain Eukaryota; kingdom Metazoa; phylum Chordata; class Actinopteri; order Cyprinodontiformes; family Nothobranchiidae; genus Aphyosemion; species Aphyosemion australe. The sequence goes on from SSNS01000055.1 coordinate 1,721,183, forward strand.
AGGCCCCTCAATTAAATCCAGCTGCCGACTTCAAATCAAATATTAGCAGAGCAGCTTCAGCGGGCGCAGCTTAAGAAAACAAAACGATGATGATCGGCTCAGGCAATAAGAAGTGTCATCAGGGATGTTTATGATACGGCCAGAGCTCCTAATATCCCCTCTGGTCAGAGCTGAACCAACCATAATAAAGTGCAGGAAGTGAAGGGAGTGAGGGAATAAAAAAGTAATGGGAGGTTACAAAACGAGTGTGACAGAGGACAAAAGAGTATCCAGGGGATCACTTCAAGATTGCAGAGGTGTGTGTGTGTGTGTGCATGTGTGTGTCTGCTGCCGTAAGCTCCTCTCAGTTCCGCCCTCCTCCCCTGACCTTGATAAACCGGCCCTCGGTGACCCACTCACTCTGACGGTGGCCACTGATCATTTACAGCTATAAAAAAGAAAAGGAAGGAAGAAAGAAAGAGGAAGCTGTGGAGCAAAGAGAGCACGTCTGTCGTCTTCTAAAGGCAGGATGGAGGGTGAAAGGATGGCGGGAGGGATAAAAAACAGGATGTCCCCTCTCTCCCTCCCCGTCACTCCATTTTTTTGTGAAGTAATTGCTTTCACCCCTGTTGGTGACCTGGGTAGATTTAATCACACCATCTCCAACCCTGGCCAACTGAATCAAATTGGTCAAATTAACAGCGGCTACATGGGAGAGGGGTTCACCTCTCGCTCTCACCCTCCTTTAGCTCCCTCTCTGTTTCCTCTTTGTGTTTTCACCGATTCTCACACACACACACACACACACACACACACACACACACACACACACACACACACACACACACACACACACACACACACACACACACACACACACACTGGCTCAGCTGTGGGCTGGATGGCTCAGTTGGCACAGTGTGGCGCTTGCTAAGCTAAATTCACGCTTTCGGCTCCTGCCGAGGCCGAGGCTGAGCAGAAAGACTGAGACTATGTTAGAAAAGGATTCCAGATAATTCAGAAAATCAAGTCTGAAGGTGAAGAACCTCTGTTGATGCATGTCCTGTGTGTGCTCGACTGTGTTACCGTTCATTACACGTCTATAATAGTTAAATATTATGAAAACGACACCATGATTAGAACTGAGCCGGTTTTTGTGCAGGTTTACTGCTCACAAACAAAAACCTGCTCATGTTTGTTATCTTTTACCAAAACAGGAAGTTGGATATGTTGATATGAACTCCAGAAATAATAAAAATCCTCCTTTTCTCCATATCTGATGTAAACTCTAAGAATCAGAGTGGTAAATGTATGATATGGATCAGTGAGTGGTTGTTCAGTGATGTTTGTGTAACCCTAGCCCTCCTACACCAGCTAACCAACGAGTGATGTCACTGCAGAACATTTGATATTTTGACTCACTGATCAGTGAATTATTGATAATGTTTGTGATTATGGCTTCAGTCTAACATTTACATCCTATTCATGTTGATGCTTGAATATTTTAGCAAAACCAATAAAACTAAAGGATGGGTTTATTTCCCCAGAATAATGTTGAGCAATGATCCAATAGGAATAAAATAATTCATTTATCTATAGTGAGACCTTCATCCTGCTGTTAGACAAGCCACCAGCTTCTGTCAGAGTCAGAGAGTTAACCAGATAAATGTGGTCATTTGTTCTTTTGCATGCCAGTCCTGCATAAATAAAATGATCATTTGTTTATTTCCTCGTCTGTTAACCCTTCTGATTTGTGTTTCAACACTTAATTTAGAACAATGACACAAATGAAGAATGAACCAGCAATCCGCCATGATGGATCTTTGTCTTGGTGGTGGTGAACACTCACAGTGTGCCCCAGGGCAGCTGTAGCTACAACGTAGCTCATCACCACCAGCGTGTGAATGTGTGTGTGTGGGTGAATGACTGGTCATGTTGTAAAGCACCTTGGGGGGTTGTAGAACCCTAGAAGATGCTTCATCAAATACAGCCCATCTACCATTTACATGGACCAGTAGTTAACAGTTAAAGGGCACGTTGATGCTCCAGAGGGCTTCGCCACTAGGGAAAGGGTCAGTGGTAGATTTCCAAATCCAACTGAATCCCAGATCCTGCTTCATTCCACCATTAACATCCAAACAAGGAGGAATAAGATAAAAGGGAAAAGTATGGAGAAGCATTCCTGAATCAGCCACTTATGGCATATAGCTTTTAAATCCACCTTAAGTAAATCAGCAGAAGCCAGCGAGTAAAAGGTTTATATGTTAGCGTGTTAGCTAGTGAAGCGTCAATCCTAGAGATTACAGAGATTACAAGGCAGATGTGATTAATACACCGATTCATTAGAATGAGATTACCAAGGTAAGTCACACACGGGAAATCAATCGTCTCTGTCTGGAGCAGCACCGCTCATGGACACACACACACACACACACACACACACACACACACACACACACACACACACACACACACACACACACACACACACACACACACACACACACACACACACACACACACACACTCCTCTTCATAATAAATTAATCTCCCAGTAAAGTTAACCTTTCCACCACTCCGTTTACCTTTCCTTCCGTAAACGCATCAGACTTCTCATGATGGGGTGGGTGTGTTTTTTCTCTTTTTTCTTGTCTACAGCTCCGTCTGCCAGTCAGTAATAACTACAGCTCTCATTCATACAGTTAAAGCATGGCCTCATAAATAAGTTTGCCTCTGAGATGAAGCGCTGACCTGGTGATCTTGTCGGTGCAGGACATGGTGATGAGCTGCTCCCCTTGTAAGACACCGTCCCACGCCTGGACAGGCCCCCGGAACCGCAGCGGCACCGTTCCCTCTCCGGACTCGATCTTGGTGCGCAGGTGGCTCCGGTGCTTCCTCATGAGGTGTCTGCTGCTGTGCACTGGAAACAAAACACTTATCTTTGATTACGCCAGTTCATCTCTGCTTATTTTCACATTAAATAAGAGTTGTTCTCTGCATTATTTGCTGTGTGTTTTACTTTTAACAAGCTGTATAAATGTTTACATATATTTAGTTTAATTACAGTAGAACGCTAAACAGGCTGTTGAATTTGATTTGGTTGTTTTAAGGAAGAAGTTTAATTTCTACAAACTTGATTTTTTCAGTTTAACCATCACTATGTGCTTTAAGTTTATGTTCTATTTCTAATCCACAAGGCTTTTCATGTTTTATGTGTATCTACATGAGTGTCCTTTAAACGCAACACATAAAACTAAACCACCTGCTCTTAAGCAGGTTAAAAATGAAAGTGCATGAAAATAATCCCTGTTTTTGTTTTATTAACGTCTCACAGCTGAAATCTCCTCTTCCCCTTCATCTCTTTCCTTCAGAGCTGCTCCTGGGATCCGGCAGGAGCTAAAAATGAAGCTCCAGCTTCAGGCTTAGAGGTGATTTAGGGCAGTTCGACAAAGGTGTGAGGAACTGACTAAACTCTGTCTCATTTGTTTCTCATGAGCATTCAGGTGTATGTTTTAAACTCAGAACAAACACAGGAAGGCAGAATCTTACAATCACTGGTGATTTCGTAGGGCGAGTTGAGCCTCCCGTCTCCACACGGTGAAGTGCTGATGTACATGTGGAAATGGACGTCGTCTCTCAGCCTGTAGCTGCGCTCTTTGTGGCGGACGAATATGGACTCCTCCCAGTCTTCTATCCTTTTACTTCAGAAACAAAAAGAAGGAGAGAGACTGATGAGGAGGAAGCACCGTTGATCACAGCAAAGGAAATGGATTTCCACTTTTCTTTTGCAAAGATGAAGTCAGCTAGAGACAGAGAAAGATGCACACCGGCTCTCTCTCTGACTACAACCTATTATGTTTATGTCACACTGAGTCCTCGCCATTACTCAGCTTCTCTATCGCTGTGCTGTGGACTCAGGAGATTATGATTAGGTAGGAATGAGACAAATTTAATAAAAACAACAGACGAATAATCACTAATGGTTAACGTCTTAGAACTTCATAAATACACTTTTACATATAATAACAGAAAAGCTCCAAAGACACAAGAAACTAGCTGATGCTGCGACTCATACTCCATGTGCTTTTGCTGTAAACGGGTACAGATGACACATGATTTCTATGAATAGATTTAAAATTCATTATAAGTGTCCAAAGTCAGACGTTTGAAGAATGAGGGAATCCTAAAAAATAGCCGAACGCGTGACGTGGACTGATGCCGTTACCTCTGTTGAACACGAGTAACCATACCTCCTGGTGCTCTCGTTACCTAACCTCACTGATGTCCTTTCCCTGAGTGTAAATATGGCACACGTGGCATTTTGTTTGGCCCTTTCATTATAATTTATCTTCCTCATTAGCCATTTTCCTCAGCTGCAAAGTCTCTCTACCTGCCATCTTGCATTGTCCTAAGACAAAAAGTCACTGCTGTGTATGCAAATATGACATTCAACGATCTAGACTTTTACACTAATCTGATGCATCGGTCTTGCAACGAGCTCCCCGAGGAGGACGGGAATATGATATTCTCCTGCACACGATGCAGGTAAAAGTCACCATTCATGGAGACGGCCTCCTGATACTGGTGAGGGTTGATGGATTGGTGCACCAGAGCAGACTAATCTAGTTGTGAACACATAAACAAACATAAAAATCACAAGTGAAGTCTAGGAAATGATGTGCTGGAAGACAAACTGTTGATGCACACACTCACTCTGACATGGATGTTCTTGTCTTTGGAAAAGCCCACATGAGCAGAAGATTTCAACCTCTCGCACATACCTACGTACTTCCTGTGCAGCATCACTTTTTCTCTACTTTCTTGCAGTCCCCCTGGTTTTTCTATAAATGAGGGCACTTTCTCTCGCCCTTCAAAGCAGAGCCTGTAGAGAACCATCAGACTGAGTGGGAGTGTTCGCTGAGATTTTAGGGGTTCACATCTGGACTACAGCTGAAATCAGTATCTCACTTTGCTGCAGCTGAATCAGGAGTTTCCAAAATGTCTCAAAAAGGATCTTTGTGTCAGACACTAGAATTTTAAATTGCATGACAAACGTCCTCCCCAGAATAGTTACAGAGTAAATGTGGTGACAGGAATCCAGCAGGAACACTGGAGGTCCGTTTCTACAAGTCAGAAGTGTAGAAGTGTGAGCCATTTTTAAAGAACGAGGGTAAATTGTTGAAAAAAGATATTTTGTGACATGAAAGTGAGGATTTTTATCGGAAAAGGGTAGAATGCCTTCTCCAGGTCACGGACGATGTCCTGCCCCAAGTGGAGGAGTTTAAGTATCTCGGGGTCTTGTTCACGATTGATAGGTGGATTGGTGCTGCGTCTGCAGTGATGCGGGCGTTGTACCGGTCTGCTGTGGTGAAGAGAGAGCTGAGCCGAAAGGCAAAGCTCTCAATTTATTGGTCGATCTACGTTCCTACCCTCACCTATGGTCACGAGCTTTGAGTAATGACCGAAAGAACGAGATCGCGGATACAAGCGGCCACAATGAGTTTTCTCCGCAAGGTGGCTGGACTCTCTCTTAGAGATAGGGTGAGAAGCTCGGTCATCCGGGAGGGGCTCGGAGTAGATCTGCTGCTCCTCCACATTGAGAGGAGCCAGTTGAGGTGGCTCAAGCATTTGGTTAGGATGCCTCCTTGGTGAGGATTTCCGGGCACGTCCAACCGGGAGGAGACATAAAGGAAGACCCAGGACACGCTGGAGGGACTATGTCTCTCGGCTGGCCAGAGAACACCTTGGGATTCCCCCGGAGGAGCTGGCCCAAGTGGCTGGGGAGAGGGAAGTTTGGGTCTCCCTCCTTAGGCTGCTGCCCCCGCGACCCGACTCCGGATAAGCGGAAGAGAATAGATGGATGGATGAAAGTGACTGATGCAATTTGTTTGTAACAATATCACATGTCTGCAGCCATACTGGTTCAGACCAGTAAGAGACTGGTCTGAACCAGTCAAGGGAAGTGAACTACCAGGCTGGCACTCATGATGCTGCCTCCACCATGCTTCACTGTGTAGATGCCGCAGAACCAAACAAACGTGTGTGTGTGTGTGTGTGTGTGTGTGTGTGTGTGTGTGTGTGTGTGTGTGTGTGTGAGAGACTCTGTTTAATGGCTCAGAGTCCAAGTTAATGCTCTACTACTACTACTATTATTATTATTATTATTATTATTATTATTATTATTATTATTATTATTATTATTATTATTATTATTATTATTATTATTATGATGATGTTTTGGTTCATTTATTAAAAATCAAGCAGATATTTTCAAAGTTGCCAACTAACTCCAGCAGTACAGCGAAGCATCTTTATTCACCAGGTTTAATGAACCGATTCTGTATTTATATAAAAAGGTTATCCTGAAAAGGGCACTTCCAGAGTAATGGAATACTTTTACTTTTCAGTCTAATTAAGAAAAGCAAATAAGCAGACTCACGGGAAGCCATTAGTTATTTAGTTGGACTGAGTCATTAGGTGAAATAACTGTTATATGTGACACTTTTATGGTCATATCAGACGAGGTCACAGCAGCTACAGGTAATGAGTTCACCTCTCCTGTACATTCTGACACTTTAATTTGTTGATTTATTTTCAGGTTCAGTCACAAATATAAAAAGTAAAGAAGGAAACGATGGTTTTTACTGTTTAGCCAACAACAATCTACAGCTTCCAGGGCAGTTTTTGACTAGTTGCAGCTAAATATTAGTCAAGTTTCCCTTGATAGGAAAAGCAAACGGCATCAGATTACAGATATCTGGTTTAGGGGTTAGATCTCTCACCTCAAGAAGAGCTCAAGTTGAGAGTAGAGGAAGCGCAGCAGAGCTCTCCGAGCGGTGACTTCAGCGTGACAGTCATTGACCACCTGTCCTTGATCACTCAGATATTCCCCGTTGATGCATTTGGTGCCTGTAGCTAGTACCACCACCTGGGCGCGCCTCAGGTCCAGATCTGTGGAGCAAAAACAGACAAGACCTCATCTTATTGCCCACACTGATCTCATTTATTCATAATTAAGAAAGAAAGTTTTGCATGAGGCAGAAAAAAGAACAGGTACGTTTTTCTCCAAAACTACAATTTTCTTAGTGGGCAAAGGAAAAGTGAGAGTTTAGAAGTGAGATGAAAAACATCCACATGTCCTGTTCTGGTGGAGCGATCGGGTCAAAGTCAAAATTCACAATCTGTAACGACCTCATTGGTTCAGACTTGAACCACCAGCAGATCTTTGGACCAAGACCAGCATGTTGAACTGATGTCATACCTGTCCTGGGGTTAGGGACCGTGTGCAAGTTCCTGGTGGCCGACGTGTCACCCATAGGGCATAGCCGAACCCAGGCCAAACAACTTACATGGACCCACCGCCTTCAGGAGCTTTTCCATCTAACCAACATTCCAGTGAGGAACCAGAGCCAGGAGACCTGGAGAGGGATCAACCAATCCCTAGAGCGGACCCTGCTGAGCTAGTCAAGCATAGATGTGGTGTGGCAGCCATGTTTAACTATCCAGTTAGGGTTTCTGGTCAACAGAAGCAACAGTGCTGCTTTTCTGAGTTCATTTTCACAGCTGGGTGAGTGATGTACCAAACACCTGTGGTGGGACAGCCATGAGCAGCAGGTGACTTCAGTCTCTTTTAGCTCTGGAGTCAGTTTAAACAAATCCTCCATAGGATGTTTGTCAGTTTATTTTATTATAGCTTTAGCATAAATGTTTACCACAGCTAATGCAGCAAAAACTGACATTCCTGCATTTAAGTCACCAGCTCCCACGTCTGCAAATCTGCTTTCCTTGCACAAACCTGCAGTTATTTTACCAATCAGCTAAACATGGAAACACACACACACGCACACACACACACAAGCATGCATGCATACACACACATATGCATGCACAAACACACGCACACACACACAAGCACGCACTCATGCACGCACACACATGCACACACACACAAGCACGCATACACACACACACACACACACACACACACACACACACACACACACACACACACACACACACACACACACACACACACACACACACACACACACACACTAGTTTTATAAACACAGATCCTTGACACACTGTAAATGTGTTTCTGATTGGGACAAAATCTTAGGATCTTCTAAAAACTCATCCAAGTAAAATCCTAAGTGTCACAAATTAATTGATCGAACACCCTCCTGCCCTCATTAGTTCAGACAGATAGACAGACAGACATTCCTCTGCCTGAATCTCTCTCATGGCCTCAGAGGTTCAGGCTCCGCTGGCTTCTGGCACACCTGCAGGCAGCGCCGGACCAGCACACAAGCTTTTATCAGCCCTGGCCCAGATGGCACTGCGGTGTTAGAGTCCTGACACCTCCACTGATGAGGAGAAGCATGGCAGGGGAGGGGAAAGGCTGGATGAAGGCTAGAGGGAGCGTGGTTTGGGCAGGTCAGAAAAAAACTAGCACAAAGAAGAAGCAGAGGAAAGAAGCTCACCTTTCCTCTAGAAACTAGAACAGCTGGTAGAAAACATACTTTACTGTAATAAAATACACACTTTATGGTTTCTAGCTGTTAATTCAGATAATAAAGGCACTAAAACAGAAACACACTAGATCATTTACTCATTAGTGACCCCAGAACTCAAGTCAGGAGAGTCAAAACTGGAGTCCCAGCTCTGGGGGGGTTGTTGTACAGCAATAAAAATAAAAATGACTAAACAGAATAAAACAGGACCAGCGGTATGAGCTGTTCTTCCTGTGTAATCCCTTCTAAAAAACACAGAAACAGTAAGTGTGCAATTATTACTGAAATGTGATTCTGACTGAAGTCAGAGGCTCCAGATTATTTCAGATTATTGTGTTTTAGAAAAATCGATTCATTCTGATTCACTCTTAGCTTTTTATTTCCTGTAGCGTCTCTACCTCAGGTCACAACAGTTAGGACCTTTGAGGTCAGTTTTGCTTTTCACGGTTATTTACAGAAGATTTTATGGTTTAGTAAAGCAGCAGCAGATGGTTAGTATCATTAAAACGATAAAACTGCCACAGCATTTCTGAGACTGGAGTTATTTTATGACCCATTTTAGAATCGGCCCTACTCAGACTAGCTGTTAGCTTGTCGATCCAGATTCCCATCAGATTAAAGTGGAGAAACTAGTAGTTTAGTCGTGATAGGGCAAATGAAAGCATATTTCTAACCCTTATAGAGATACTGTCTGCATCATGAGCTCAGATATTAGCATTCTCCGTAAGCATCGCAGCCCAATTCCCCCTCGGTGATAAAGCAAGTTCAGAAAGGTAACAGACTCTCCCAATTTCATTCTCCTGCTTTTCTTGCCGTTCCACTTTGCGATTGTTTAGATCAATTTTGCAGTGGATAATTTCTGCTGCGCAGCTCGCTACCCTGCCATGAAATTGGCACTAAGGTTGCCTCCAGTTTGCCGGGATGAGGAGAGGAGGAGGGGAGATAAATGAAAGACAGAGACGGGGGGAGAGGAAGGGACGGAGCCCCACAGGCGGTGCGCCATTTTAAAAGCAGCAATAATCAGCTGCATCACAGAAATGAAATAAAACAGACGCTCAAAAGGAACAAGGTAGAGTAGAGTCAAAGGCCTGAAGCAGTCTGCACACACTAATACATCAGTTGATCGCTGGTGATTCAAAGATGTCACACCCGAGGATAGCAGCGCTGTCAGAAGCATGTAGATCACAGACTCAGACCAGGAGCCGCTCTCAGCTGTCAGAGGCCTTTAAAGGAACGACAGAAACCTCCACACAAGTGGTTAACGCGCTCTCTGTTCCCACCAGGTCCACATATACGTGTTTATGATTACGCTTCCTGAACTCTGCAGCGTCTGTAAGAAGAGGTGAAACGATGCAGGAGGAGTGGCAACAATCAGGCAAGGTAGCGCAGTCTCCCCATCAGGAATTAGAGGGGGCTGGTGCAGACATTGTTCAGCTGCCAAGCCTAAAGAGTGAGTTTCACATCACAGAGACATCAAACACATTATATTCAGGCTGTTGTGGAGGTTTCTGGCAGATCCGTCTTCAGAGAACCTACAATAACAAAGGTAGGAGGCGTGAATGAGGTTAGCACCTGCACCTGATGAGCTCTTAAGTTTCATTAAAGCCATACTATGCAACTTTTTCATATTTTAAAATGATGTTCTAGAGCCAGTATGTGCTAAAACGACCCTTTACAGGGTTAATGAAATGTCACTCAGACCCCCACCGCCCTCTGTGGCCAGAATACCGCATTTGCAACTTCAGAGTGCCGGTCCAGTCCCTGTTGGACTTAATAAAGTGGAGCTGACATGTCTGACAATGCAGTCTGTTTCCAGCATGTTTCCTGCATGATTTAGATCATGAACACAGCTGATTTGTTTGATTTAGTGATGAACCGCTCCTGTAGACACTAATGAAGGCTGAGGAGACATTTCAGCAGTTAGATTAAGGTGTTAAAAAGACGAACGCACAGAGGAGATAAGTTTCACTTTTGGTTTCGCTAACAAACACTAGGGGGTGCTAAAAGAAAGCCAAAACTGCATAGTATCCCTTTAAGTGGTGTGTGTTTCATCAGCATTGACTCTAATGTGCAGCAATACAACATAAACATCAGAATGCTGCTGATCACAAACTTTAGATACAAATGATGCACATTAACGTTTTTGCAGGCCTACAGCAGGACCAAAAGGTTTCTCCAGAAGGTTTACCATTGGCCGCATCAGTTTCAGGTCTGGCCAATCACAGCGCTCTATGTTTGTAGAGAGACAATGGGCAGGTTTAGCACAAGATCTGGGTCCAGACTCTACTGTGTGCTGAGCTTTAGCACGTCTCAGCAGCAGAGCTCCTTCGCTGCTAGCTGGACGTGTTTTCTGCTGATCAGGCTGTTTTGCTTCTTTTGTAAGTCAACACATTTATCAAACAGTTCCAGCATGTGCATTTCCTCTGTTCATCTGCTTAATGTGACGTTACTTCCATGCTGCAGTGCTGGTCCACTTGTTCTGTTTGCATCCTGGCAAAATGGCCTCTTACCACCAGGCTGCATCACACTACATTACACAGAACCGCAGCGGACCGTGAGCCGTTTGTACATCAGAGTCCACATCAGCAAATCATTAATATCCTAGAATAACACTTAGCAGCATCGAGATGTGAAGTTCTAACAGTCCTTCAGTTGATCACACCCTGTGGGTTTGCTGGATTAACGTCATAATCCTGTAATTCAAACTACACAGTTTCAGGTTTAGCTTGATGGGTACTCAGTCATGTGACAAAGTGAAACGTGTGATTACCAACATAAATAATGGTGGTTGGTTCAAACATCAGCTTTAATTTAAAAAAAGTCAAGACAAACTCAGTTTATAGAAGCTGCCATGTTGGGTTTTTAGCAATCAGCCAATCAGCGTCCCCGTTACTCATCTAAATAAAATGTTTCTAATTATTTGTAATAATTTTAAACATATATCAACCAGACAGTAGCTGAAGCTAACTTAGTGTAGACAGAAAATGAGCAGCCACTACCATGGTAAAGTGGTAAAAAAATAAAAATAAAGGAGAAAATGTTTTTTAATGCAAAAAGTAAACAACAATAAAAAAATCAACCCACATAAATGACACAGGGTGGACTTATTGGTGCGCAGTTAAAAGTGACAGACTCCAGGAAGCTATTATAGGAATTCCTTTATTCCCCATGGCTCTAAAACGGGAAAATGTTTCCTAATAAGCCTCCATTATCTCTGAGAAGCATTAAAACATTTCCTTCTGAGGCAGAATCAGCTCTCAAGGTCAACTCTTATATGCCATTTATATGCCAACTCATTTATATGCCATTTAGGTTGAGCTCCAGCCGTCCTATCTTTCACATGTTCTCTCATCACAAGATGCTGCATGATTACACTGAATGTCATCCAACCCGTCGTTTGAGTCTCTAAAAATGCTCGGCACATGCAGGGAGGATAAAAAACAACTTGGCTTAAGTAGAGAAGGCAGCCTGTTGAATCTCTATTAGCTTTAACAGTGAGGCTTTGTGGGTCCTCTGTCTGCTGCAGACTCCTGCACATCATTCTGCTCTTTTACTGGATGTGATGATTTGAATGTTAGAGCGTGCAACGGCTGGAAAACCAGATAAAGAACAGAGAAAAATCTCTATTTGAAAATAGATATGCAGCCTAAGAAGCACAGCTTAACTGTCATTTGTCATCAACTTGTTTGAAACCCTTTATGCCTACGTGGTGTTCCGCCTCTCTCTCATCGCCCTGTTAAATAAAAATGAGGAACTTTCTTTCATTCCAACAAACACATTTAAAGAGGAAACTAAATCAGGAAAGGCGGTGTGTGTCTTTTAGCAGCGTTCCATGAGGAGGATCCAGATTTTTCATGTGTCTGAACACATCTGAACATCCATCTCCAGAGCAATCTCGGATCAAATTCATGAGATTTTCCACACTATTAGACACCGTGAGCTCCCAGTTTACTTTGATGGTTCTCTTGCAACTGGTGGCGAGGCTAATCTGACTCAGGTTGGAGCTTAACCACATAGCGGCGGCGGAGGGAGTCGGCTGTGTGTCTCCAGTTCAAAGACGGACCCTGGTTAATATTCTGGAGGCAAAAGAGACGGGGAGAGGGGGGGAGGAGGGGGGTGCTGGACAGGACTCCCCAGAGTTCCTGTCAACTTTTGGTGTGTGACGCTGGCCGCCGCGCCGCCGCTGCTGCAGCCACCGCCTGGCTGCGAGTACTTGGCAGCCCATGGTCTGGATTTTTGAAGATAACATGTGCTATTAATAAACAAACAGAAGCAATTACCGGGAGGCGGAGGAGGGGAGAGGAGAGGGATTGGATTAGGCTGGGATGAGCGCCGATCTCACTGAAGTCTAAACTGATGAGCTGCAGCTCTCCAAAGACAGCAGAGATACTGATCCCTTTCCACTGACCCCCCCACACCCCCACCCCACAGCCTGCAGCTACACAAGGAGATAACACTCCTCTGTTCGTGTGTGTGTGTGTGTGTGTGTGTGTGTTTGTCCTTATTTAAACCAAATCCCACAAAGAGTCTGGACTCTCACTTTGGCTCCATGACTTCCACCATCCTAAATGTCCACTAAACCAATCAGCCACAACAATACGACCACTGACAGTTCTGCTTGTCTTATGAAATGTTCTGATTCAAATGAACGTGACGATGCTGCACTTCTCACTCACCTGGACATTTGTGCAGGGTCAATAGTAGCAGCTGTCCTCAGCAGGGACACCAGTGAGTCTAACTCAAAAATACCACTGGAACCAGTCAAAGAGCACAAAAACATCTCATCCAGAGTTTACAGGTGCTGTTGAGAAGGTTTCACACTGACCTTCTGGTCTTTCTGCTGGATGTCCTCCAAAAAAGCAGCTTTCACATCTCTGGTTCAATAACGACACGACTGATGTTTTAATATCTAAATGAGTGAGGCTGAGCTGGGTGCAGAGGGAGGGGCTGTTCATCAACACAATCCACAAAGACCCAAAGGTCTGTTACCAGACATCTTTAGATGTTTGATGGTATTTTTTGACATGATCGGATAATTTAGTGAGACAGGAGGTGTGGTCGTATTGTTTTGGTTGATCTGTGATGACTTCACAGACCAAAAGGCGTCACGTTCAGCTTTATTGATGTAGTGCTCTCACATGGCCAAAAGGTCAAACACAGGCTGTACACCACCATCAAGCACATATTTACACATAAAAACAGAAAACACATAGAAATGAAACAAGCCCTATAAACAATCGAGTAATAAACCCACAATTAGCACAAGTTAAGACAGAGAAAACATCAAGAAGCACCCAGCTAGCACCGTCCATCATGACTGAAGGCCAAGGAGAGTAAGTGTGTTTAGACGGCTCTTAAAGCTGCTGAGAAGGAGCCTGTTTCACACCCGCCGTTAGGTCATCCCAGCGCCTCGGTGCAGGACCAGGAAGGCATGACTTCTTCGTGATTTCAGCCTAGACTTAGGCACTACCAGCAGGCCCTGTTCAGCTGACCGCAGGGGTCGCCATGGGGTGTATGGGTGAGTAAGATCTGCCGGGTAACAGGGAACCACACCATATAGTGACTTAAAAACGAATGGGAGGATTTTAAAAGTAATACGATAAGGGACCAGAAGCCAGTGCAGGGCCATAGACCAGCAATATGCTCTGTCTTCCTGGTCCAAGTCTGGACTACATGGAGTCTTGCTATTGAGGCCTGACCGATGCCAGCATAAAGCGAACTGCAGCTTAAGCTATTCACCTGAGATGGAAATAACAAGATCTCATAGTTCTGTTCATAATCTGAGCTCCACATCCAGCTTCACCCCCAGATTGGTTTCCACTGCCTCCTCATGGGTGCCCCATGAACACCTCCCTGCCTGTTTCTCAGACTAAACAGAATAGCATCAGTCTTTGTTTGGTTCAGTGGTCCAACAGCAGTTCAGCTTTCATAAAACACATGAAAACTGTACAAATGCTGATTTGATCAGAATAACTGTTGAGTTTTCACACTTTAAATCGATTAAAGGAACTTGGTCAAACAAATGAGATTATGTTCACACGTGGTCTCTTTTACACGTTACTGCTTTCTCTCTTTCGTGTGACAGAACCAGATGTTTTATGAGCTGGAGGAGCTTTATCCTGGTCCTCCAACTAGAGACTTTAGTAGTGCTTTTATTTAATCTCTAACTAGAATGATCCTGGTGCTCAGGGTTGTTGTTTTTGCTGCTTAATTCACCTTTTAAGATAAAACTCTCTTCCCCAGAAACCAGATCTAGACCAATAAGGATGATCTGTAATTCACCATCATTTATTTGGATCAACACATTATAATAAAAACACGAGTCTTCTCCATAAAACTTTTCCCCAACATCCCTCTGACTTTTCTGTGATCACCGGCAAACAGCAGCAGCAAAGTTCTTCAGTCTGAGTTCCTGCTGAAAGAGAACCGGCAACTCCTAGAGATAATTTAGCATTCCTGGTTTTAAACACTCAAGCACCGTGGATTATTAAATAAACATGAACCTGAACACAACATAAAGGATTATGACCTGGTTTTGGTTGGGATTGATCCGACTTTTCAGGAAAAAAAGTTTTGAACAGAGACGCACGAGAGCTCTGGTGATGCTTCGTGCGTTTGAGGGCTACATGCATGATGGATGTGGGGCCTTTGTAGGAGGTTCCTGCGTACGTTTATAAATTCATGCTTTAGGTGATGCAGAGTGCAGCATGAGGCCCAGATTTAATCTGACACCACGTGGAAGACAAATGTATGAGAAGATAAATGTTCATCTGATTGTTTCATGCTGGAGGAGAGCAGAAGTGTGAAGCTTCCTCCTCCTCCTCACCGTCTCTCCAGTGTGCTGCTCAGTCAGGTTTCAGATTAAGCTGATCTAGTTAAGATTCCCACTGTGGCATGTGGAACTCCTGTCAAGGCTGCCTGAGCGCTACGAGTCCAGCATGCAGCCGGATGACTGACACTCGCTACCATGTCTCATTCTCACTCTTCTGAGACTCCCAGGAGTCAATAATTCAGCTCTCTCTCTCTCTCTCTCTCTCTCTCTCTCTCTCTCTCTCTCTCTCTCTCTCTCTCTCTAGCAACAGGGAAACTCTGTCTGTCTCTCCACGCTCACTTCATAATTTCTCTCTCAATCCAGAATTCCTCTCCTACTGTTGTTCTCTGTCCCCTCTCTCCAATACACACACACACACACACACACACACACACACACACACACACACACACACACACACACACACACACACCCTTACTATATTGCACCACCTCAATAATTCAAAGTCATATATGAAAGCCAATGAAAGTTGCCATACCTCGGGTCATTACGATGCCTGCCAGGGATTTGTGTCGAGCGTGGGCCGGACTGCAGCCGCCCATCAGCAACCGGTACTTCTCCTTCACCAGCTGGAATACCGAATCGGCAAAGTCCTGGAAAACAGAACCACTTCCTTATTTTCTACTGAGCACAGTCTTCTTGTCCTTGATCCTGCTGCGTAACGTTCTACTTCCTGGATTTGTTCAGGTGAAACCAGACTTACAGGCACCTGATCAGCTTTTCTCTAGACATCACTTTGTCTAGGTTTACAACAGTAAGACTCAGTGTTTTCTACATGAATGAAACAAGTGACAAAGAGCACAACTATTCCAACATATAAGCAGGTTTTCATAGAAGAGAAACATAAAGAACACAGATATGTGCTTCAACAACAGCCTTCCTCATCTTGAGCTAAGATGGGTGAGTCCATGAATATTCAGAGTGATGTAGATCTGTCAGGATTTTCTAATCTGAGAGTTTCCCCATCGGCTAATGCAGGAAATAGGGGTAGAAGACTAATTTCACATTCAGCCTGCATGTGAAAAAAGTAAAAATGGTTTCTCATTGAACTTGGTCTTTAACATCCTGAAACTTAAAGAAATGTCTGTTCTAACATTTTAGGGTTCTCCCTAAACATCCTTAGCTCTACTGACTAAAGCCAGGTTCTCACTGGGCTACAGCTGGTACCCAGTAGTGAGGAAATGAGCTCATTTATTCATTATCACAGAAAAGCAGAGACTTAAATTATGATGCAACATCTCAGTCTCCAAAACAAAACAGAACAATCTGGTGCTATCTCAATAAAAGCCTAAAAATTCTGCAATGATCATTTTTCTCCACATGCATCAGTGCTGAGATGCTGCTGTTGTCTTGTTATATGATGATATGAGATTAAACATCTCTGAAACATTCATTTAGATCCAGTCAAAGGCAGACGAGAGAGGGGGTACCTAAAGGAGAAACATGGACCTATATAAAGCCTGTTTTGTGTGTTTGGGTTTTAAATAAAAACAACTAATTAGTGTGTGCTAAAAGATCTGTGGCAGCTACAAATGTAGTTTAATAGTCACAGAGTTAAGTTGACAGAAGAAA
This sequence comes from Aphyosemion australe, assembly GCA_006937985.1. Lineage (NCBI taxonomy): Eukaryota > Metazoa > Chordata > Actinopteri > Cyprinodontiformes > Nothobranchiidae > Aphyosemion > Aphyosemion australe. The sequence goes on from SSNS01000055.1 coordinate 1,738,079, forward strand.
GATGAATAATCTTTAAAGATAAATTATGCTTTGTTGTTGTTAATAGCCTGATTCTCTGTCTTGAGACTTGCTGCAAAAACAACAAAAACATGAAATGTAGCCCTTGGCATGTATTAACACAGACAGTATGAATTAATTAACATATTTGTGTTACAAATTATTGTACATAAGACGGAGAATTTCATGCACCCAACAGCTAAATCACAGACGGTTCCTTTAATCAACCTAATCTGGGTTTTAACTCACTCAGAGTATAAAAACGTTTATTATAACGGATAAAAATGAGCTGTATGACTGACCCATGGCTGCTGGAGTCAGGATGAAACAGCTGTTGAAGTCTGAACTGGAGAAGATGATGAAGTGTTGGTTTTAATTTTGGCTAAAGAGACTAAAGGATTGATGGTTTCCTGATTATCGGTGCTGGTAAGACGAAGCCTTCTGGTGTTTACAGGCACACAAATGTTGTGTTAGTTAGCTGTAGCTAGTGTTAGCGCTCAGCGTGTGGAGCTGAAAGTCCCGCCCACTCACCTGCACACGCTGATGGTGCTTTTATAATCATTTTGTTGTTTACAGCAGGTTCTAATGTGGAACCGACTGATCGAGATCAACGTGAGTCACGTATTCCAGAGTGTGAGTGTTTCCTCTCCATCTTCACCAGAGCGAATGAACATGTTTCTTTTCCTGGACCATCTGGAGTTTGGAGACTCTGAAAACCTAATTTTCACTATAAGAACACATTTTCCTGCTCTGTTCTGTCCACAAACTCCAAATCTTCAAATTACAGAATGATTTATTGGATTCATCCCAATATTCCTCCACACAGAAAAAGAAGAAGTTGCCAAAGCCCGTGCTTGCTCCCTCCCAAGCTTTTCTGCTCCCCGTTCCAGTTGTAATGAAGGGTTTAGTCTCTGAGCTGGCTCCAACTGTAAAACATAAACGTATCACCGGGAGATGGCAACAGAGGGGCATGCGAGTGGGCCTGCTGGACAGATTGAGCCCGATGTAGCTAAGAGGACATCAACAGATGCCACTGCGACAGACGTGCAGAGAGAGGGAGGAGCAGAGAGATTAGGGGTGAAAGAAGACGAAGAGAGCGAGTGAATTAGTGAACATATTGCACATTATAACCCTCATCAGAGCTGTGAAATACTCTCACAGTGAGAACTGGCGGCTGAGGTGCTCACAGCTTGTGGTGTGGTGGGCGGCGTGTGGGTCTGTGAGCGTGTATGCATAAGCACATATTGCTGCTCTGACTCTGGTGTCAGCCTGAAGCTTTTTTTGTACCAAAGGGCAGTGAAAAGTCAACAAGACGAATGACTTCAGCACGAAGCTCGTGTGGCGGATTACATCTGAGATGAAGGCAGCCGTCTTTACAACACGCAGCTGGCACTAAAACAAGAGGAAGGTGTGACTTTACCTATTCAGCCTGGTGCAGAGCCGATGGTGTTGGATCTGCATCCATCAGAAACACAACGCTATCAGAAAGTCTATTAACAGCTTTATTGTGGAGGAATAAAAATAACTGGGCTGGAGTTGACTCCAGTCCCAGCTAACGATGCTCGGCGTGGAGCTCATGCATCTGGATACTCCCATAGTTTAGACTTAAAAATCTTCAGTCATTTTGGTTTGAAACATACATATAAAAGCGGAGGAAGCTCTTGCTCCAGAATGAAGTCTGTTCTTCTTCCTGATAACTGAACATCAGGAGAAGCCCTCAGCAGTGTGAGGAGGACTGCAGATGTCCTGATGAGGAGCTCTACTGACTGCTGCGGAGGCATTGAACGTGGACCACTAAGTGTGTCGTACTGGCAAGTGAAGTCAGGTCAACAGAGAGACCCGTTTCAGCTGTTTGGTTGATCTTTACGCTGCTTTGGTGGATCACTCAGACCAGATACGTGTCAATTTTCATGCAAAGCTAAAGTCTAAAGGTCAAAATATGAATGAACAGAAGGCTCTTGTCTCTTATTACTGGTGCAGGAATGACTCGTGTTCTGGTGATGCAGGAAAACCAGGAACACCAGGATAACCAGGAACCACGATAACCAGGAACACCAGGATAACCAGGAAACACCAGGATAACCAGGATAACCAGGAACCAGGAAAACCAGGAACACCAGGATAACCAGGAACACCAGGATAACCAGGAACCAGGAAAACCAGGATAACCAGGAACCAGGATAACCAGGATAACCAGGATAACCAGGAACCAGGATAACCAGGAAAACCAGGATAACCAGGAACCAGGATAACCAGGATAACCAGGATAACCAGGATAACCAGGAACCAGGATAACCAGGATAACCAGGAACACCAGAAACACCAGGAACCAGGATTACCAGGACAACCAGGCTGGTTTAAAACTTTAAAAGATGTTCTGCTGGCCTTTGCCGCGCAGAGAAAATCATACTTTTATTCACACAACTACAAGGGTTCTGTGCAGCAGCATCACTGACAAAAAAGAAAAAAGACTAAATGACGCATTTCTTGGACCTGAAAGTGACATCTGATCAATTTGAGAGGGCCTGGCCTGGCTTGGCAGAGTCAGCTGGTGCCGGTGACAGTGTGAACCCAGAGTCAGCTCCTCCATCCCTCCTAAAGGCCTTTTCATTGATGACATTACGGTGAGGAGAGAAGGTGGCAGCTCCGTGAGGCCTGGAGAGCAAAGGTAGAACAGGCCTTGGCAAAGAGCCCAGCTGTTGGTCCCGTCCTCCTCCCTCCCTCTCTCTTTTCACCTCCCTCCTCTCTCTCCATCTCCTAAAGTCCCTTTTTTCATCTCAAATACAGTTTTCCTCCCTCTTTTCCTCCTCTGCCTTCCCCTCCCTGTGCTGGTGTGTGACAGGGAGCAGAAACAAGGAGCCACCAGGGACTATAATTTTCTCATCATGAGAGTCAGAGTGAGAAAACAATACACTCACCTGACTCAGATGAAAAACAGGCTGCCGTTTACAGCTGTTTCCCTACAGCCCTCTACCCCCCCCACCACACACACACACACCCTCTCTCCTCAGTAGGAGTTGAGTGCTACCCTTGGTGTGGGCCTAATGTGGCAGAAAAATGGGAGCAAGGATCTGACTCCTCAGCCAGACGGACCGTTCGAGTGACCTGTCACACGGCGAGAGGAGAACCGGCCGCTTGGTTTCCTCTTGGCTGAGCACGGAGGGCAGCAGCGTTCCTCTACAGATGCATTTGGGAATTTTGTTCCTCTGCATCTCTCTCAGGTAACCGATCCGTGCTACTCTCTGAAGACACCTCGCCAGAAACTGCTGCTGTGGCAGTTTGTGACGCTGGCCCCACCTGGCATCTCTCCTGTATTAGTTCTGACCAATTTACTTAGCAGTTCCTCTGGGAGGGGGAACAAGCAGCAGGAGTTATTTAGTGGCTGCAGCTGTGATAGGTGAGAGCTGCTGTGGCGGCGTTTCAGGAGGAGGCACTGAGGCAGAGCAGAGGTGACCTCTGACCCCGTTTGAACGAGACAGCCCCTAACTGGCAGCTGACATAAAGCTGTTTGTCAACAAAGGTTAGAATTTCAATGTACATCTATTATATTAATATTATATCATCATATTTAAAGATTTTCTTTTTAGTTTAGTGAATAATTTAATTTCAGTGCCTAATCCCAAAGATAAAGACACTATGCCTAAATTATACTGTTCTTAAATATGAACTATTTCTCATGATACTAATTATATCTAATAAAAAAGTAAATTTAATGCTAAAGTTATGTCAATTAAAAGTAACTGCTGTATGAATTGAGACAACATTTGTATTTTAACAGTTCTTGTATGTATTTTTTCTATATTTAATTATATTTTATTGTAAAATATAAAAACTGAGATTTAAAAAGCATTCCTACAAATCTCAGCTATGTAAATCTGCAAAACATTTTTATTCTGCTTAAAAACGTTCTAACACAGAATAGCAATAAATATATTCTGGAGATAAAAAATTTAAATAAATAAAAAACAATGAAGTGGTTCCCTCGCATTTGTCTAAAAGCCTCCCCCAGTATGGCTCAGTCCACAACCAACTATTGGACCATCTGGTCATCGGTCTCACTGAACTGGTGCACTTCCACACTTCCCTGGGTCTACCACTCATCACGCACTCGCGTACTTATCAACAGAACACCACTGGTGTGAGAGGTTCTCCGCTCAATAATATCAGAGAAGGAGAAACAGCCGCCTGCTACCACTTCAACTTTAGGACAAACTACCAGAGTCCCAAAAAGAAAAACACCATTTGAAGTCACGGACAACAAAAGATGTTTGGAGCTAGAAAACGGCGACTGGTGTTTATCTCATTTCCTCTGTGAATGCACATTCCAGTATAAGGAGGCGTGGCCTAGGGATGATAGCCGACAGGAGGGGTGACCGTGTTTGTGTTTAAAAGCTAGCTTTAACTAAACTAGTTACATCAGTGCATCATCATCCTAATAGATTCAAGACTCCAGATTGTTTATTGTCATTTCGCAGAAATACACAGACTGAAACAAAATGCAGTTTCTCACTAGCCTCTACAGTGCAAACACTAAAAACATTAAAAACATTTAAACCTATAAATAAGGTAACATCACACACACTCAGTAGCAGCAGGTATCTCACATAGGGGGGAATTGTTGGGTCAGATTGTGTGTGTGTGTGTGTGTGTGTGTGTGTGTGTGGGTGGGGGGGGGTATTGGAGAAACGCACATGCAATAACCCATGGAGCTGCATCATCGATATAGTACCGACAATTCAAGTCACTACAGAAACAATGAGAGGCTAAAATCGAGCCTCAGTCACATTTTTTTTACTTTCTAATAAAAAACCACCTGGTTTGATATGATTGGGTTTAGGGTTCAGGTCCAACAGCGCCCTCAGACAGAAACTAGGTCACCCACAAGACAGAACACCCAACCAGAAGCTGTGTGTGTGTGTGTGTGTGTGTGTGTGTGTGCGTGCTCCAGTGCAGAGAGCAGCTTTATCTAGGAGAAACCAAACATCTACACACAGCAGAGCCAGGTTTTTAGGTCAACACTCAGTGGTCCACTCACACCTGAAGGATGAGTGATATTCTGTCAGACTGAATGTTTGTGTCTTAGACAGAGAGAGGAAATAAAAACATCATCATTATCAAAACAGGAGGTCTGAAGTTTGAATCCAACCACCAGATAGTTTTACAACACTTCACACCTTCAGATATGTGACTTAAACAGCAGACCCATTTGATGACATCTAAACCCTATTAGGGTCATTTTATGTGTTTAAGTCTGTAAATTAGTAACAGAGTTTGGTGCAAGCTGCTTCTCTTTGGGCTCATGGAACTCGTCTCTGCTCAACAAATTAATGTATTTCTGCTTTCAGCTCCTCTTTGTGAAGACTTGTCTGCAAAGGCGTTCCAGAGAAACATTTCTATTTTAGTAAATGTTAGTGAGAGGCTACAAAAATGTTCTAATAATCATAAAAAATCTTCATGATCCCCACATACTGCCTCCCTTTTGTCCCTCTTTCTCCTGCCTCCAACTGTTTTTGCACGTAAACAGTTCAACACCTTTCTCCAAGGTAATGTGGAATGTCACCAGCAATCCTCCTGCTGTCTTTTCCTCTGAAGTCAATATTGTGCCAGAAACACAAAATGTCAGCGGGGAAATTTTCTCCGCTGTTGCTTGACCTAGAAGTCTGTGCACGCTGGCAGGGGGATGGCATGTTTGTCTGTGTGTTGCAAGGCACAAAAAAAGCCCAAGTGTATAATTTATTGTTTAGCGCTTTAGCCCAGATAGAGGAATAATGACAATCCAGATCCATTACTGATTACATTTTTAGGGCTCCGTAACGTTCTCCGTGTGCTTCGGTACATTGTGTCTCAGTTAATCTGTGGAAATGAGGAGCGTGAACCCTGAGGCAGCTATGATGAGTGTGTGTGTGTGTGTGTTTGTGCGTGCATCACGCTGCTATGAGCCCCACATGCCAGATTTTACCCCACCCCACCACACACACCTCCACCTACCACCCTCACCACCTTATCACCCTCCTGCAGAGCCACCAAGGCTGCATAAAACTGGGCCATGTCTTATATTTCTTTATAGAGGTATTTAACAATTCATTCTCCCCAGTTTTAATAGTGTCTGCCCTCAGACTCAAGCCCCCCACCTCCCGGCCCAGCCCTCCTCCTCCCCACCGCTACCTCACTGCCAGGCATGAGGCTTTAGAAAAGAGATATCTATTCATTTGGTGGAAACGCTGCCTCCAGGGGATTTTTAGATTTTAAAAAAGCCAGACTTCTCACGGCGAGACAGATTTCCGTCTTGTTTGTTCTCCATAACGTCACTCTCACACCTTAATCTTTAGCTGGAGCTGGCCTCCAGATCAGTATCACCAAAGGGGAAACAAGACAAAGAGTTATGTCAGGGCTCCTGTTATTGGCCGTTCTGCTGTCACGAGGTCTAAATTAGCAGATGCTGTTGCGCCATCAAAGTAAACCTAGAGAAGATCAAAGAAAAAGCGATCCTCGTCTGTGTTTAGCATCGGAGTTTTTCCTTCTTTCTTTTGATTGACCAGAGGAGGACGTTCCACTTGAGTGGAACACACAAGTTCATGTTTTTACCCAGCAGCAGGGTGTTGTCAGTCAGATAAAGCAGCTGGACTTCACCATGCAGCCATCATCACCATAACATGAGGTTTTCTTCCTTTTAAAGCAGATGCTTGATGTTTGAGAGTGAGAACAAAGGCAGATGAAGGAGCACCAGATAGAGACGGAGTGACAGAGATCCTGCAATTGATCTGTCTTTGCCACGGCTCGCCCCACCCTCCTTCCCCCGGTGTGGGAGAGAGATGCGAGGCTGCGCCACAGGTTTCCAGCAGCAAAGCAGAAGTCAAGCAGAGGCTCCTCATTAGGCTTGAAAAGGTGGAAACCAAGATGATAAGCCTTGTGCATGGGGGAAGGATAAGCTCTGACAAGAATGATGGCTTCATCCAAAAACCAAGGACAATACTTCCTTGTGATGATGCCAAACGTAGAAGAGAATCATTATTTCCTTGATCTTCCTAACTTGGGGCTGTTATCCCCTTGTCCCGGTTTTCCTGTTTGAATCCATCCCAGTGGTAAAGAAAATCATGTAACACAGGTGAGCAGCTTCTCAGAACACACATTTAGATTTGTCAGTGGGACAATAAATGATGGATTATCATAACTTTTTACAGACATTATTTTATTGACAAAAATGGTCCAGTAGTGTAGTTAGTTGAGACTTAAATACTGATAGAATACCATGAGTTGTAGTCCAGGTACTTATGGCCTCCAAAGGATGGTGGTCTCATGCTGTTCCATGTTAGGTTTAGGGTTAGGGTATATCCAACTCCTTCGTTGCAGCGTGCACAGAACTTTGATTAGCTGTCACTAAAAGCTGAAAGCCGCAGAGGAGAATCTTTTAAGGGCATCCATCACATACATGTTATAGTAGGATTAGACAAAGTCCTGCTGTTGTCTCGACACTGCGTGCTGCTGAGTAATGTTTTAGTATTTTGTAGTTTGATCCATAAAGTTTCACCTACGTGTGCCTGAGCAGAAAATAAAAAGTTAGCTTTTCTTGGATGATATTAAATGAACATGACCCTTGTACCTCAAACTTTGGCCATGCAGCGTGGTACTGTCCCTGACTGATAACAACTGTTCAAAGTTACTAAAGCTCCTAATCCTAAATCCAAGCGTTAATTTGAGAAATTGAAGCCAAAATAAGCTCAAACTGCTGAATCATAACCACCAACAACGGATGATTAGCATGGCTGATTCTGAAACTCTTTGTCAGACTAAATTCTCTTCATCTGATCAAACAAACCCAGACAACATGGAGGTCATTCAGAGCCCGATCCCCCCATGGCAGCAGGCTTAGGTGTGATGTTGACTCTGTGCTTGGCAGGCCTCCAGGTTACCTTACCAGTTCATTTCTGGCTGGTTTGGTTGGTCCAAATGGAAAACAGCAGGTTTGAGGGTTTTTTTCCATTGTTTTAGAAAGGGGAAATCCAGACCAGACCAGACAACTGACATCCGTACGCATAGCCGCGGGAACATATTTTCAGCAGGGGGTGCTGAAAAAAAAAAAGCTCAGCTGCGCTCAACTCGTTATGTCCAGGTGAATCATAGCCTACGTGTAGCATAGGCATTGATACGAGTCTCATTATTAGAAAGAAGACACACTCCAACTCTTCAGCACTGCTCGAAAACCTACGACTCCTGTTTGCAGTTGACCAATGAAAACACACCTTTGAGACGCTGCAGCAGCAAGACTCCGCCTCTCTGAGTTTCCGTTTCAAATCTTATATACAGTCTTTGGTTTCAACTTACGGTATGTTTAAAATGCGGATTATAAACAACACACCAGTTTTTATTTTTGTTAGGAGCCCAAATAAAACCGGAGTTATACTAAATAATTAAACTAAGAATGGGTTCAGTAGCGTTTTGTTGCTGAGGGACAGAGGATGCTGCTGCGTGATCTGACAGCAGGTGTCAAAAGGTGCGCTGATGCGCTGTCACTGAGACAGACGGCAAAACTTTAGATATTGGAGCGATCTGTGGCAGATAGATAGTTACTTCTCTGTAGTTTAGTGTTTTTTATGATAAAGGAGGATGAGAAGGATGGATGTCCAGCAGACAGATCAGCTGTTTAGCTGGAAGACGGGAAAAGGAGACGCGCAGCTGGAGTCTGAGGCCAAAGCGGATCAATTCTTCCTCTTTGAGGAAGATGAGCTGGGTCATGAGCTGACACTAAAAAGTGTTTACTGTGGCGCTTTTTTCTCTTTTTAGCGTTGTATTGCTTATCTGTAACGTATGTTTTTTGGGGGGTGCGCTCGTGACATAGCATGTCCTGTTGGAGCGAGACGTCGTGCAGTCTGGCTCACTGAAAGGTTGCGCCGTTCAGTGTGGCACCTTTCTGGAGTTCTCACAGTGTGACATGAACAGTGTGGTCCCGTGGCTGGAGGACTATAAAGATATGCAACAAGCGTTTTATTCATGGACGGAAATGATGGTAAACGTGGGTTTAGAGGTGGTGAGTGCACGAAGAGGTGGAGGAGAATGAGGGACAAGTTTGTTCGTGTTAAAAAGTCTCTGAAATACAATAAAAAGCACAAAATAAACTGCAAATAAACTGTCAATGCACTATCTTGGACCGGATACATGACAATATACCCCAGAACTCACTGTTGCTGCATCTCCTTTTGTTTTCTCGAGGCTTCCCAAAAAAAGTCTAAAATCCGCTTTTTTGCCATAGTGGTAAATAAATATTTGAGGTCACCAGCAGGGGGTGCTGCAGCCCCTCCAGCACCCCTACTTCCCGCGGTAATGTCCGTACGTAAGCAGATGTCTAACGCTGTTGGCTAATGCTGAGCAGCACTAAACTCAAACTGCATGGGGCTCTACAGGACGGGGGGTGGGTTTAGAAATAAAACCTGATGTCACAGTACAGGGTGAGACTATCACTTTCACAGATTTCTAAAAATTCCACACATAATTCCTGAAAGGGGAACACTTTAATGACAAAGTAAACATAGTATAGTACCTAATCTTGAATAAGCTGGCAGGGACACATCTATTTAAAAGTAAATACACTTCTATTGTTTCAGACACTTGTAACATACACGGGACTACGGTGGCGGAGGAAGTGGATGTCTCATAAGCGGAGGGTTGTGGGATCGAGTCCTGCTCAATCTGTCACAGCCGTTGTGTCCTTGGGCAAGACACTTAACCCACCTGGTGGTGGTCAGAGGGACCGGTGGTGCCGGTGTTCGGCTGCCTCGCCTCCGTCAGTGCGCTCCAGGACAGCTGTGGCTACATTGTAGCTCATTTGTAATGTGTGGATGACTGAGTGTGTTGTGAAGCACCTTGGGGGGTTGTAGAACCCTAAAGGCACTATGCAAATACTATTTACCATTTACCATACATAAATATATACATATGTTATATGCAAAAGGCAAACTGCACACCAGAACGTTTAATAATCTGGAGAAATGGATAAACATCGTTGTTTCTGAAAAGCCGTAAAAGCATTTTATGATGATGGTTCATGTTGTCACATTTATTATGTCAGATTTTCAGATTCAATCCCACCACCAGCAATCAGTGTAATTACCTTCAAGGAGAAATTGGATATGCAATCATGTTGTCTAAATATCACACATCACTTCCTGTCATTGATTATCCTATCCAACGTCATTCTCGTGCAGCACTTACATTCTCATCTTTATGCAGAGGCCAGATGAGATGACACGGAGTAAGAGAAGAGAGAAAAAACGGGTTGAGGCTGACGACGGATGGAGCGAGCCTAAATCGTTTCAGTGTAAATCCCCTCTGATTAACCTCCACGGTGGAGATAAAAGCAGTGATATGCCTGAAACGACTTAATAATGTCAGGCGAGGTGTAAAACACACACCGCCGGCTTTGTACATTATGCACCAAAGGCCAGCAGAGGGACTCCCATGAAAAGATAACATGACATACCCCCGAGAGGGAAAGGGGAGCAGAGAGAAGACAAGCAGACAGCCACTTAAAGAGGAAAAGAGGCTGGAAGGAGACAGAGGAGGAAATGAGAGGGTCAGCCATGAGAATTTTCTAAGAGTCCATCATCAGTAGTTGACTACGGGAGGATGAAGGAGGAGGAGGCCACTCTAAAGGCCCCTCAGGGCTGTTCACACAACTCCCATTAATTTGCCCGTGATTCAGCAGAGACACACTGAGATCAGCCTCTTCAGCGGATCATCCAGACGGGGGCAGTTTTATATTTATGTAGTAAGGAATAATTTAAGAGTTGTAACCAAAGCCAAGAGACTGCCTCAGAGATTTATCAGCTCCTTTGAAGAACTGGGGATTTCACGAGTTGAGGAGTTCTGGCTACAGATCCGGAGGATCTTGGCTGTAGATGTGTGTGCCAGCTGGACCGGAATGTTGTAAACAGACATGGAGACTTTTCCTAGTATATCTAGAAAACATCTGAGCAATAAGTGAGCAGAACTGGATCCAAACCTTCAAGATTACGACTAAAACATCTCACACATGGATCAGGGCATCAAAGGTTGTGACATCCCTCAGGAGGAAGGGGAGGAGTTTGGTAATGGGTACTTTTCATTTAAAAACCGATGAAACTCCTTGAATGAGAAGCAAATGTCATCAGAAGAAGATACAGAAGTCTGGGAGCCTCTTTGATGCAATCCTGTTCAGGTTTTTGCTTCGTAAAGCTGTGGTCCGTAGCGTGACGTCACCAAGAAGAAGAGAAGAAATTTGAATGGTTATAGCTGCTCCTCCCTTCCAGGAAAGAGCTAAAAGCTACGCCTCATAGCACTACATGTATACAAATAGCACTGTAGTGTTAATGGAGGGCTGCTGTGATATGTTCCTGCTCAGGCACACCTGAGTCTAACTGCTGAAACATCTCCTCAGCCTTCATTGGGTTCTGCTAATCACTCATTTCTGTCAAAGCTCCATGTTTAAGCAGGGAAACATCTAAAACCAGCAGGAATCCGACACTTGATATGCTAGCACACCCCTGCTAACGCTACAGCAGGCCAAAACAATAGTCTGATGTAGCACAAGGACGAATGCTACGCTAATGACTTAGCTCACTAATCACTTAAATCCCTTTTCGTTTCCCTCCCCATCTTTCTCAGTTAGCTTAAAGTTTACAGACTGATATTAATTCAGTGCAGGCCGAGTAGCATTCAGGCTAGGTTGGTGTGCTAAGCTGACTGTGCGTCAGCCTGCAGTGCATGCTAGGAAGCATTCTCTTTGATTGACAGCTCCCTCTTGTGGATACACAGGTTTACTGGTCAACTCTTTACGCTCGCATAAATGATTCGTTTAGCTGTAGAGGCCAGGGGAGGGAGATCTAAATTATGAAACCTCCACTGCCCCCATAACCCTGACGGACACCCCCATCCCAACTGCGGACTCCTTCTACTACTTTGGGACCACCATCACCCATGAACTCAAGTGGGAGATGTCCATCAGCTCCCTCATCAGGAAAGCCCAGCAAAGGATGTTCTTTCTGCGACAGCTGAGAAAACTCTGCATGTCAACCATGATGATGATGGTCTAGTTCTATACGACCACCGTCGAGTCAATCCTCACCTCCTCACTGTGTGGTACGTGGGGGCCACTGCCAGGGACAAGCAAAGACTGTAACGTGTTGTGCGCTCAGCACAAAAGGTGATCGGATGCAACCTCCCGTCAATACATGATCCGCACACCTCCAGGGTTCTGAGACACGCAGGTCGGATAACAGCTGACCCGTCTCACCCTGGTCGTGGACTGATTGATACTCTTCCCTCAGGGAGGAGGTTCAGGTCTTTTCGGACTAGAACCTCATGCCACAAAAACAGCTTCTTCCCCTCGGCTATAAGACTTCTGAACAACCAATAATCATTTCAAACACATAGATCTGCACCAGAAGCCTATATTATGCTTATGACTGACTGTTTTTCTGATTATTTCTGATGTTTCCTATTTTACATATTTCCTGACTTATATGTATGTTTGCGCCTTGCCACCGAAACACACAAGTCTCTCACCTACATGGTAATAAACCTGATCCTGAAAGATTACCTACTTTATATGATAGAACAGGGTCAGAAAGTCACATTTAAACATTTCTAAGTTACTTTAGAGATTTCTAAGCTACGTACCGCAGCGTTAGGGAAACTGAAGTGACTTTTGACATAAACCCATACAAACGCCAGCAGCTGTAGACAGGAGCAGCAGATGTAAAACACATTTTTGAATGACCTCTCCAGTCAGACTTAGAGGTGGTACTCTTTTCTGCACTAACATAATAACAGCAACAACCTGAATGACTCTTCTGAAGCAACGTCTGCAATGGTTCCTCCATCCAGATGCACCAGCTGCTCCTCCATCTCTGCTGCTCTTGAAGATACCGCCGTGGCTCTTACGATGGACCCGACCCCTGGCAATCAGCAGGACTTCAAACCCGAGCGCCACTCTTTGAATGTCTGCTGCCAAGCGCCACTTTCCTCTTGGCGAGGAGATCAGAGATGCAGGCGGAGGGAATCGCTGCTGTTTTCAGACGCTTCTCTGTGCCTCTTTTAAGCAACATTTGTAACATAATGTCCTGTCAGGGGAACAACGTGCTGATAAAACCACTGAAGAATTTAAAAACATTGTTAATTAACACGGTTTCAAAACCACATGGATCCAAGATTGCAAAAATGATCAGCGTCTTCTTGTGTTTGAAGTACAAAAAGGCTTTTATAGCTACAATATGAGCATCTTTTCCACTGCTGTTTTCTCCGGTGATGCAGTTAGTTATTTGCCTCTGACGGGGTCATTTATCCAGAGGGACTTCCCTCTGCTGGTGACTAAGTGTGCACCGGGTCTGTGTCATGTCTGTGGGTGCTGCAGTGACCAAAAGGCCCTGGAGCCAGCCATACATCATCAGATATTGATATGCTTCCACTGCTGCACCAAGGCTGACATTTGATTCATGGCTCTGGGTGCTCTTTTGGAATTCCTAACAGTCAACAAGGGATCATGGGTAAATATCACTGTTGTTTTAGCTGGGGGCGCTTCGTTGACATCAGGGAATTTGGTAAAAAACAAAATGGAACCAGCCGTGATCGGTAGCTAAGAGGCAGGACGGTGTGCACACAGGTTGTAAAGAATTCATCCAATTTGATTATTATTGTATTTGTAACAAGTTCTGTTTGCAATTTCCAGGGAAAGATTTTAAAGGATTTCTGTTGTCATGAATGCAAACATTAGGCTACTTCTTCGGATGATTCAGAACATTTCTACAATATCTGACCTAAAGGGACAGTTTGGCCATTTTGAAGTGAGCTTCTGCAGCAGGTTGTAAAGGATTACCATCTTAACCATGTTACATTACCCATATCCAATAGCTAGACCAATAGTGTTTCTGTCGTCTTAAAACAGCTTCTTCTAAACTACACAGTAGTTCATGTGATATTCTTTAATAAACATGTGTGTCCTCAGGTTTGCATTTACTGATTATTTGGGATGAAATGTCCAAAAAGTTAAAAGCTAGCACAAGCTGCTATACTCTGCATAACGGAGTGATTTTATGATGGTAGTAACACACTTTGTTCTGGGGATGCTCTCAAACTAGCCGTTAGCTTATCAGTCTTAAACAGTGTTTCTTCGAAATTTCAGGAAACTCTACAAACAAGAATGAACTTATTTTCAGTAACTTCTGCACAGAAATACTTGAAAAATGTTCTAAACATTTTTTAAGCGGCCATAAAACCAAAGACCAGGATTTTTCTGACACCCTGAGATTCTAGAATAACAGACTTGGGTCACATCAGCCATGTTTACCGAGGCAGATATCTACATGTGGGACTCAGTAAGCGTTTTAGCACTGGGAGTGAGTGGGAAGGAAAACTTTAATATTTCAGATCTGTAAATGTCAGTTTTTAAAATGTACCGTCTCGTATTCTCTACACGTTACAGCTTTGCTGCAGCTTTAACAAGCTGCTAAAACAACCGAGCTAAATTAGTCAAGTGAATCAACTGGATTTCATAAAATAAATCCAACCCGGGTCACATTTTAATACGCGCATGATTGTTAAAGGCTGACATAAAGATATGGAGGTGTGATGATAGGCTCATTTCAGATATTTTGAAGGTAAAGAACAGACAAGTTAACAAATATTTTGTCTGACTGGGCTACTCAGCTGTAACACCTGCACATCCTGCAGACGGCTGTCTCAGTTTGTTGATAGGTTATTTATGCATCACCTGTTCGAGATGTTATCTGCTGTTACTCATTTGCAGCTTAGATGTACAGTGTATACTTCACCAGGATCATTGACACACACCTGAGTACATATCTCTGTACATTTTTATACTCTTTCCGTAAATACAAACTGTGTTTGTTTGATTGCTTATGTATATAGAGCTATGTTTGTGTCTTCTTCATCTTCCTTTTGCTATAAGAGCTGTGTAAAGGTTTATTCTATTCTATTCTATTCTATTCTATTCTATTCTATTCTATTCTATGTGCTTTCCTGCAACTGATGAAAGTTCCTTCTAACAAGCATCTCTGATAAAAGTAGCTGAAAGTGTGAGAAATCCCCCTCAACACACACACACACACACACACACACACACACACACACACACACACACACACACACACACACACACACACACACACACACACACACACAGCCCACAGATGAGATGAATGCATGAGAAAGCCTTTGGAGCACGCTACAGAAATCAGCCCGTGGCCCTCTGCTCTTTTAACATTTACTAAAAATCCATCAGGTGTCATTTGCAAAGTAAGCAGAACGCAGGACAGACTGTAACAAATGCTCTCTTTTGTCACCTTTCCTTTTCTCTGCTGAAAACCTCTGAAGTCATGCCTGTGCACACACAAATACCCACGCACACGTCTGCAGCAGCAGGCAGCAGCAGGGACGGGCGAGGCATGACAATAGAGCGACAGGAGAGTCAATATAGAAGAGAGCAGAAGGAGCACTGATCTGTTCCCTTAGTGGACGCTTAAGTTTTACATCTAAGCTCCTTTTATAAACCTAGAGTTACACTCTGCTGCGCCCTGGTGCATCTAAGAGACCTGAGTCAAGCTACCAACAGGTTTAGCTAGATTTAGTCTTTTCCCCTGAAAAAAGAAGCAGACACAAATGAGTGTCCACCTTCAGATGGGTCGATGATTATGTCTGCACCTCCACCAACATGCATACCTCTCCCCATTCAGCCATCAGGTTAAGCTGTACAATACTGAAGAACAGTAGTGAAGGGGCGTTCGGGGCTATTTGTGGGAAGAAGCTGCCACGGCTTAACAAGCCACAGCTATGAGAGGGTTTCTATAAAGAGAGCCTGACACAAAGACTGCTGTAAAGGTGACAGAGAGGCAAGTAACCAGGGAAGGTAGAGAGGGAGTATTTTAGTCCTCTACTCAGATAAAAACACCATCATGATGGGAGAGGCCTTCTCTATCAATGCTCCACACTAGTGAGGCCTTAGCTGGTTTTCCATCATGTCACTATGGATCTGCTGGTCCCAGTGGCCTGGGCCAGTCAAGTGGCAAACATAATTATAAATAATAAGGTTCCCAATGTCTTCCTTTTGTGTGGCTGGAATTTTGAACATTGCTCAAAAAATTTGCAAAATAAAATTTCTGTCAAATTAGTGCTCTGGAAACTTAATGGTGAGTTTTCAGAGACAAACGCAACGGATAGTGCTCGTCTGTGATTGGTCGGACCAGCAAAACTGGACTGGTGTTCTGGTGGAGAATTGACACCCTAACTGCAAGTATAAAAAGAAAACGTCTCTGTCAACCTTGCTGATGGGGAAGTGTAAACGAGGCTTTACCCCCCCCCCCCCCCCCCCCCCCCCCCCCCCCCCCCCCCGTACAGCAGAGAATAACTGAGCAGAAATAATGAAGTGGTTTTAGGACAACCCTCTCTTGTTATGGAAACCTGCTCAGACGGCTGTGACGGCTCTCTCTGACAGGTGTATGCATCACAACAACACAACTTTCTTTAGCTGCACATTGATTCCACATGCCGCGTTGCTCTCATGCTATATTTCTATCAAACAGCAGCAGCTTATTATACTGCAGCAAACAGATGTGCTTTTATGTTTTACAACCAGCTATAAGTAACAGCATGGCACAGCAGCTTCTCCCTCAACACAACCGTCCTTTTGGGCTCTGAGTGTTGTTTTAATTATTTTATGAGCTCAATGGATGGTCCTGAGCACTTCTTTAATGCTGCTTATCTTTAAACGACTTTGTTCCAGAGGAAGATGTAAATTTAAATCATTGCATATAAAATAAAACCTGCTTCACCTTCTGCGTAGCACATGCACCGACACTAACCCCCTAACGCTGCTGCTATGCTGCACATCAGCTTGTGTTTCTGTTTGTTGTGAGACGGACAGAAGCTTTTATTTCTCCATCTGCAGAGCCAGAGGAAGTTCCTCCTTCTGCAGACTTGGAGAACAAGGCGGTGGGAATGGATTTGTCTTGTACCTGCAGCGTGGCACCAGGTGCTGAAGTGGCGACAGGTATGTTTTAAAAGTCAGGCCTGCTGGTTAAAGATATATGCAGCTGTAGGAGAGGGAGTCACAGCTTTTAGTAATTCATCATCTTTTCTTATTTTAGTCAGTGTGACAGATAAGTGCAGCGAGCTGGGTCAAACTTTTAAAGCTTTAAAGTCACAGGGAGTAAAAACTTTTCTTTTCAACCACAAACCATCACTTTCATCCCACAAGTTCTGCTTTAAAACACAAATTGTTGAAGTTTTATCTGTGTAAAAAAAACAACAGCTGATTATTCCATCAAACAAAAAGACTGCTCTGAAGTTGTGACTTTTATTCAAATGGTCTGTGTGATCCAGCTTCAGATGCTGTAGATGATTGGAACAAATATTGTAAAGACATGATTTGCTCTAAGATGGCTCTTATTTGGCGGGCTACGTGCTTCGCTGGGAGACGGAGTCAGACACTCATCAGTATGCAGACCTCAACACTTCCTGCACCGGGGTGGAAGCGGTGCCGTCAAAGGTCGCCTCACAATCGTCCTTCTGTGACAATGACAACGAAAGATGGCATTAACAGGCATCTTCAGGTCTGCCTCTCAAATTCAAAGGTGGCTCCTGTGACCCGGAGCTGCGATTTATCTGTCCTGGAAGCGAGTGTGGCTAAATAAATAAAAAAGAGGGAAAAAGGGCTGATGACAGAGAAGTGAGGAGTTCAGTTGCTTTTATTTTGGTGAGACAGTCTCTTCTAATGGGGCAGAGCTCAGAAACTTCTGCGATGTGGAGAGAATAATACTCCACCTATTCCTTGGCATGCTGACGGCTCCGACAGCAGCTGGGAAAACATCATGTAAACATTATGCGTTACATACGTGACCTCTGTTTCCTCTCATTGCCCAGTGGGAGAACATAAAAATACATGAAGATGGAGGGTGGGCTCCATCCATAACCAGTGGACAGAGTTTTCAGGCCTTAACTAGCTTCCTGCTGTATACACATGAACAGGCAGGCTGAAAAATGAGGGCTCAGGACACCAGGTCTTCCCAGAATACCCCCCCCCTCCCACACACACACACACACACATTGTGCCCTGCAACCAATCTGACGCCTAATTAATCCTGAAGGTCTTTTGTTCCGCTGAGGTTTTTCTGTATTTCCCCCCACTGCACTCCATCCATCCTCACCTCCATCACTCCCCCCCCCCACCCCAGCAGTGTACCTTTCCCCCTGCCAGCTCAGTTCCCCTCCCTCATCACACTCACTAACAGGCATACCTCCTAACCTCGTTCATTTTGTCTCCCCCCAGGAGAGGCACAGCAGTCCCACAGAGCAGGACACACGTAGCAGATGTTTCCCTCTAACCCCCCACCCTCCTTTTTTTATTCTCCTGGGTAATTTACTTAAAATAATAATGCTGCTACATTTCCCCCTAATCATACTACCCTTCTTATGTATGGAGTACCAATAAGGCTGTGATATTTAGGAATCTGCCAGAAGTAAGACGGGTTCTTAGGAGGAGCAGGTCTGGAGAATAGCAATGGATTAGCAACTCCATACACTCACTAAGCAACTGTAAAGCTACTGCAGAGAAACATTCCTGCTGCCACTCCTGCATATATGTAAATATATAATCTGGTCATGACCCACAGACAGAGCTCAGTCATGGGGCAGAGTCTACGGTTGTCTCTGCATGCTATTGGACAGCACTGGGACCAATCAGAGCAACGAACAACGTGACGTAGTTATGGCTACGGAAATCAATCAACGGGGAATTCTGCCATTTAGCATCAAAGAAGAAGAAGAATCAAATACATCCTTTTTGAAGTAAAGGACTTAAGTACCTCTATCTGCTCTTGACTCAAAGAAAAGCCCAAAGTTGATGCCAAAGCCATTTCAAATGAGTGCCGTTTCTCAGCCAACGCCATCTTTGTAGTTTTTCTTCGTCACGGCTCTGGTGCCAAGCTCGCCCAATAGGGAGCCTAAGTCACACCCATCTACTTCCAAACCATGGGTCCCCGGAAGAACAAAAAAATGAATGCAAGTCAATGGGGCTATAAAAGCTGTTTTCTGATCCCGTTTGTTTTGTGCCGTGGATTTCACAAATGATGTCTGTGAATTTTAAAGACAAATTCTGATGCCAAGAAGCACTTATTTTTGAACGGGGGGAAAAAGTTATTTTAGGTTTTGTGTGAAAACACGTCCAGGACTACAAATGTTTGTCTCACCAAACTGACGTCATCGAACCAGACACGGAGAAGAGCAGAGGAAAAATGGCTGTAAGTTTAGCGAGCTTTGAATCCATCCTTCAGAAGGAGAGAACCACCATAAATCTGGCCATGTGGTACGTAGCAGCTACGCTGGGGGAGGGGAGATTCTGTGGTGATGTCATATATGCGACGTGCCGATGTCTGATTTGTAGTCATAGCAATTACAAATTTTTACAAGCTGATAAATCTCAAAGTATGAGACAGGTGTGGTCCAAACACATATTATGCAATTCAGGGCGTAAGGCGAAGTGGATTAGAAAATAGCTCTTTTAGCCCCACTGACTTGCATTAAAGGAAGGGGAGGATATTTAAGCTTGGTTTATGCTAGACGTATCAGTGAGGTCCACGCGGCAAAATTACGTAATTCCATCAACCACACCCTTTCCGCACCGCGCGCCTATGACATGTTCTAACTACGCGGAAAAACATGGCAGACTAGCAAAAGCTCCTATACTGGCGGAAGTTCGTAAGCACAGGTATCTTTATGATTCGGCCCATAAAGATCACTGTGATCAAAATATTGTTAATAATTCTTGGAGAGAAATTGCTGTCACAGTCGGAAAAGACGAGGAAGGTAAAACTGCTGCAAAAGTCGTCTTGGCCTGATTCCGCTCATCTCATTTCTGCATGGAATGTACGTGCGTCAAGCATAACCCAAGCTTTAGGCTCTCTATGTCTCTACAAATAGAGCGCTGTGATTCCATTCCATTCCATTCCATTTATATTTGTAGAGCACACTTATACACAGCCGAGGCCGACCAAGGTGCTGTACAGTAAAAACAACAGGCATACACAAAAACCAAACATACAATACAGGAAATGGTGAGTAGTCCGATGACCACTACCAAATCAACAATAAAAAAGTAAAAACATAATAAAAGGCAAACTAGGCCGAATTAAAAGCCAGCGAATAGAAATAAGCCTTCAGGCGTGCCTTAAAAACAGGGAGAGAGGGGGCCATTCTCACTGCCAAAGGGAGTTGGTTCCAGAGACGAGGCGCACAGATTGAGAACGCACGTGCTCCTCGTGTCCTCACCCGAACACTTGGGACCTGTATCAGACGGTGGTCTGCTGACCGAAGGGTTCGACCAGGTATGTAGGGCTGAACTAGCTGAGTCAAGTACACTGGCGCATAAAGACAA
The DNA here is from genome assembly GCA_006937985.1 of Aphyosemion australe. Taxonomy (NCBI): domain Eukaryota; kingdom Metazoa; phylum Chordata; class Actinopteri; order Cyprinodontiformes; family Nothobranchiidae; genus Aphyosemion; species Aphyosemion australe. The sequence continues at coordinate 1,758,492 of SSNS01000055.1, forward strand.
AGTGATTTAAAAACAAGAAGTAAAATTTTAAACTGGATGCGGTAGCGCACCGGGAGCCAGTGCAACTGGGCCAGAACAGGAGTAATGTGCTCCCTCCTTCTGATGTCCGTCAAAAGGCGGGCCGCTGCATTCTGCACCAGCTGTAGGCGCGCAACTGAGGAAGATGTGGATCCATAAAAAAGGGAATTCGCATAATCCAAGCGCGAAATTACAAATGCATGGATCACTGTGTGCAAGTTGCGTCTAGTCAGGATGGACTTCATCTTGGATATTCGGCGAAGCTGAAAAAAGCATGATCTAACCACCTGACTAATGTGAGAGTCCATCCGCAGCTCTGGGTCCAACACTACTCCCAGGTTAGTGATGGTTGGCTTCACTAAACTGGCGAAGCAGGGTGGCAGAACAGACCTAAAATTGTTCAGGCCAGTTGTAGACCTGCTGAGGCTACAATGAAGCGTGGTTAGACCGACCTGCAGAGTCAAGTTATTTGCTACGGTAGGTCCAGATGTCTTGGCTAATGAAACAGGAGACTGGAGCAGTTTTAGGACGGCAGCAATGAACTCAGGTCAATTCGTTAGCTATTTACATAGAAACACTTCAGAATCTCACACGTTTACAGGTCATATTAAACAGAATGAGTCATCTTGTATCTCCTTGTTTTAGTTTTATACGTGGCAAAGAAAAAAAAGACAATTTAATGAAGTATAATTCATAAAATGGATGATTTAAAATGTAGTCTGCAAACAGTTGAATGTGTCTAAATTTCTAAGTTTTATACATTCTAAGCAACTACTCACTTCATTCAGACTTTGAAAAAACTACTTTATGATTCAGTTCACGTTACTAGAATGATGCAAAGGTGAGAATTTTAAGGTAATAACTAAAAAAAGAGTCCTGCTCATCTTTCACCCATATGGAAGCAAATCACGTCAACAAAACAAAACATGTTTCCTCAGCTATGGAACGGAGGGGGAGGCCACTCGGGGAAACATCTACAGAGGCCCGGGAGGCCCAAGGGTCTCCGTAATCAGCCATGAGTGAGATTAGCTGCCCGTGTCTTTCGTAGGCTTATGCGGCGCATCGGGATGGTAGTCTGGAATCGTTTTGGGACGGACACACTTTAATAAATGTGAAAGCAGCATTCCTGACATTTCCCAGCATAATCAGATGATAGAAATCTGTCTTCTTCTGTTGTTTAATGGGCGTTGACAGACCAGCTTATGGGTGCATCTACTGCCACCTACTGTTCAAGCGCAGCACCGTGGTTCTTTTAAGGTATCTTTAAGAATTCTGCTGTCAATGATAGAAACAACAAATAAAAATATTGTTTTGGAAATATTTCATTTCTTATTGTAAAAAGCCTAAAGTCAATCAAAGAGCCATCTACAACAGGTACGATATTTTCTACAGAGCTCCACTTAAAAAACCCTAACTATCCCTTCATGGTAGGATCTTTTCTCCTGACGATGATCCCAGTTGATCTCATGAAGAGTCGGCTCTCCCCAGTTCAGAGAGTGACAGAAGAGTCCGCTGCTCCTTGGAGGAAGGTCATTTAAAGGCCAGACATCCAGACCCTCCTCCCCTCCCTCCTCTTCCTCACTCCCCTGCCTGAGAGCTGGAGATAAACCTACACATGCCAGCCACACAGGACCAACAGCCATGATTTATCTAATGCCATTTGCTACCTGAACGCCTATGAAATTGTAATGAACTTGATTATGCTTTTAATGAAGTGTGAGAGGTTCTTCAGAAATGATTAGAGCCATGCTTGGCTCACAGCTTGTGCCTGGAAAAGGGGGGGGGGGGGGGGGGGGGGGGGGGCTGTCATGAAGAATGAAGACTTAGTAGCTACGACTTAGAAAAGTGGGGCTGCACACAGCAGCAGCACGCTTCTTTGGAACGGATTACAGGGGCGTTTTAGTGAATGTGCAAGGTGACATGACCCAACCAACCCCACTTCAATTCCTCCCTGCTCAGGGATTTTCCCACAAAGCTGCATGCTGACGCGGTACATTAGACCCAACAGCCTGCAGCCTCATAGGTCATATTTTGCATACCTATTAGACAGACGAGGATGATTTTAACCTTTCCATTTACAGGCTGCTCCCATTCAGACGGGAAAACATTATTATTTGGTAATTTCACACAGAAATCTCTCTGCTCTTTTAATAAATACCAAATGATGAGCTAAGTGGCTGGCTAAAGGGCAGAATGACGGAGCAGAAGCAAACAGCTGCTTTATGCTCACATTACTTCTGCACACAAGTGACAAAATGTAATGAGGTATTTCATGAATGTGCATGAGGAATTCCCTTCTTGTGGTCATTCGTAGAGGTCGGAGCTCCACAGAACGCTCAAAACAAGAACCAGGCGCGCTGATTTCTCTCTGAACAAATAATACAATCAACTTTAGCTCTCCAGCTACCTGAGATTATAAAAATAATGGAAAAGTTCCTTTAATCAAATGTGCTTTTCTCAAATAGCAGAAAAAGCTCCTCACAGTGTCCAGAGTCAGGCTGTCATTAGAAACAAAAGACTTGTTTCCACTATCAAAACTTGCGGGTACTCTTAGTGGTATCCATGTGTCTCCATTTCACCGGGCCGGCCCGGAAGGACCACTTTCTGTGTATGTCAGGAACCAGCGGAGTACCTGAGCTGGGGTAAGTACTCAGAAATGGCCCAGTAGAGTCACTGGGTGGGACTTGTGCTGATTGGTTGTAACTCAGAAGGAAATGACATCAGCAGACATTGCCAAGCTACCAGCAGTTGTAAAATTGGAAGTTGCTGGTGAAGCAAAATGGAAAGATAAGAAAAAAGCAGTGTTCATTCTGCTTTAAAATGACTGTTTTTAACCTCCCAGCACTATAAAATGTGGCGGAAATCCCCCCACAATGCAAAAAACTCACGTCATGGTCTTCTACAGCGCACCGTAAAATAGGACGCTTCATCTGATCACTGAACGCTGCGTTTTACAGCAGCTCTCCTCGTCCTCTCAGTGGATTACGTTGTAACTTTGACAGAATAAAACTTTTTTTTTTAATGTCTGGATGTCTTTTGGTGCTGATCAGTGACATCACTGACGCAACATGCTGACATCTTAGCAAAGTCCTGAAAGGGCTGATTTAGTATGGAAACGCAACAGCTGAGAGGACCGAGCCGTCCAATCTCCTGGTCAATTTTCTCCCTCCCAGAAATTTCCTGGAACTCCTGAAGTGGAAACATGACTAAAGCTGACTTCTAGATATCAGAAGAGCTCCGTTGTGTTTCCTCTCTGAAGGAGCTGGAGGTCATTCGTTTGTACTCCGGTAACCCAATAAAACTTCTGTTGCATCTTTGCTACTAATTGGCCCTTTCATGACTTTCTGACCTGCTGTCATGACAGATCATCAAAAACTGCTGGTTTATCTGAGCCCCACAAAAAAGTCCTTTGACGTCAGTCTCAGTAAGGACCGACTGCTGCAGCAGAACATGCCAACATCATCCTGGAGAATTAAACAAGAACCCTGTTCCAATGACAAGCTGATGTACTTTTACTTCACATACTTGTCTCTGAGACCTGACTTTCTCACGTTCACTTGTAGATTAAACAGTAAGTCTGTTGCACTCTGACATCAGGGAACAAACAGATGGATAACATGGGCTGTGTTCCATTTAGGGAAAGTTCTGCTCATTAGCACTTTTATAGAACAATCAGCATGCACAGCTGCAGAAGTGGGATGCAGCCCTTGTTTCACTGTGTGTTCCTGACAATGAAACACGCTGGTAAAACTTAGCTAGTGAATTTGATTCTTGTTTAGTGCAAAACGGACACCAGAGTAAATGTTCTCAGCGTTTTAAACACTCCAGACCTGTGATCCGACTGGATCCTGACTGATGCTGTTCCATTTGCCGATTTGCACGGCTCCGTGTGCAGCTATAATCACAGGCAGCTCTGTGAGCATCCTGTAGTACAGTAGCTGTCACTATTTATGTATCTGTTGCCATCACTGTCCACATGCTGAGGGTGTAACACTATCTGCAAGGTCTCCAAAGCTGTTAATCAACTCCTCTCTAATGTGTTGTTCACACCTCCTCCCTCCCTCTCCCCGAGCTGCTGGGCTTCTATCTTGGACAGGGTGCTTGGCCGGGCGATCGCTGTCGCTAATTTGTTGTGGCAATATTAATTAATGATCAGCCTGTCACAGCTGTTTATATTGAGACAGATTAGGAGAGGGAGAGATTAGACAAAGAAAACAATCTGCGAGAGGCTCAGCCGCTGACAGGGGTCACCTTCACGTGTCTGAAATCATATTCAATTTGCCGTGGCGGAGGAAGGGAAATTACTCCACTTGACCGATCTGTATCCCTCTCTGTGCGTGATGCTTCTCATTTAGTGATAACCCAATCAGATCCTTTTCAACTGCAGGAAACTAAAGGACACTAGACTGTGCAGCTGCATTTGGTCTGGGCTAATAATGATTAAATTAAAATATTTGGTTGTAATTTTCCAGTAACCAGCAGACAGATAGTGTCGTCTGTTTAGTCTGTTCCAGTAACTCTGATGTTCCTCCAGCAGGAGCCATGCTTCCTTTTTCAAACGAGCCTTAATCAAAGATGGCAGAGTGCAGCCCACTGACCAGAGTCCTCCCTGTTTTCCTTCTACACAGACCTGCTGACTCTCTGCCCTCACCCGGCAGCACACGAGCCTAACAACTCGTTGACTAGGCAACGCTGCGGCGCGTTGAGACGGCGAGTGGAGATTAAGTGGCCAATCAAGGCCTGAACAGTGGGGTAATCATTCCACTTGGTGAAATGGGTGTCAGGATTATTCCAGCGCTTTCTCACTCCAGCGTGCCGGCTTAATGAAGCAAAGGCATTTACTGGTAACTGGACTGCTGCGGATAGGATTGAAGGACTGCTTCCTAATGACTGATTAATAATGAAGGTATGCACATTAAGAAGCTGACATAACCTTGAGGCTGAATTCAGAATATGTACAGGAGAGAAGGAGAGGAGGGTATTATAGTTTTGATTTACAAAATCATCTGTGTCGTCAAAAGTAATAAAATAAAATGTGTTTTTCATCAGTTATTTAAAGACCAAGTTCACTTGTTTTTTCAACACATCTAGTATAAATAAATGGCTTGTGAGTTGATCTCTGTGGGAAAAAGCTCTGGCGCTCCTGTTTCAGGAAGTAGAAGTTAGCTGCAGCAGAGGTGAGCAGAAGACAGCCGGATGTAGAGTTTTATTTCCTGATATTTGGACATCTCTCCTCTGATTGGCTAACAGCAACGCGACTCTACCACTGACTCTGTTTGCTCTGCAACGTTGATGTTTTATCTCCACAAATAACACAAGCCTGGAGGAGTTCTGCTGTGTGGTGGATTTGCTAATGCTAACAGTTAGCTTCTACTAGCAAGAAGTCTGCTGTTTCCTGGACGCTAAACCAACAACAGCCTTCCCCGTCACGAGTCAACATGGATGAGTCCATGAATGTTAAGAGACAGTGTGACGTAGATCTGTCGGGATTTTCTAATTCAGGAGTTTCTTTGTCTATTTTCTATCAGAAGCTAATGCAGGAGATAGGTGTAGGAGACCTATTAGATCTGAGATGTGACTATTGGTGACTATAGTGGTATCTGATTCTGGTCCTCCAGGGCCACCATCCTGCTCCAACACACACGATTCAATGGCTGCTCAGGTTCTGCAGAAGCATGAGTTAAATCAGGTGTGTTGGATCAGAAATATTTAAAACATGCTGAATGACGACTGAGCTGGAGATAAAAAAACTGCACGATGCAGTTGTTCACAAAGCTTATCTCCTTTGGAATTTGGTTTCCATCTTCTTCCACAGTTGTTTGTCTCTTGGATTTTCTGACTGCAAACACTAAATCAAGAATCAGTGAGAAGAGCTTTGATGGGTCTCAGATGCATGTGATGACTCAGCAACTCAACATTCGTCTTACAAATTTTTAAAAATACGTTTAAAATTCAAGCATCATGACAGCAGCTCTGGGACTCAATCCAAGAAGTAGAGGATCCTTGTTTAATGTTTGGAGACATTTTCAAAACTGCCCAATCTGCCACCAGCAGCTGCATCCCAGTGAGGTTCTGGGTTAGTTCAGCCTGAAGCATCCTAACGTTGAGCTCCTATGCTGATGTGGAGGTGATCTGGACGTCTCTCAGCTTTAAACAAAAGGAGTGAATGCATAGGGCAGGATGTCTCAGCAGAATACACACAGGTTTAATTTCCCTGGATAAAATGTTAAATGAAGGAATTGAATGAAAACCCTTGTTTGAAGATAAATATCTCTTAATGCCAAGCAGGCTGAGGCCCACCACCTCATTTCTGCTGTGATCCAGGAGACTTTGGGTTTTATCTGCTACAGGTGGACTAGTGTGGTGCTGACAGGAAATGATTCTAGCTACCATCCACTTTTACTGCTGTTATTTAACCTTTTTACTAGAATAACCAACTAAAGACATTTTAGTTCCCATATATTATTAAAGCATGCTCTGAGTGTAACAGGGGCAAAAAAAATTCCTAAAATTATGGGAATGATTTCCTAAAAAGCTAAATGTTATTAGCATGTACCTTTATTACATTAATAATATTAGCCTACATTATGCTATTACCAAGACTAACCCCAAACACATAAAAGAAACATTTTCCTAGCTTTTTTCTTCATGTGGAAGTAAAATGATTAACTACTACAAGAAAAACCTGACAAATATTTAAAATGCCAACAAAATGTCAACTCCTTTAGTTTTCTGGACACGTTGGAGCCAGAAAAGAAATTATGTACACAGAAAAACAGGTTTCTTCAAAAATAAAGCAAGTGGCATTAACATTAACTTCTTCTCCATAAAACCGCTGCATTGCTCCGAACTGAAGACTATAACCTGACATCTTAATCGTTGGAACATTTTATGTTATCACTCCACTGCGCTGAACATCTCCACAACAAAGCAACAGGTAGAGCTGGAGGGAACAGTCTGAGCTGGCATCCAGAAGTTGGCTCAACAGCACACCGTTCACACTACCCGCAGGCCTACTGGCAACCCACCCCGCATTATGCATCACATCTGCAGGGAAGTCAACCGCTATCCACGCCATCAGCGCCCGCGAGACCCACGTTCCACACAATCCAGCCCTAAACACACACGCCGGGACTCATCCACACATGCATACTTGGACATTATATGGATTATATTTGTCCTTTACCAATAAAAACATTCTTTCTTTTTTATTTTTTTTTCCCAGGCTGGCAGACGGCACGGTTGACTTTCAAGAAATTCCACAAGCGAGTGCTTTCTGGAACTAAACGGGTGAAGCAAATCCTTTTAAAATCCTTTTAGACACCGTGGCAGAAGGGGGAAGAGAAGAAGTTTTCTCCCAGGCAAACATGTGCAGGTTTGTTGGGTTGATGTTTTTGCTCTGGGGAAGGACACTCTTGCCAGTTTATTTCTCCAAGGCTCAAAAAAAGAATGTTAATACAACACATATCCTACACGGTGCACGGCGTGTGGAGAGAAAGCTTCAAGGAAAAGGCTTTAGGAGGAGGATGCTTCGGATGTGAACAGCTTAGTATTTGAGGCTGTTTACTCAGGGTGTAATAGGACAGTAGGGGACAGTTTAATACGCGACTCTCAGCTGGTCAGCTTCCATTTAACGTTTATTTAATGCAATAAGAAACAAAGATATAAAAACCTAAGATGAGTGCTACTATCCTCTCATTTCCTCTGGATGAATCCGTGCAGCTGAGATGGCGCCGGACGACTGGACGAGCCGATCCAGGCTGCTGTGTCTTCAGGCTCTCCAATTTGCCCAAGTTTTTTCAAAAAGCAGTTTCCTCGCTCTGATTGCCATTTAAATATTTGGGTAAATGAGTATGGGATTGGTCTCAGTGGTTTGTTTGTCGATTTGCTCTTTGCTTTTCTATTTCCTTTGGGCAACAGATTGAATTAATGTTTGTAGGCACTGCCATGCCACACATGAGAAAACAGGAGATTTTTGCAAAATTACAAAACCTTTGCAATTACAGCTCTGCAAACACAAAATGCTGTAGAAAAAAAAGGGTTGTTATTTAGGTTTCGTGTGTGTCAGAGACACCGGGATAGTAATTAGCTTCATTTACACGCTTTTCTATTTAAGCAGACCAACAAACTGATGATGTTTACTGAGGATCTGGGCTCTGCAGAGCCTTCACGGAGCTCACTAATCTATGAAATACAGTTTTTCCTTGACACCAGATAAATCCCTGTTTGAATGCTCCTATCTTCATCTATGCTGCCTTTATTTCTCCTTCTATTCTCTATCTTTAGCTCCCATCTCTTTTCTAGCTTAATTACTTGTTGGGTTTTTCCTGCATGCCTGCTGCTTTGGTCATTACAGGCCTCTGTAGGGAGTGGAGTGTCTGCCAAAGAAGCTTAGCAGAAGGCAGGTGCTAGGCATGGGTCTGCACTCACCTGGGGTAAATGGGGGCAACTCTTCCTGCTGGTTTTGAGACCAGTTCTTCCCTCAGGCGCTGTCCTGATGTTGAAGAGGGCCTGAAGGGCACACTGGGCTGCCTGGGTCTTGGCAAGCTTCTTACTGCGACCACAGCCTTCAAATATGCGTCCATCCACACGGACCGCCATCACGAAGCTCCGCAGCCGCCTGCCTTCTGCTCGCTCTGACAGGCAGGCGTAGCGTAAGCCGGGCCGGAGCTCGTTGAGCAGTGCCACCGGGCCCTTGGGGGCCTCAGGCTCTGGAACAATCCCTCCGAGTCTCTGCTGAGCCTGGACCATGAGGTCCAACGTGTGCCTGAGCAGCCGTCCGTGTCTGAGCAACTCACTTGATAGGAACTCGCTCTCGCTCGCGGAGCTGCAGAGCGAGAGGCCATCGGAACACGGTGAAGGCTCAAACTCCTTAAAGAGCGTGTCTGGGAAGTCAGCCTGGTCGGATGTGAAGTCGGCTGAGGGGTTGGAGATGTTTCCCATGGCCAGGTGGGCCTGAGGAGCGTTGGGGAACTGGATGAAGGACTTGAGTGCCAGCTCCGCCGCCCTCATCTTAGCTTTCTTCTTCGTTGGTCCTGTACCTTCAAAGGTCAGTCCATTAACCTCCACAGCAATGGAGAAGACCGGAGCATGGACGGGGCCCGTCTGGGACACCATGTGGTACTGCAGACCCGGACGGAGCTCATTCAGCTGCACCAGTGCGTTCTTTGGAGTCTCCGACCAGGAAAGTTTCTTACAAATCAGACGAAGCTGACACAGGTGTCCGTTTTTATCCTCCTCTAAGGGCCGTTTCCTCTTCAGACCAGAACTTCCACTTCTGGTTGAGTCAGAGCAGAAAAGAGCCTGGCACTCACCAGAAGATAGAGAGCGGTCCTCCAAGTTACCAATGTTACGGTTTTCCTTAACCTCTGCGCTGCTGGTGCCTGCCCACAAAGAAACACAAAACATTTTAATGGAAGTGATGAAAAACACTAAAAACCGGAAAATAAAAAAATGAGCAGAAATCTGATTATTATGCAACTCCCACTTATCCAGGCTGAACAAAATGAGTCAAGGAAAATCTCTGGAGGCAGATTGAGCCACTTGATACACAATAAAATAGTAATGAACACGTCTACAATCAACTTCCAGAGCCGAGCCCACTTCATTCCACAGGGCTCTATTACATTTAAGTATTTTAAAACTCAAACACAAATCCCCTAAAATGGTGATGCTATCTGCCAAATCATCCTGTAATCTGACTCCAAATTGGTTCTGAAGCTGAGTCGTGAGCAGGAAACATTGGCCCCCGTGGCTACTGCTGAACATCAATCCTATTTGTAACGGGGGGTGGGGGTGGGGAGTGCTTCCAGTGGTAGACTTTCCAAGAAAGGATGAGAAAAAGGTCTGTAGCTGGCTTTATTTCACACTTCTATCCTCAGCAAAAGCAAAGGCTGAGCAGCTGTGACACGCTCTTCAAGCCTTTTAATGGGGAAGTGGTGGCGTATCACATTTCTGATGGGAAATGAATAAACAGAACAGTTCAGATCTCTCTAAAAGAACCGTAATGGTGTGATGGAAGTCATTTACTGATGAGCAAACTGTTGCTCTAAATAATCGTCTAAGCAGACATGCATCAGATTGGATGATTTATTCATTGTGAACACAGAAATGTATTATTTATTAGCTCACTTTTAAAAGACCACAGCTTTTAGCCCACACGATGATACCCATTTGTAATCAAAGAGCTCATTTACGAAATAATTAATTATGCAGGTGACGGGAATTTCAGAAGCATGCCAGTGAGAGCGTCAGCCCAGCGTGCTGACAGGAAGAGAGGAGACAGCAGCTTACTTAAACTGTCCTCGTCCTCCGTGCTGGTCCCAGGGCTGATGTACTTGAAGGGAGCGATCAATGCAGACAGCATACTGACTTTCTCTGGAGGAGAGACAAGAGACACACAGAGTCAACACGAGGGCAGCCGCGGTGATGCTGTGATGTTTTTATCGATTAAAGCCGGGATCATCACCGCCACAACACAGACCGAGATGATGCAAACGTCAGGAGGAGCGTGCACACGAGGCTGTTTCTCTGTTACTCACACACATGCATGCACGCACACACACACATGTGCGCGCTCCATGAGTTCCAGGTATAGTTAGATTTTGTACAAACACCTCTATCCACAAACCATCAGCTGTTTATTTTCAGAACAACACAGAGAAAGATCTAAAAATCCATCCATCCATCCATCCATCCATCCATCCATCCATCCATCCATCCATCCATCCATCCATCCATCCATCCATCCATCCATCCATCCATCCATCCATCCATCCATCCATCCATCCATCCATATTTTTTATAAGCTTTTATATTCAAAACAATTGTTTGGGGTATTTATATCTTAGTGATACCATTTATTTATGAAACTGACCCAGTCCAGAACCACTACTTAAACTACCTATTATGATTTTTCTTTGTTTTACCAGCAGAAATCTCCTCTGAAAGAATAAGTTAAACTCCCTCTCTTCATCAGATCTAACTTGTGGACAGCTGCTCCCCCTGGTTTCTCCCTAAGGCTTGCTGCTGTCCAGGTGTGCGTGTTGTTTACAGTGTGAAGGCCTATTAGGGCCATCGCTTGGTCTGGTGCTCTCCACGCAGAGCTGAGTAAAATTGACAGACCAGTCTGGCTCCTTAATTAAACCTCCTCTCTCCTCCCAACACCAGCTAATGATCAATAAAAGAGAAAGGTAAGAGGTAGGAGACAGTGATGGATCTGGAGAACAGCAAGGTGACCAAGTAGGAAAAAGCTAAAGTTGAAAGAAGAGAGTTTAGAGCCGGATGTCAGGATGCTCTCAAAGCTAGATACCAGGCATTCAGCAGAGCTGCATAGACCTGACCCCACATTACACTGCAATAAACAAGTTTTGATAAGAGCACAAGGTTGTGAAAGAGGCCTGCTCTGCTAGTGGTGCAACAGCACTAGAGGGGCTCACTGAGTGTCTCTGACACACATGGTCGCACTCTAAACACTGGAGCTGGAGCTGTGGAAGTCCTTGTGGGCCAACATCACAATACAAGCACTTGCATTCTGACCTAATTATGGACTAAAGCCCAACACAAGCAGCAATTTGGCCCTAAATGACTCCCTTGGCAATACGCGGACCATTTTCAAATCAGTCTGCATTGTTTTTAAAGCCCCCAGAGGCTCGTCTGTACACCAAAAAATATTAAAATAAAATACAGAGAGATGAAAACGAGGGGCTGTAGGGCTCTGCTGGAAGCTACATGCTTTAGCTAATGTCTGAACTGCACACAAAATCAAAATAACTTTACTTTTTAATTGAATCACTGGATGTTCACAACCTTTAAAACAGAAATTTTTAACGATGCTGAGTAACATTTAGATGAGTCATCCCTGACATCCTCTGAGTGAGCACACAGGATGCTACGCTTGTGTGAGATGATGCTTTCTCAACACGAGATGATCTTCGTTTCTAACTGTTGGCTGACAGAGGGGATCGTTGCTACAGACATCAGTAGGAGGTAAGAAAGCCTCAACAGACTCGTTTTCATTCTCTAGTCTAAAGGTTTTGTCTCCTCCCGTCAGGTCTGCATAATTTCATGCAACCCTACGAGACAATTCTTTCTTTCCTGCTTTCAATAGAGCACAGTTCACTTCAAATGTCTCAGGAAGTGGCTATTGAGTGGAAAATATCACGGTGTGTTCTAAACCTCTGCTGTTGTGGGGCTGTGCAGAAGTGTGGATGAGAGGTCATCCCTGAAATGCCACCACTGACTGTGATTTGGGAGGTTTGTGAAATGCAGTGACAGACCCACGTTAATCTGATGGAGCTCCGTGCTGCATCACAGGTGGGTAATGGCCATCATTTACGCTGCAACTGACTTTTGTAGACATGCATAAGTAAATAAACAGTCCTGTTGCTCCCCAGCAAAAGTCTGAATGTTTATCCTCTGAGAGTTTGAATCCACTCAGATACGTTGCTGACGCCCTCACATCATTCGTCGTGCTCATCAGTGACGAAGAGCTTCAGCTGAGATGTGACCTTACATGATGAGGGTGAGCAAGGTGCTCCTGTGATAGCCAGACTTCAAAGCCAAAGGGGAAACATCCCACCAGCGATAAAGTTCATCAAACACACCGCCAATCACTTCTGCTGATGTGACCACTGTTACTCTGTACGCCCTTCACGCTATCTGTCACCCATACCTCCTCGTTCAGCAGCGGGCCTGAATGATGGAGTCAATCAGTGCCAATAGCCTCCGCTCACTACGTCCACCCCCCACTGCACCGGGACGCCGTGAGAGGAGACGATCCTCATTTGTTTCTGCTGCACAAAGGCAGGGGCGGAGGGGTGAGATAGGGGGGCCTTGGCAGATGGCCATACTCTCCTGATAGTGACTCCGCTGGTGATGGCGTCCATTCACAATGAGCTGCTGAGGAGGAGCCTGCTCTCTGCGCGCCTCCTGCATCGGCTCTGAGCAAAGGGTAATGAGCCCAATCAGATTTCCCCGTGGCTCGGCATAACGAATGGGTCAGATGAGCGACAGGAGACACTATTGAAACAGGCGCTGGGGGAAATCACACTCTCCCTCACTCTGTCTCCGTTTAACACCTGCCTGTCTCACTTCACCATCCGTGTCTTCTTGTCTGTCTCCCAGAGACTAAAAGCCTCTGATCCCAGCAGCGGGGACCACTTTTTCCTCTACAACTAAAAACTGACTCCTGCCAATTTCTCCACATGATGAAAGCCGTATAATAACAATACGTCCTCTCCAGCTGTTGTTCAAATACAATTACATCTACAGCTTATTTATATAGCCTGCTGCAGTTTCACCTCATTACTCACCCACTGAGCACTGGGGACATTTCACAAGGTAACAGGCATGTTTCTATCTATATTGTTCATTTTGAGTGTTAACACAAGGAAAAAGTGCAACAGGGTGGGGACGTCTAGCTGGAATCTTTCAGGAGGTTGCAGAGTTCAGACAGGGTACTTGTAGGAACATCACAGTGGGCTGTGACTTGACAATCATGAGAAAGTCTCACTTTGGGTCAGAATTCACCAGGAGTTGCAGGAATTTCTTTGATTGCACTCATTGGCTGTTTGTGAGTGCAACAGGGGTGTGGTGGTTACTACTCCTGAGAAGTCTGGACCACAAACACTGGAGCTCAGAGATGCAGAGCAGGATGGATGAGGACCAGGCTGACTCTCTCAAGGCTTTTCGGGACAAAACCGAGTTCATTCCCAGAGAAAGTCGGACTCAGTCAGGACTGCCTCTTCACCTCCACTCCATGCGAATGACTGTTGGTGTAAAGCACCTTGGGGGGTTCTAGATTGTGCTAATGTAAATACAGGACATTTACTCTTACCATTTTGTCTACTATCATGCATCCCTGATGGGTTTGAGACACATGCAACAACTCATCTTGGAAATACTTCCAGTGATGGATACCATCCAACACATTTACATTGCGGGCCAGCTGTTGTAAGCTGGAGTATTAGAAAGGATGTATAGTAATGCACAATGCATTTCTGAAACAACCCATAATGCCTCCGTATGCTGCTGCACACAAATCAGCTGCAGATAAAACTCAATAAACAGGAAAAAGTGTTTACCTGCACACTGCGACCCCCTAAATAAAATCATATTCAACAGCAGCGCAGACAGCTTCGGTCTGGTGTGGTTACTTAGTTGTGGTGTCGTTCTCTGAGCTCCAGATATTTCCTGTTGAGTAAAAACAAACTCTCCGCTGGAGAAACCTGCTCATATTGACCCCCTGGTGGTTCCCTCTATAGGATACAGACTTTCTCTGCAGGCGCGGGTGTCTGCCAAAAACCAGAGTTAGAGTTTCTGTGCAGAAAACTGTCTGAACCACTTTTAGGCAGATGTTTATGCTTGTATCAGTAAATGGAGCTCTGCAGAATATCTTTACTGTCAAGGTTAAGAAGTGACAAACTTATTACAAACTCTTTCTGCTGCTTTCATGTGGAATAATAAATCTGATGAAAGTTGAAAATATTAGGCTGAAACGGGAAAAGTAAATGTGAAAGTATTTCATTTTGTGTAAAGATCTTCTGAAGCTATCAGGCACAGAGGAGGATGAGTCATGGTCTGGGCTGTTGTCGTTTTTGGTAATCTGGTGAACCACTGAGTGGATTTTAATAAAACACAACCACTTGATGTTCATTTACAACCTCTTTCAAGATGGCCGCCACATCTAACTAACATAAGTTAGCAGAAACTAACTTTCTGAATGTTCCAGACTGTTCCAGCTGAGAGTCATCGACACACTCTGAGTGTTCCACTAAAGTCTTTTAAAGATTTTATGATTATTTTTAAACTCAGGATGAGTTTGTTTCAGAAAAGCAGCGGTTGATATCCATCCCTTAAAGTGATGCTAGGCCTTTACTTGTTTATGCTTTTGGTTCTATCATCAGGAAGCATCAGTGAAGCCTTGTCTTTACAGGTTTGGTCTTTTAGGTCTGTTTGTGTCACTTTTTCAGATTTACTTCCACTCTCTGAGAAAATGTGCCCAAATATGGGCCGTAAATTTAACCTGCATGTGTACTTTCATTTTTTATTACCACTATTTGTCGTTTCTAGATTAAAAAAGCAAATATAAGATTAAACCAAGTATTTCTGGACTCAGAAGCCTCTCCGGGAGCCAGAACTACTCCATTCAGTGTCCCGGCGGAGCCCACAGACTGAGCTCCACCGGGGAGCGTACGCAGACGAAGAACTCCAGTGGACAGTCAGTGGATTTCTGAATTATATTGTGGCACAGCAGAAAATATGAAATCATTTTCTCTCAACTTTTTTGCATTTTAACAGAAAGACTCAGAGCAGACTCTTCTGCTCCTGAGAGGCTGACTTTCCATGGTTGCGTGTCGTTGCAGGAGCCCTGCTCAGCGTGTGTGACGGCTGTGTATTTCTGCAGAGCCGCAGCAGTCAGGGGTGACGGTACAGCGCGGTGCTCATGATCACACCAAAGCGCTGGCTTGTCGTCCACACCTCCACCTAACACCGCTCACCTCTCAGAGCCAGACTCACTTCCACTGCAGGGATAAAGCTTGAGAGCATCAGGGTGATAAAAGGTTTTTTATGCTGGTTTTCATGCCAGAGCAATATTAAAGAATGTTTTTTTTGGATGTAAGAAAAAAAAAAACGATACATTTTTCACACTGCATCCTGCACCTTGACGCAAAAGTATGCTACCTTTGGATGCCATTGAGCCTCACTGTAAAAGCTTTTAGCACCAGAATAGCAATATCTGAACAATAGTACCTTAGAGTGCTGAAAAAGCCTTTAACACACAAGCACCAGATCCAAAAAGCAAACTTAGCCCCACTTGACATGTCAGTGCAGCCTGAGCAGGAGCAGAAATAAGCAAAGTGAATCCCTTATGCTGCTGCTCTCCTTCCCCTGGATACCTTTTGGCAATTAAAAGCAAACAGGCATGACTTTTTCCCTCAAAACTTCCATGCAGATCGCGATCGCAACCCGATAAGTGGAGGATTTAATGCACACTCGTTCCCCTGCTTAACAGAATATTAATGCAAGTTGTCATCCATGAGAATGACTCATTTACAAGCATGCAGAGGAAGCTGAAGACTCAGACCTGGATGAGGTTTGTCGCGCTGCACGTTTGATAACAAGCACTCAAGTGTATTTACAAGGCAGCGTAAGCGAGATAAGTCTGTGGTGTAATGACACTAAGCAGGTCAGGAACGTCTCTGACGCTCAGCGTGCCTCTGCTCATCTCCCTCCTACGGTTATCCTTCTTTCTGTCAGCCAGCTCGTGCAAGCTGACGCCGCTCAGCGCTGTCAACCGCGCCGATGCTAAAGCATGAATTTCAAATGCTGCCGCGCTCCAGTTTGACGTGTGAAGCCTTTCTCCCTCAGCCTTCATCAAATTTGTGCAGTAAGAGCAGAAAGCGTGCCCTGATGCTGCTGCAGACGGAGACAAACACTGCTGCTTGTTGCCTGCCTCAGCGTTAGGCGCGCGAGCACGCTGACACGGCGCTCACATGGTGATGTGACCCTGCATGTGGTCTCCAATCTCAGAGTGGGAGTCAATCGGTAAGTGTGAGGTTAGATACAAATGGGTCTGCTCGTGTGAGAGCCCTGCTCAAGCCTGGACCACGCAGAGGGATGGTGTAACGGAGACAAACAACTAAAAATGGTCTCATCCTGTTTTTCTTTCTGGGGGGGGGGGGGACGACAACATCACGTTTTTTCTCACTACTCACCTCTTCCTTTGCTGCTAAATTACCTCCCTCTCATCACATAGCACATTTCTGCTTGATCTACCCCCACCAGTGTTTTACGCCTCACATTATGACACGTATAATCAGACTGACTGTTTGCACCACTTTGCTCAGCACAAATTGCCGCACCGATGGTCGCTGTGAAGCACAGATGGGACGTGGACAGTTTTTCATCGGCTGTTCCGAACCACAGGGCCCGACACATCTGGTATGCAGAGAGAGGCATCTTTGCACTAATTTGTTTGTCACTAGATATCGAAGGGACTATCTGTCTTCCTGCCATGCTTTGGTTGCGACATGATGTTTGAAGAACATGGCTAGTCAGAAGTTTCAGGCTGCTCGGCCGCTTGGGACAAACACACACACGCACGCACACACACACACACACACACACACTGGTAGGAGAGAGGGGATTTAGACAGAAAGCAGACACTCTGTAAACTCATTTCAAAGCAGCTCCTCCACCTGCAGCATCCAACAGGAGATGAACAGATAATCTGTTTTCACTTTCAAGTCCTGCAGAAGCTCACACACGCATGAAGAACAACAAATTTAAAAATACCAGTAGTTGAAAGGCTCAATTAGAAGTTGAACTGTGACTGTTTTCTAAATTAGGCTGATTAAGCCTGCCATTCCTACATGTCACATATGCAGTTTACTGTGTTAATGAGGCACATTTACAGACACATTTGCTGTTTAAAAGAGAAAAACCCGTTTCAGACGGAGCAAAAATGCTTCGTTCTTCTGCTGAAACCACAGGGTCTTCCTCCTAGGCCTGATGACCCTGATGTCTTCACAGTTTTACTTTAAAAAGCAGATTTTTGTCAGGAAATGGTTAAGACGTATGAATGGTTATTCTAAATGTTTTATAAAACAGTAAATTATTATTTGAAAGGTCATAAGTAATAGTACCATAGATGTAATCAAAAGCACTAAGTTAATTAAAATGTTTTTTATTTAACAGCAGCAGAAACTCCAGTCTGTTGGGTTAGGTTGAGGGTTAGCTGGTCCATGTCATCCGTTTAAATACCAAGTTCACTGAGAAAACATTTTTTACTCATTATTTTTTAAATATGATCGTCACTTTGAGTTTAACATGCAGGCTGATCTTGAAAGTAGTCTTCTACCCCTATTTCCTGTATTGGCCATTGATAGATGTGACAGATGTGGAAACACTCGGATTAGAAAAGCCAGTCAGATCTACTTCACACTCAGTGCATTTACATGCGCATCTAAGTCAATCTAGGTCAATCCAAAGTAATAAACTGGGAGATTTATCCTAGTTTACATGTACGTTAGAAAACCGAACTCTCAAATGACGGCATTTGGAACAGAACTGTACTCCACTGCATCAACAAGCGCTGCTTGTTGCTACAGTTAAGAAAAAACTACCTGACATAAAAATAAAAGTGTAGTTTGACTCTTAAATAACAAAAGAACAATGAAAGAAAAAATATGTGAACCCCTTGGAATTATATGGGTTTCTGCACAAATTGATCATAAAATGTGATCTGATCTCTATCTAAGTCACAACAATAGACAATCACAGTCTGCTTAAACTAACACCACACAAATAATTATATGTTTCCATGTTTTTATTGAACCCACCATTCACAGTGCAGGTAGGGTTAGTATGTGAACCCTTGGATTTAATACCTGGTTGAAACTTCTTTTGCAGCAACAACTTCAACCAAACATTTCCTGCAGTTGCAGATCAGACCTACACAACGGTCAGGAGGAACTCTTGACCATTCCTCTTGACAGAACTGTTTGAGTACAGCAATACCCTTGGGATGTCTGGTGCAGTAGCGTAGCCAGAAACTCTTTTTTGGGCAGGCCAATAAAAAATAGGTGGGCCCTATAAATGTCATTATATATATATATATATATATATATATATATATATATATATATATATATATATATATATATATCAATCTCAACGACGTGAGTACACAAGTTCAGACTAGTATGCATATTGAGAAACTGCCCAGGATCAGTGACGTTTAGTGCTTTGTCAAATGCGTCATAAGTGATTTAGTCCAGTGAAGAAATGAAAACTATTTCTGCTGTTAGTGCTGGTAGGACGGTCACTGTTCAGGCACAGCATCTGGTAAACGTTGGGTCACTTCTCACCAAATTTAACATCATGCATCAAGTGTGACTTCTAGAAGAAATAAAACTAGCTTTGAGTCTGCAGAAAAATGCAGTTTAGTCTCTGAAGAAAGCTACAAATACTACATTGGTCACGTGGGGGTACCTGAACACATCCTTCACGTTTAATTCCACTGTAAGACTGTAAGGCTGAATTCAAGTACACATCACTAAACCAATGGTTTAACTCACAGCATGTTTAAAAAATAATATAAAACTATAGGCCTTGAGTTGAAATAAATGCACAGTGAAGCAGAGCTAAAGAGAACAAGAGCAGATATATTTAGTTCTCAAACTGTCACCAGCATGCTGAATAATGGAGCTACAGAATGTGGCACGCAGACAGGTTAAAAGGCTTTTGGTGTCTGTCTTTGATTTGGTGCCAGCAGGATGATGGTATGTCGTGTGTCATCATAAAACATAATCTCGAGTGCTCTCTGCCCCTGCGTAGTCAGCCTCCCATCGTCACAGTCACAATGGCTTTAAAGCTTGAATCATCACAGGAAAACACTTAAGGCCTACTGGATTCTGGTAAATAATAAATAAGTATATGAAACACATCCTGAACGGATCCCACAATACCCCACACATGCAGGGTCTGTAACCTAGACATAGTTTAAGCTGGAAGAGGGACACCCCAGATCCTCCTGGGGGGTCCACAAAGAATAAAAGTCAGTTTAGCGTCGGACGTGGCTGGAAAACCTCCAGAAGGAGGAAACCAGGAGGTTTTCTGAACAGAGGTCTGAAGCACCTCAGCTGTCTTCTTTCACTGTGGAGGAGCAGCATCTCCCTCTGGATGGCGGCTCCTCCCCTGATCTCTAAGGATGAGTCCAGACACCCAGACAGAATAGAATAAACTTTATTGATCCCACAGTGGGGAAATTCACTCAATAAGGCAGCACATAAACTTAGAGAATAGGAAAAACTAGTACAGATAAATACACAAAGGCTGTAAGCTATTATTGTAACCTTCAGCCACTAAAAAAAGAATAAAAAAAAAAGAAAAATGAGTTTCCAGGAAGAAACAGCATAAATGACACATACAAATGTGCATCCAGGTTTTGAACACATACTGAATATAGCACTAATGTTAGCCTCAATCATTTGGTTCTTCTCTCTTTGCATCCTGCTGTCACTCCTGAACAAGGAACCAAGACATCTGATTTCATCTGCTTGAGGCAAAGCCTCATTCCCAACTCTGAGAGAATGTTCCAGTTTTCTCTATCCAGGAACAGTGGCCCGATGATTGAGAGGACCTGACTTTCATTCTGGTTACTTCACTCTGCAAACTGTTGATGGATTTTAAATTACGAGAAGCCAGCTGGACTAACTAGAATAACGTAAAATTAATATGAAATAATGTACACGTCAGAAACCTTTTTGTTAATAAAATTCTTCAAATCAGAGCCATAGTCAAGTGAAACTTGACAATTTTAGGTTTTGTATAATCTGACTAAAACAGCACCAGACTGTGTTTATGATGGATAAGATCAACCAAAACAGGACGGATGAAGGTTAAAAGACACAAATCCAGACAGGATGTAGCAGCATCCTGCAGAGGAAAGTAGTCCTTTTATTCCTACGCAGGACACAAGGAAAAGGAGGAGACATTGACAACATGAGGACCTGACAACTGAATAATGTGAAGTGGTGAATATACGGGGAGGTGATGAGGCATAAGGAACAGGTGTGCTAATAACAAATTCAGGGCAGGTGTGACAAAGAGAAGCCTGTCAGAAGAAATGATGCAACCAAACCAAACAGAAACAGAGAGTTCAAACCCAACAGAGCAGCATTAATGCAAACAGGTCAGCTTTGTGAGGAAGATAGCAGAAATGTCTCTAAAAATATATTTTCTTAATTTTTGATGTTTACATTTTGGGACTTGAACTATGCTGGGATTTGAGAAGGCACCTGTTCTGCAGCTGAGCCCGTTCCATGGAAAAGTCCTCCCTCCATGTAACACTCAGATGGTAGAGATTTTGTTTTAAATTGTCACTTATCTGTAGCATCCAACCAAAGTCCTACAGAGAAGTACTGAGCAGCAATCACTCCATATTTAAGCTCCAGACAAAAGAGGAGTTCATTAAACCAAACAGAGAGACAAACGCAACCTAAAACTAGAAGAGACTGTTATTCTGAAGGGGCTTCAGAATCCAAACTACTCCAAATCACTTTAGTTTCATTCACACAATCCTCCCGCACCCCCACCACCTTCTGCAAGCTTCAAATCCACAAGCCAGCAGTACCTTCCCACCTCAGCCGTGGCTCATGAATGATGAGTAATGGCGTAGGAGAGTGAGGTCATTATCCAGACGTGAGCATTTGAATCGGCACACCGGAGGCTTCATTTGTCCCACACACACCACGGCTTTTGACTTTGAAGTGTGCGGCACACCTGACTGGTGGTGGGGAGACTGGTGTTTCTGCTCATTTCCGCTCCGTCTCTTTGAAGCTAAAGCAGGCTGATCTGTTTCCACAATGGCCTCCACAATGCTCCCTAAATGCTGCATGGAAGCAGCGTGGGAAGCAGCAGTGAAATGGTAATGTTTGTGTGACTGTAGCTAGAGGTTACTTTGCCCACAGAGCTCCTCTTTTTTTTAAAAAAAATTTAACTTTCAGTTTATAATTAGGATAAAATACGATGTCTCAATGTGTGAATAACTTATTTATTTTAAATGTGTCCCTATGGGGTTTATTATGGTCTGAAGCTTTTATGTAACATTATAAAATCCACAATCTTTGTTCATGAGTGGGTTTTGTTTTTTTATATTGATTAGTCAAAATTAGAGGTTAAACTGGTATATGTAATTGGGTTATGGTGATGTTATAGTGGATGAGTGTTTCCACACGGTCTCAAAGCATTACATTTAGGACCTAGAAGCATGAGGATGCGTTACTTACGTATTGACCCTATTTTTTTATGCGCTACAATTCCAGAATGCATCAAGCTCAGCAGTTCAGATCGGTCCAGACAGGAAGTCAAACACAAAAGCAGTGTAAAACACCCATAAACTTTCAAAATAAAAGTCACGTGCAGATTTCCTGTTGCTTAACTAGTATAAAGTAAATGAAACCTCTGTAGCTGAGGTAAGCAGAACAGAAAATAAGCCACAGACCTTTTTGGATACATGCTGTGGTCTTCCTTCTTGCTTGTTTTCGTGTGAACTGCTGAAATCACGTGTGATCCTGGAATTCTTCAGTGATTTTGTGACCTTGCGGGACCAGCTGCGTGGAATGCTTACAATTTCCTGTCTAAAATGCTACCAGTTGAAGGAACCTTGTGAGTAAAACACGCCTATTACGTTACGTGCCGCATACTCATCCAGTATAAAGGCTAGATTAGGATGTTTTGTGCGATAAAATCTTATCATTACTATCTAATTTATGTAGGTATCCTCTTAAAGCAGCACTCCGGAGTTTTCCCCTTTCAGGAATTATGTATGATTTTTCAGAAATCCGTAAAAGTGGTTGTCTTATCATGTAGTGTGATATAATGTAAGTGATACATCTTTTTTTTTGATAAGCCCGCCCCCTGCCCCGTAAAATCCATGCAATAGGAAACTGAGCGCCGACCAGAACTAACCAATAGTGTTAGACTACTGCTTACGTGCTTCAAATTTAAGGAAGTACCTCGGCTGATGCAGAGTTGATGAACATTTCACAGACAAGTCTTTAAAATATAAATATATGAAAACACAACATGACATGAGAATAATACTTGTAAAACAACGTGTTTTAGCTCTGTTTGTCAGCTACAGAGGCACATTCATAAACAAGAAACGTGCAGTCGCCATCTTAAATTACCGAGTCGACCGACTATTGGTGTGATATGCTTGTCAGAGAGCTTGTCAGATAAAAGAAATACTCCAGAGAGCTACTTTAAAATTGTTTTAAAGGGTACAGTAATTTTTACATTTTGGTTTATCTTTGCGTGTTCGTTGTGAGTCTAGTTTTGTAATTTCCAAACTAGACCTGTTGTGACTGATCCGTTAATAAAGCCATAAGGTTTCATAAAATCCTTCTTTTGCTAAATCATATTGTATAGCACTGACTCTTTACAGGTTAATTCAAAACACAGAATTTCACTGCAGACACTGTAACTTATATATTATATATTTAATGATTTTTAAACCTGTTCTAGGAATCTTACCTGCAGGTGATGTGCCTCAAAGTGGGCAAAGTCTCTAGAAAGCAATTATTAGTCACTAGTTTTTTTTTAACCAATCTGGCCAGCCTTGATTATTTCTCTGGTCAGAGGACATCTTCCTGTTTCTAGAGACCCCGCCCACTTTAAAGGTTGATATGGAACACAGACACCATAGCGATATCTAGTGTTTAGAGGTGGTATTGCATCAATGGAACAAGTTTTCCAGCCGTCGGGGTGTTGGTTCACTGCTGATACGTGAAGTGACCAGCCAGCACCATGTCCAGTGATGAATCGTACAGGGTAAGGACTAAAATAAAATTTAGATTTTTTTTAAATATAGCTTTTAAAGGAAAACTGTACATTCATTCTGCACACCTCTAAATGCTCCGTGGAGATATTATTTTTAAAAAATATATAGCTTTTTATTAAAATGTTCCATATTCAACCGTGTAAGTTGCAGTTAGGGTCCTCATCTGATAGAGCATCACTTAAAAACGACTGAATTATCTCTTTAAAAGAACAGGGACAGCACAGGTGTTTTAATGAGGGCTGCATTCCATTTTAAGGAGGTTTTGCTTGTTAGCAGTTTCACAGAAGAAGCAGCATGTGCAGCTGCAGACCCTAGCACTCATCACAAACGTTTCCTGTGAAACAGACCTGCCGAGTTTTGCGGAAACCTGACATTTCAGTCAAATTCTTGCAGAACATAATGAGGCTCTAAGTGTTAAAACACCACTGTAACAGCCCTTACTTCCTTTAACCTGAACTAGTTCTTCATTATTCTTGCTTTGAACAGAAACCTCTCTGCATAATCTCACGCACCAGTCTTTTACTGCTGTGGTTGTAATAAATTATATGCATGAAACCTCCAGTGGATGTCCATACTATCAATCAGTTGCTAGGAGACCTGTGACGCAGGTCCTGAGACTCGACAGAGTTATCACAATATTACCATTGTTCCCAGTGGGTGTTGTTTTGTGTGGAAGAAGTCGTCAAACTCACAGCTCCGAGTGTGGACGTCTCCCACTCGTTGCTCCCTGACGTGTCTTCTCTGAATCACTCCATGGTTTCATCGCTAGTGGATAGCTGACACGCCACATTTAGTCAATACCAGTTTCTGCTTGTTTGTGACCAAAAGAGAGACGAGTTTTCTGATAACCTTATTTAAAAGGAAAGAGTTAATAAGAAGACAGCAGGATATTATAACTCCAAACAGCCAGTCCCCTTAAACAGAACACTAGCTTAGTGTTGTTTCAGTCGACTCTGATGGGTGGGAAATAATCAGGTTTGGCACAGTTACTCAACATGGATGTTGATAAAATGTGCAGTGACAGGAAAACAGGCTTTGTCTGCTTAGCTCGACGCAGCAGAAGGGATGGGAGCACGGTGTCCTTTCAGCTGGGTAAGTTTGGTTTGATGCAACGATCCAGTTCAGCATCAGTGGATCCACTGGTTCCTGCCCTCCTCATACCTTGTGTGGTGTTTATAAATTGATATTTCAGAACTTTTTGTTCTTTTCCCTCCATTCTAAAGCCCTATAGATCCTCACAGCCTAAGGCTATCCACCCGTGTCTCACTGTCCCACCCCATGCTCCGTCCCAGTTCATCTAAAGTGTTCCAGCTTTAGATTTCTTGATGCTGTTTGTCATTTAGACCCTGAGCCTCTGGCTGGTAGCGATCGTCAGATCCATATTGGGAAATGGTTAATTTCTTCGTGTGTGGTGCCCTAGGTAATCTATACGTTTGAGTCATTCCATGATGCTTAAAAATAAGCCTTTTCCTCCCATATGAAGTGACTCTGTAACCATTTCTGTTAGACACGAGAGAGCGTGAATATCTGAGACGTCATTTTAGATTTGAGAAAGTTTACATGTTTTTTTTTCTGCAGAGAAGCAAATGTTAAGAGCCATTTCATCCTCATTTTCTTGTCCCATTCATGTATACTTAGAGCTAATAGCCCCAAATTGCAAGTGTTGACACAAAAGTGTTTATGTAGGAATTCAGGGACTAGAGACCCGTCTCCACCAGTTTCATTATACAGATAAAATGACTCAGCATTTAGATGGAAAACCATTAAAAAAAAACTATAGAGCAGTTTGCCACATGCACCATCATCTGTGAGTCGGAGGAAATACCAAATTAGCTTTGTAATCAGTAAAAAATTATCAAAAAGTGCATAAAATCTTATTTTTATATTTTGTAACTTTACAAGAATAATGTTTTTTGTGTATTTTGATTATAAAACATAATATATCAGATCATGTTTTACTTGAAAAATATAACAAATCTGATTTAAAGTAATTAATATTTGAAATCAAGGACATACTACACACATGGTGGTCGTCTCAATATAGCACCATACGGAGTAAAAACAGGTCCAAAAGTCTCGGTGCTAAACACAATGGGTGAGTTTGCACCTAGACAACATCAGCATGCAGACATGCAGCAGAGATTGTTGCACTGCTTACGGACATTTTCACTGGGAATCACTGAAGTGGAACATGTATCATACACGGCCAGGTCACATTGGGCGTATGGTGTAATTACGACAAATCACAACTGTTAATGGCTGAGATAATAATGATGTAAAAATCAGGATGGAACAACTGAAGTATTTACTGTCTAATGTTAGCAGAACAACTATATAATAATCTGTTTTCTGATGCAATTGTGTAAAGAAGACAAATAGTCAACAATAGGTTAATTATGTCTCTGATTGTTCACAATTTATTCTTGTTTTATTCACAATTTGGTTTTCAACCCCTCCCAAAGTAGTCTCACATTCATGACACAGAAAAACTAGGATCTAGAAGGATTCAGGACGGGTTCCAGACACACAGACTCTGTGATTATTATGAATGCACTCTTGTTATAAAACAATTCTTTCTGAATTTCACAAACACGACACAAACACAGCATCTGGAAAATAATTTCAAAACCTCTTTATCTTTTAAAAGTATCTTTTCATACATATACCAATAAATGTGTCCCATGACCTTTGACCCTTCAATGCAGATGAGACGTATTATCATTGAACTTTGATATTAGAATAACATTTTACTGCATTTACAAGAATTTGTACGTCTACGTGTAAATACACATTCACATGAATATATTAATTAGGTTGAATTTCGAAGAATTAAACAATAAAATGAGCTAAATGTGGCTCATCAAGTCAAAATGAGGTCTTGGAACATGTGACTGGTGTCCTTGGACCAAACCCAGTGTCTTTGCCTACCCCTGCCTGCCTTCACTCTTTGTGCCTGCCTCTGTGAGCCTCTCTACCTGGCTGCCAGTCACCGAGCCTTTCAGAGCAAATATCTACCTATCAATCTGTGAGTGTGTCCGCCTGTGTGTGGTGATAAGGAGCCGTGGGTGTCTGTAGTCCTGACACCGGCTGATTTATGCTGGCCTCTTTCCCTTTAGGAGGCCGATTTGTGAGAAAATCCCCAACGACTCATGCTGACTCCGTGTGTGTACGGGTGTGTATCTGTTAGTCTGGCTGTTTGCATGCGTGTGTGATGTGCCAGGATCGTCTGTCAACACAAAGATGACAAGAAGCTGTGAGTCTCGTTGCCACATTTCATCTCCAGTTCATCATTCACGACCGATTTAACATGGGATTGTTTCCTTTAATTAATGCTGAGACAAACCCATTAGTGCGTCTTTAAAGCAACACTAAAAAAGCTTTCCGCTTCTCCCTCCTACTGGTTGAAAGCAGAATTACAGCTATCTTAAACAACCTTGCCACAGCGTGTGCTAACAACAAGCTAATGCTAACATGAGCCAACTGAAACAAAGTAAAAACATCCACACTGTTGGACAAAAATATTATTACTTACAAGTCCAGTAGCAACAAAGCCAGGTCACCATCAGTCCGTGATTTTGTAGCCTCCTTTAGCTCCCTCAAACCAGTGTAGGCCGCGCCAACGTTCACTCTGGTTTTAACTCTTTGCTTCGCCTCCAAAGACGTTACTCTTTTAATTTCAGGCTCCGCTATAATGACAACAAAAAAGCTAAATTCTTCTTTTTTCTTGTCTTGTCCTTTTTTCCACTCACAGTCGGCTAACTGCAAAATGTTAACTGCTAGCCTTTATATGAGCTTCCAGCACAGTGCACTACTATTGCATAAGGCAGGTAGAGACCTACCCATACCAAAAAATAGTTAAGGTTAGTTTCTGGTCAGCAGAGGGCTACAGAGAGCTGTCCAATGTTGCTCAACCTTCTGCCTCAAGAATCACTGAAATTAGTTTTAAAGCAATAGCTTAAAGTGGTAACAGATAAGTTAAATGATAGTAAAATATAAGACAGAAGCTTTATGCACAAACAGGACACAATTTGATTTAAAATGAATCTATTTTGTTAGAAAAAGCTTAAAATCTGTATCTCAGTGGGGGAGTGTGTTTTTTATTCAATCAACTTGAATACATTTTCTCAAAATTTACTAATTTACTTCAAACAAAACAACACTGAACAGACAAACAAGTCTAAAAACAACATTAGATTACATAAAAAAGAAATCTAATTACAGTTCGCAGTTTTAACTTTACCTAAACGGCCAACTGCAATCAATTTATCCTCCAATAACTGCAGTGACATAAGCCATTCCTCCATGTGTCTGTCTGCTTGCGCACCAATAATCATCGTATTCCTGTCATGTTTTCTGAGGATCGGTCACAAGAAAAGAGCCCCATTGTAGTTATGACGCAGCAGGTAGGGTCTAGAAACAAGAAGCAAGCTTTTATTTAAAGCTAATCAACAAAACTACAGGAAAAGGTCACGGCAGCGTGGAGAAAAGAGGAAAAATCCAAAAAAGTAAGAAGAGGCACAGCGGGAAAAGGAGGAAAGGCAGAAGAGAAGGAAAACAAGAAGCTGATGCAACTGATCCCTCGAGGTATTAAAGGGATTTCTCTGCTATATTTTTGTGTTTCTGTCCTCACGTTTGTTAAATAATCACTATCTTACTGGTGGACAACATTAATGCAGAGAAGTCAAAATGTTTGGGTTGTTTATGTGGAATTCTCTGGTTATTTACAGCAGTAAAATGTGCTTCCAGGAGTCAAACCATACAAGAACTCTTTAATATGTCTGCCACAATAATCTGAATATTATGATAAAAGCTTATAAACAAACATTCATTTTAACCACGGTGACATGTAGGGTACTAGAGCTGTTTAAGGACTTCAGCAGAACATGGTGGGTGCATTTTAACATCATGACAAGCTAAAACCACCTTACCCAAATCAACCCTTTATATCCATAGAGGACTGATTTCCATTTTTTTAGGAAGCTGTTGCACCGATTCATCTGCAGAAACATTTATACATTCCTGCAGGATTCAACCTCTTAATGCACCTGTGTTGATGGACCAAAGATGGCAGAAATTCACTTTGGCCTTAGCGTAGCTGGACTAGCTGTTAGCTTATCAATCCTGAAGGACATAAAATCTATTTTCAGGAAGATTATTTTTCTACAGTGGGTGAGATGGTCTGTGAAGGAAGATGGAGTTTCTTTTGACCCTCCCATCATTTCACCAGTCACATTATGGAAACGTGTTTCTGCTCTCTGGTGCTTCCTGGTTAAACCCGTCAGGAACCAGTTGACCTCTGGTCTGTTTCTGTCATTTATCACCTGGTGGTGTTCAACACTGAGTCTATCTTCTGTGTCATTTGCTCTTTGCCTTCAGAAGTTTTGTTTCTTGTGTTTGCAGCAGCAGTTGGAGCCGAGGAGGCGGAGGAGTCCGGCTGAAACCACGAGTGCTGTTTTGGCTCCAGTACAACTCTGCCGATAGAACGTACATCCAGCACTCCCAGAGCCTGTTTGCTGAGATAATTAAATTCTCCAAAGATGCAAGGAGACGCAACACGTAAATTAATTTGAGCTGCAGAGACAGACAGGATTTATGCCGCTTTGGTGGGAGCATTCACTTCCAGAACAAATAAATGGGATGTTTTTGAAATTAATTACTGTTCCAGTGGGCCATTAAAGAGTATCAGTTATCAGATGACTTTGAAATACACAGTTGGCTCTTTTGATGTGTTAATGATGACAAAGTAAATCATCCCCCCTGCCACAGAGAAGTTAGAGACACAGGGTAAAATAAGGATGGGCAACAATAAAACCGCTGCAGAGGCGTAATATATAAGAAAGACTAATAATGTGAATGTTATAGCAAACGGAAAGGCTTGACGATCGTGGCTCAGACACTGCAACATTTCCTGCCCTGCTTTTATTCCCCATTCTCCATCCCTGAGTAGGTTTAAAGTGGAGGTTCGGATCCCGCCCCGGGCTCGCTCCGGCTACACTTTAAAAATACAAGCTTCATTCACTTCAAATGAAGCAGCGTGCCTCTGAATGTTGGGCAGAATTACAGCCGATATGACTGATTGTGTTTGACTCGCTCCTCTGTTGTAATGTGTGGCAGGATTTAACAGCCTGGCTCTTAATCCATGTAAAGGAGGGCAGAAAGGCCCATTTGACATGGGCTAACTTCCCTCTGTAATTAGAAAACCTCATTAAGTTCATTAAGTCATCCGTTGTGTTGGGGGATTTGTTTTACATGTGCCGCCAACAGACTCAGCTGATGGAGTCTGCGTGAAATACGGAGCAGGAACTCAGTCAGATAGAGACTTTAAATGTTCCAGCTGCAAAATCTGCAAAAAGAAACTGTCCTAAACAGGAGAGAGGACGTACGGCGGAACCGTTTAGGTAGGACGGATATCTGTGTGACACATTTGTGAGAGGCTCTTTGTCTTTCGTATTTATTGGAGGCCTTGAGCACAAGAGATGGTAGAAGTTAGTGGGGGTGTAACGCGGTAACGGATGACTAGATGCCACCGCCAGAGGCCCTCATTTTTTTGTTTTGTTGTTTTTTTCCTGCTAAGTTTTGGCTTCTGGACCAAATGATTCCAGCGCGGGTGTCAGTGAGAGCAGCGATTCATCACTGGCTGAATTACTTAGTGGGCTGAGAGCAGAGGGCCATTCATCTCTGGATCTGACACCGCCTCGGCCAGCAAGACTCCGTGCTGCTGCCGCTGGAGAGCAGCCCACGTCTACACAAACACACTCAGTCACAGGAGCAGCAGGAAGTAGCACCTGTCTGCAAAAACCTGGACATGAACAGGACCTCACAAATGATAGTTTTGGTTATGAACTAAATAAATGTCAGCTCAACACGAACTTCTGTTGTCTCTTCAGTGATCTACAGCTTTTAGCACCATTAAAAGAACAAAGGAGATGGACGACGAGTTATTCCACGTTATGTTTTTCAGCAAAGACGCAGAAGATTTGGGGAAATACTGCCACCTACAGGCTTGGCATGCCTATGAATGAATTGTTTTCCTAAAAACGAGGTGGTGTTATTTCCTAGATGGACAGGGAGGATATTTAGTTTTACAAAACCCAGCTACATGTGTTCATGGCCTGAATGAAGGAACCACATCGTCCAGGTGCTGTTGTCTTCTGCAGCTTGTCTGAGATGTTGCTCCACTAAAGTGGGCCGAACGGGCCACTTACTGACGAGAAAACAGCTAAAACAAAATCCAGAACCAAACGTTTTGAGGGTCAATTGTGAATTGTGTATAGCTCTCTAAAAGATGAAGCTAGCTTTTCTCCTTGTTTCCAGTCTTTATGCTAAGCTAAGCCCCTCATCTGTTGCTACACAGATAAAAGAACAGCATCAGAGCATCAATCTCTGCTAAAAATGTGCAAAGGCGCCGTTCCTGAAATACAGAATAACTCATTTTAGATGAAAAAGCACAGGGGCATGACTTCCATATTAAAGCAATGCAAATGTTTTTGAGATCAAGCTCTCGCGTGTAGTACAAAAGCAGCAAGGCTCCGACACACACACACACACACACACACACACACATGCACGCACTCATACACAAGTACACACACGCGCGCACACACACACACATGCACGCACTCATACACAAGCACACACACGCGCACACACGCGCGCGCACACACACACACACACACACACACATGCAGGCGAATGCTCATAAACAACACCCCCTGCCAAGCCTAAACACCACCATGTGCTGATAAGACAGAGCAAGCACTTGCTACCCTGCAGGTGAAAAACAAGGACGGCATCCGTACAATGAGCCGCACACGGCGCCGTGCATTTACAACACACCTCTGTGGCATCAACATAAATCTGCTGCGTGTTCTCGTCCAGGACGCGCATGATTTAAAGCCCGAGAATGGATGTCACAGCCAGCGTTGGTTTTAGGGGCAACAATAGAGTGAAACACATATGCACTGTGGGAATTAAAGGGTTAGTTCAGAGTGGTAAATGGAGCACCTTCAGGTAAAATGGAACATTTCTCAGTCACGTTGTGGCACACTTTCCCTTTGATCAGGAGTTAGATAACAACAGAGAGAACAAAAAGGTAAAAGGACGACACATTTTTAAATGAACCACGTGCGAGCACGTGCACACTCCTTGTTTTGTTCCCTTTAGCTTGTCTTCGTCACCATGCATGTAGAACACAAAGGCACAAAAGTCTTTCTTTTGACTTTAATTAGCTCCACGTCCACCACCAGAGAACACCTGGACAACACATCTCCCGAGGTTTCATTTGTACCTGACACAGCATGAGTGAGTTCCCACACACAATGCCATGAGCCTGCTCTGTCAACTGCACGCTCTGCGTTACAACTCTGCAGAAAAACTGGACGTCAGAGTCACGGGCAGCCATCTAAATTGCCACCGCTAAATTATCTGCAGCTACAGAGGAGGGAGAAAAAGAGAGAGCGAGACGGATAAAAGAGAGATTCCATCTAGAGTCCGCTTATTTTTTTATGAATCGCATCAAAAGGAAAAGTAATTAAGTCGTCTGAGGATGTTATTGGAAACGAGAATTCTGTCAGTGAGGCAGTGTGCTTGTGATGCCTGCAGCTTTTCCTGTGTGTGTGTGTGTGTGTGTGTGTGACTGACGTACTACTGAGCGGTGGAAGATGAGACCTCTGTTGTGCGTTTGTAACAGGCGCAGCCAGCCGCTCCTCATTAACCTTTTGGGAGATAAGCCTGTTTTAAGTCAATGTTTGAACAGCCTGTGTGAAGTATCTCCCACTGATACGCAGCTCGCCACCCACCCAAACTGTCCGTCCCTCCCCATCACATCCAGCCCCTCTCTTCTTACAGATTACCAGAATTAAATTTCAATTTTTATCACAGGCCTGCAAATCTCCATAAATCTAGCACCTGAGCCCCTTTTAATTATGGAGCAAGCATCCAGGGGTAGCGTGCTGCCGTGGCCCCGCTAACAAGGTTAAAAGGTGCAAAGTGTGTGTAATGGGAAGCAGAGGAACTCACCGAGCAATTGTTAACACCATGTTAGCTTCTCCACTTCTTTGTCTCTTGCCATGTTCACTTTCTGTTTTCCCAGCCACTGAAATACTCCGAGCACCTTGTTAGAGGCGCTAGGCTAGAAGTAATGTAATTTAGCTAAGTGGAGAATGTGGAGGTGCCAGATGCGCGTTTTTCAGAGGATTGGTGATGGAGCAGGCACCTTGAAGCAAAGCTGTTACATTATCTGCTCCTCGCTGCAGCGCTGCAGACAGAAGTGAGTAATGGGCAGAGAGGTGACGTCTGCTCTGGAGGAACTTTTTACTTTACTGTCAACATCCTAAACGGCCTTAAAGTCAAATAGTGAAACAGGGACTGAATATATGGAGCCGTGCATAAGTGTCGATTACAGCAGTCGTCTTATTTTAGCATAATGAGGCGTGGATAATATCGTCCTAAAAACCATCGCCCATAGCCGTTTTTATTAACTTAAGCTTCTGTTTTCATAAATATCAGGTTGAGCTGCAGCTATGGAAGGACTCGTTTTAGTTGTAATCATTTTCAATCAAACTGGATCCAAAATGTAATTAAAATCACAAAAAAAAACTCATTTAAAATAAATAATTCACTAAGCAGGTGGGTTTTTCAAGTTTTTATTCTGAGTGTCTTTTGAAGTATAATTGAAACATTTTTTACTGCAAATTGTGCAAAATGTTCATAAATTTACTCAGAAATTCAGCAGAAAACTGCATAAGTGCACAGGTCAAAGTGTTTCTTTTCATGTTCCTGCAGATAAAAATCCTAATTTTCACCAGTTAATAAACCAGCCTCTGAGACTGCTCTTTTCACAACCTCTGATGGGCAAGATTTACTCAGCTTAGAGCTGTAATCACCACCAGGCCTGACAGGAGTTGTATTTTAGTTGTTTTGTTTCAGCCCACAGACGCTGCCAACACTAAAGCCACATATGCATGGAAGAAAATGTCTTTTTGCCTCTGATTTAAAACTTTAACCTCTAAAGGAGCTTCTGCACCAAACTTAAATATTTGATCATCTCTTTATCGAGTGGTTTTAGGTCTGATATTTGCATTTCTTTCCTTTTAACGTATCATAACCAGACAACTAGTGGAGGGTCACCAGCTGTTCATGGCTGAATACAGGAGCTGAAAACACCATATGGTTTTTATGCCAATCAACAAAACCTAACCACCACAGAGTGATAATAAAAAGCCTGAGAATCCCACCTACAACGGAGTCTTTGTCTCCTAATGTGTAAGCTGCAGGCTGTGAACTAAAGTGGGACGGTGCTGTAAAAGTGCGTTTGTGAGGACAGAGAAGGTTTGTGTGACAGGATCCTGTGAGTGTGAAAAGCAACTTTAATTAAGCAGCGGTGCATAACAGACGCCTTTGAGCCTTCCACTGTGTGAAACTGTATGCCAATTAGATAATCATCTGTGAAAACATTTTACATGAAAGAAGATTCCACGATAACAGCATGATTACACACAAATGCAGCATCACAGTAATTATGCATGCCATTCACTTGATTCAAAGCCTGTGATTTTTATGTGATTTCTGCACAAAGAGCCCTCTCCTTTTTCACCTTAGGTATGAAATATGAGCAGAAAGTGACTTTCTGTTCAGAGTGTCGTCTTCTACATAATAAATGTAAGAAATCTGCTAAAACAAGACTAATTTACAGGAGTCTCCTCCTGACAGCTGGCCAGCTAAAGCTGCATAACCGCCTTGTTTGTTTACACAGGAGCTTGATTTTGATCACTGGTCTGCTCTGCTCTCCAGATGTCTCGCCCACATGTGTGGCTGCCATTTTCACTTTTGCATATTCACCAAATTTTAAGATTGTGCTAAAGCAGGATTCCAATAAAAACGTGACTGTAAAGCTGCAAAAGTAGATCTCAACGTGCATTTTATTATGTTACTTCATATGGAAACAGGGGAATAAATATGTTTACAGCAAGTGTGTGTGTGTGTGTGTGTGTGCTGTCAGATAGCGGTGGGGGAGGGAACAGCTGTTCTCTCTTCCCTTCCCATGTCACTGATTTAACATATGGCTAACCTTTTGGAGATAGCGCTGCTGTTTACTTTCCTGCACGACACTGATAACATCCCGAATCATTCCCAAAACCTGTGGCACACTAATCTGTTGGAGTACAAATGGAACAGAAATCCTCACCACATTGAGGGAGGAAAAAAGAGAGAAGAGAATAAATACAAAAAATTAAATATAAATGCTGCCCAATTATTTGCACATTGTTTTGCACAGTGAAACAAAACAGCATGTGAGAGCTGATAGTAGCATGTTAAACATGTTGATGCTGCGATGCACTTGTGTGTGACATAGTTGGTTGTAGAAAATTAGATGAAGTCAGGTCCTTCGTCTGAAATTAGCTCATTTTTTAACCAAGTGCTTTATTTTTCATTAGTTTAACCACCCAAAAATAAATAATTAAATAAATAAATAAATTAATTAATTAATTAAATAATTAAATAATTAAATAATTAAATAATTAAATAATTAAATAATTAATTAAGTGGTGTGCACCACAAAATCCTGTTTCCTCTCTCCACTTGAATTTGTCTTTGGAGGGGACAAACCTCCTTGTTTCCCTTGACGGAAAATGACAAAACCATTTTTTAAAATTATTTACCTGGAATAAGAAAAAAATCTGTGTGCTTTTTAACCCTTTAGCTAGCGGTTCTGATACTTAGCAGATCACACTTTAGACCCTAAGGAAAGTTTGCACTGAACACAACTAAAATAAACTACAACAAATAAATAACAGTAATTGAATAATTATTTTATGAACTCTTTAAAGCCTGATAAACTAAATAACAATAATAATTTTAGGACCGTCGCCATTTGTGCTGCTGAGACAGTGCTACAGTCCTCTGTACAGCACCTCGGACAGCTCCACTCTGAAGGCTCTCTGCATCTCTGGTTCAGCACCGCGGACAGCGCCAGAGCAGAGGAGTCACACAGCTTGGTTTATGCTTGATGCATGTACATTCCACGTGGAAATGAGACGCGCGGAATCAGGCCAAGATGACTTTTGCAGCGTTTATACTTCCTGCGGCTTGTCCCCGCTGTGAACCAATATTTTCCCAGACTGTAGGGGACGGCATAGGGCTCTACGGCATGCATACAACACACAATAGCCATTCCGCTACGTTTTTCCGCACGGGACCGTCCGCATAATTAGAAAGTTTTCTAGGTGCGCGGTGCGGAAACTTTGGGCCGTGCGAAGGCCGCGCGAAGGGGCATGGTTGCTGAAATGACTGAATTTGGCTGCGTGGAGCCGTGTGGACCTTGGGGATGCGCCAAGCATAAACCAAGCTTTAGCCTTCATCTCCCATTTTTTAAAACCTGCAAATAAACAATTTTTTGGTTATTTAAACCATTTGCTCGTTCTTTATGTTACCTCCTCCTCATCCTCCTACCTGAGCCCACAGAGGGGGGTGTAACATAAATGGGGGCTCGTCCGGGATCAAACTGAATTAACATCGTTTGTTATTCCCTTTTTCATCAGTTTAGCCTGTGATAAAAACGTTTGGACGAGTTTTAACATCTTAGTGGTTGTTTGTTGGTTTTAGAGTGAATGTGTGCTGTAGTCAACCATGACTCAGTTTAGTGTAGAGACATTCATGGAAGCTCCGTCCCACGAGTCTCTGGGGCGTTGTTGCAAAGCCGACCTCCTGCAGACAGCTGTCCACCTCGATCTTACAATTCCAACCCCTGTTCTGAAAAGAGACTTGAAATGACTTGGAACATCTGGAAAGACTTGGAGTTATACAGACTGAAACCGAGCCTGAAACAAAGAATGATCCAGCGGTTCAAACTAAAAGAGCTAGCATATATATTAGTCTCATAAACCCAGTTACCTGACTATAGCATTAGCTTGTCATGTTTCAATGCTATTTAACAAAGTGGAGCAGGGACCTCCTGTGTTGTAGTTTACAACAAAATGTAAATCATGTTTAAGAGGAACCAGTTTGCTCTCTATAGTGGATGTTTAGACATCAAAGTGGTGTCTCTCAGTCTCCAAATACATATTATAAACCAGTAAATGTATGAAAAGTTGTAAAATAATCATTATCATAGCAGCTGGCATAATCAATCAATTTTAAATGGTTATCTTTTCAAGCTTTTCACACCAGATTACAGTGAGATTGAATTTTTTATATCAAAGCCATGACACCTTAGGATGTTTCTTTGTAAAGTATAAATATAAAGAAAGTGAGTTCATTTCCACAAATCAGAGGTGTGTGGCCCCGCCCCCCAGCCTGTGGAACGCGGTTAATTCTCTAACCCGTTCTCACAGGCTTGCACCAGCTCTGCTTTGGTGCAGAGGTCTTGTTTGTTCTGAGTCTTCCCAGCTTTCAAGGCAAACCCTGCAAACACGCTCACGCTGATAACAAGCACCGCCTAAAACCCTGCTGGAGCAATTTCTGTTCAGGGAGTCGGAGCGTGATAACTTTGTTTCCATCATTGTTCTTTGGATGAATGTTTCAAAGTTGTGCTTCATGGAAAGAATAGAAAAAAAAACAGGAAAATGGTTAAATAAAAGACAGAAACTTTTGCAATTTAAAAACTTTATATGCATGCAGTGTGTTGTTTTTTTCCAGCTTTGTTTCCACCAGCCAGCGGTAGTGGTGTCACACCAGTCTGGTATGTTTTTGTTAGCTAGTTAACCAGAATACCTTATTCTTCTACAGGTGTAGAGTGTTTTACCTCTCTGATGTTGCCTGTAGTGAGTATCCTGTTTCAATAACATCAATATGATTAAACAACACATTGAAAATGAAGCATGACACATTTTTTTGTGGCTGTACCCAAATCCTCAGACTATCCATTAGCATATCAGTCCTATTTATACAAATAGAGGCGGTTCAAGAAGCTCTAATAGATTAGAAAATAAGTATTTCTGACTTCAGGATGGCTAAAGATCTCTTTACATTTAATTCCAGACATGGTTTTGATCTGGTGAAGCATTTAAACGTACCTTTTATACCAAAGGAGCCATCCATCTCTGCTTCCTAACAACATGAGTAAACGGTCCTCTCAGAATGAACCACTTCCTGGCTGTGGTCATATTAGGATAACAACCAACCCTTGGTGAGAGCAACATCACTGTGATTGGTTTAGCTGCTGTCTGAGACCTTTATTGATAGCTCCATGCACACACACAGACACTCACACATGGCTGCACCAACGTGCACAGACACCTTGAAATAAACACCTTCCCTCCCGCTTCACAGACAAGTGGGGGCAACGAATTGAGCGTCTCCCCAGACAATATTATCTCATGTGCACAGACAAATCACCTCTTTGTTTTAGAGACAGGAGTATTTCTCAAAAATAAAAGTAAAAAACATTCTCACATCATGAAAATCCCTCCGCAAATTGGAGAAAGGAAGCTCTCAGAGGGGAGCTAAAGTGCCACTTCTGGATACTGTTAGCGTTTAGCTCAGGCAAAAGAGATTCTCTCATTAAGTGGGTCTCTCTTCCTCCGCTCCCGCCGGCTCGCTGCAGAACAGATCAAATGAAGGTTACGCCGTCCTCTCTCGTGGCCTACATCCTGATGCCAGAGCTAATTGCATAATTTGTTTCAGAATTAACAGCTAATAGCAGTCTCTTCTCAGCTCCAGCCGCTCCCCTCCCTCCCTACGCTCACATCCTGTTTCTTTCTTCCCTCCAACCTCTCATCCCATTATATCTGCATTGGCAGAAGAGTTAAACAATATAGCACAAAACCATGCCAGTTTAAATGACATTTATTCCCACAAAGACAGCGCGGTGATGTATTATGAGCTAATTCGATCCCACGGCCCTTATTGAATCCAATAGCTTTGTTGAAATCTACAATCAATATTCTGTGTTGGAGCTTTTAGGGCAACAAGTGGAGGAAGACAAGAAGAAAATCAAGCAGGTGCACAATGGAAATGTCTTCATATTTACAGAATCAAATGGATGCATGAATGAACGAATCCTCTCGGTGTTCTTGAAGTGGTGATAGTGTCCTCCTCGCTGGGGAGGTGCATGGAAGAGAGGGCTAATTAGCCAACAAGCTAGTTGGGAGTGAGGAGCCACTATGAGTCACACCAGGCAACAACCCACTCACCCTCTCTAGGAAATAACTAGTCTGGATTTCAAACCAGGGGTGGGGGTGCAGCAAAACAAAGAGACTGAGAATTCAATCGATACTGTGATGCAGCTGTCAGTCAGAGGCTATATTAACCTGAGCTCGGAGGGTGTGAATGTTTTATCTGTTTGCCAAACTTGGACACAACACCAGCCACAGCAGCCCTACTCTTCGTCTTACAGCTCCACGGTGAGGCCGGCAGGAAGTGAGGAAAACCGCGCTGACTGTGGTCAAACTCCAGTAACAGCAAGAGCAAATATTTCACCAAGCTCAATCAATAAATATGTGAGCAGTGGTATTTTTCTGCTTCCTCTCTCTCTTTGTGCACCTTCCCTAGAAAAACACTTTCCTCTTTCTGAAAGGCTACAACCACTTCGCGTTCTTTCAAATTAAAGGTCACTTTAACCTGAAAACTTGTCATTCAGTGGCAGGTCGTGAATTAGTTTCCACACCTGCGTCTGAGTTTAAAAATAAAAAACCTGACTGCTAAGTCAAAAGGGTCGCCGTAGTAAAAATGTTTTCAGCTAATCGTGTGACTCGACTCGAGCAGCCAGTGATCTGTATCTGGCTCTCCCGTGTTTCCTGTGTGCAACAGCTTGAGAACAAAGCCTCGGGCACAAAACTCTTAATTAAGGTCCTTCAGATGATGTTGGCTCAACAGAAATAAAGGAGGAGAAACACGTTTAGAAAATAACAAAAGTCTTCATGTTTGATGTGATTTGGATTTTAACCTTGACATGTCTTTTCTTTTATGCAGAAGAATAACTCTATACCACTCAGCACGGGTGTGTGTGAAATATAAC
This sequence comes from Aphyosemion australe, assembly GCA_006937985.1. Lineage (NCBI taxonomy): Eukaryota > Metazoa > Chordata > Actinopteri > Cyprinodontiformes > Nothobranchiidae > Aphyosemion > Aphyosemion australe. The sequence continues at coordinate 1,797,815 of SSNS01000055.1, forward strand.
AACTTAAAAACTCATAAATAATTCCTATTTTACTTGTAGCTAGCTTCCCAAATGGCCTCAGTTTGGAGAAGTAGCTTTCACCCCCTACAGGACTTGCTAACAGCTAATCTGAGTGTAGCCAAGTCCTAAAATGATTCCTGCTTCCAAATATCATGGCAGTTCATGTAACCACTGTTTAGCTCCTTCATCAAATTGGCATCAAAATCTTATTTGGCAGAAATATTCAGATTCTAGCCAGGTTTGACCCCTGGATGCACCACATGCTACATTTAGCTGCTGTTACTCTTGTAACCTTGAAATTGCAAGTAAGTAACTAAACAAGGTGGAACTGACAGCAGCACAAACCAATCTGACATTTAGGAGACCAGAGCTGTTGAAAGCAGAGCTGGTCCTGGTTGCACCTGCACTAACTGTTAGCTTATCAGTCCTGTCGCACATAAGGCTGGTCAGGAAGCTAGCAGCCTGTTGCTAAAACAGACGTTTTTATTTCTGAAAATCTATTTTGAGAAGGTCAAAGAAAAGAGTTTTCCAGGCATGAGAGGATTCAGTTTGTTCTAACGAGGAGTTTTTAAAAGAGCTTCTAAAGAAAAGCATGAATGAAAATCTTCATTGGACCAGCTGATGCACCAACGAGACGTAGACGAGCTAAACAGGTGATTTATTTTACATTTAGAGACTCTGCTGCAAAAGGGCAGTTAGTTAAAAGACTGTCCAACTCTCATCACAGCTGGGTGTGAGGTGTACTAGCCAATTTCTATCAGCTGTGTGTGTGTGTGTGTGTGTGTGTGTGTGTGTGTGTGTGTGTGTGTGTGTGTGTGTGTGTGTGTGTTTTAATTCTCTCACTTTCAGCAGTTTTATCATCTTACAGCCAGAGCAACATCAGCACCACTAGAGAGAACATGTGACCCAGCTATCTTCATCACAGCTCAACCTGACACACACACACACGCACGCACACACACACACACACACATGCAGTTTCATATCTTACCTGCTTCAGCAAACAGGGTAGAACATAGGAGAAAAAGAGAAGAAGAAGTAATGAATGACTGCAATAAAAACATCAAGGCTCGTCTCACAGAGGAAAACATTTAATTCACATAGTTCAAGTTTTTCTGTGTTCGTATTTTATTTGAAACTATTAGTGCTCAAGTAATATGTTGTAGGCCTTTTTTGCACCAAACACACAAAAGTTTTATGCATTTTACACCAAGTATGTAGAACTGAGAGACATTAGTGCTCCAGGAATTCCACACAGCTGATTGGTGTTTGCTGTTGAAAACATGATTAGTGTAGGAAGAAAACATCCATGATGAACCCTGATGATGAAAGTGTGATGTCAGAGAGGGGAACACCTAGCCTGGATGACAGTCTGGCCACAACCCGTAGACGGAGCTCAGTTGTAAGACAGAATCTATGGTTGTCTTTCAAACTGTCTCTGCACGCTATTGGACAGAGCTAGGATCAATAACAGCAACAAACAACGTGACGTCTGCATCGCTACAGCAACCAGTAAACAGGGCAGTCTGCCATATACTGTAAATACATCCTTTTTCTAAATAAACGTATCTGCTCATGTCAAGTCTAAATATTCTAAAGTTGATGCCAAAGCTGATTCAGACATTCCTGAGCTGACGCCATCTTTTCTCTCTGTTGCAGCTCTGGCGCTAAACCTGCTGAACGTCTCTCTACAAACATAGATCACTGTGATTGATGAACCTAAAACTTTTCAGGCCAAATGTGGACCTGCTGAGACTACAATGGAGTGTGGCTAGCCCAACCTGCAGAGCTAAATCTTTAACTACTGCTGCTGTTTGTCTAGATTTCTAGGCTAATGAACACCTCCATGAACAGAAGCCATAGAGAGCACAGTTAGAGGGTAGAAAGAGGAAAAAGCCTCTGAGTCTGTGTTGAAATAATAAAAAAGAGAGTCTCATTAGATAAAACAGCCATGGTTTAGATGTCCACCAATGAGGTAAACAGCTGTAAAAGCAGCAGTGAGGCCTTTAGGTAGAGATCCTTAGCGCTAAGCATGTGTAGCTAGAACATCTTTACACCATTCCTGCCTAAATATAATCACATGAGTAGAGGTTTCATACTGAGGCTCATAACCTGCTAGTTAAAGTCAGCACCTCTATGGGCTCCTGATGCTGGTGACTAGTTTAGGAAACACAAATTCACATTGATGTTGCCCAGATGTTTCTGATGAAGGTTATTCACCAAGTGTCTTAATTAAGTCCTGATTAGCCTCCTTTGGTTTTGTCACACCTGTCTGTCTCAGACTCCAAATGTCAGATTCTGCTATCACTCCAACTAAGTTCCTAAGGTCACCGACCCCTATCAATGTTTGTCAGCACTGTTTCCTAGCAACAAGAAGGTCTGTGGTTTAATTCCCAGCAGACGTATGCATGCTCTCCTTGTTTTTCCAGCTAGTCTGGTTTCCTCCTGCAGACCAAACTCAGAGATGACTAGTCCCTGTGAAGGACTGGTGACCTGTCCAGGTTTAACCCTGGAGGTAGGCAGCGGCTCCCTGTGGCCCTTAATGGGAGAGTGGGAAATGAACGGGTGTGTGATTTTATTTTGGCAGCACTAGTAACAGTGTTTACATCTATGGATATTAAGATCCATTTGTAAAAACCTTAAAAATTCTAATTATATTTGTGATCCAACATGTGAAAAGGAAAAATATATATTAACACTTATTTAAGATTGACCAGAAAGTAAAATATTTTTCTACATTGACACAGAAAATACTTTAATGTGTAAGTATTACTTTGGCTCCTCTAGTAACATACAGATGAAACAGATATCAGTGTAATCTGGTACTCCTGATATGACAAAGCTATACGAAGATGATGATGATTATCTTATTAGCACCACTTAAACCTTCCAAACAAATATTCCTTTAGTGAAAACGTTCACTGGACCAGAACGCAGGAGCTCCAGGAGGAAGGGAAAAGGAGACGTTAGGAAAAGGCAGGCATGCTGATTGCTTTTTAGGGCGAGCAAAGGCGCCAGATTTCAATCAAGATTTCTGACAGTCTATTAGGATTGGCATAGGTTATCACCACCTTGTGTGCCGCCATCCTAATACGTGTTTTCCTTATCAACATTTAGCACATTGATAATGCCAGAGAGAAGCAAAACGTCGTTTTCTGGAAAATGCAAACCTATATGTCTGCTGCAAACAATGCTGCTCTGTGAAATAATGAGGTTTATGTTGCAGAGAGATACTGTTGAACCACTGAGATCATTTTACTGCTTTAGTGTCACATGTCTGCCCTATGTGTGAGCTGTAGAGGATGGATTTTGATGTAAACAATAAAACCAAAGCATCAAACTAAACCTAATCTCTCTGGGTTTTATTTAGATCCCTTATAACTTTAGAAAAGGTCATAATATGTCCACTTTAACATATTTCTCAAATTTAAAATGAATAATACAATACAGAGTATTTTATTAACCTTGTATTTTTTCTTGTAAAGTAATTTTATAGTTAGTGGAGTAACCCAGAAGTCATTCCTCTTGCCAAAATGAACTAAAACTGACTTTTTAGACAGAAAAACTGGAAAAATTGACCCACCATATCCAGGGAATATGAAGGTTTTCTTTCATTAAGAAAAATATACATTTTTATCTTCAAAGATGTACAGATATTTCACTACAAAACAAAAACACTTTGTTCTTTTTATCTAGATGCGTTCTAAAACTCAAAGTATGACACATCTGCTTCATTTTGGGTAACATACCATTCACGGCGCCGTACCAGGTACTTAATTCAGGGAGAATGAGCAAACACACAAACCAATGAAAGCAGCCCAGACCAACTAAAGAATAACTGAAAAGTTTTAAAATGCTGTTAAATGCACAGACATCTTATACGTAGACGCCCCGTGGACTTGCGCTTCCTATTGGAGCTGCCGTAGTGGTCGGCCGCCATCTTGGATGGGTCTCCATTCACCCCCAGTGCATTTATTTCTAATGAGTAAGGTGCTTACCCAGCTAAAAAAAACATTTTATTATGCTTTTTTTATTATTTTTTACAAAATCAGACATATGGTATGGCATGAATGTTGAAATATAAATAAATAAATACATAAATAAATAAATAAATAAAAATAAGTTAAAATATAAAATTCCATCAGGTAGACTAGAAAAGTCAATAGTAATCCCATGTGATTTGTTTTCAATACGCCAGCTGTTGCAACTCTAGGTTGCACAAAAACGGACATAGTTGCTCACTTTGTGTTGACTCCAATTGAGTTTGGAGAGTGAGGAACCCATCCAATATGGCAGCGACGCTTTTACGCTCTCCAGTGTCCAATGGCGCATTATATTCATGTCTATGGTTATATGCATAGACATGTATATAAACACTAGATGGCTCACCCACGCTGTTCGGAGTGTGACATAGCAATTCGTAACATTGGTGTCAATGGTGCATGTACTATTTAAATAACTTTAACTTGCTCAATTTTCAACCAATTTTCAAACGGTTTGATTAATTATAAACGTCAGAGATGTGGCTGTGAAATATGACAGATTTGGCCCGTTAATTTAAAAATGTGCAAGTACGTCGTCTCAAGCCTATGTGTTATAAGGTTTTTAATAATGCAAACCGCATGTAAATCCATTAATATTTCATCGAGTTATGAGTGTTTTTGTTTAAGTTGCTCACTTACCTTCCATCTGCTACCATTGAGAGTGCAGCATCTGCTGTCTGAAGTAAGATGGCCGCCATTTAGCTATTCCCTCGACTCCTGCGTTCGCCATCTAGTGTTTGTATCCACGTTATTTTTGAGTAGCCTCATGGAGAAACGCTGATGAAAGCAACATCCGGTGAGATACCAGAAGTAGCACATACTCACTGATTTGCATTGTGAGGTTTCGTTGCTAGTAGCAGTTTATTTGAACATTTGAAGAGGATTTTAAAAAATATTTACCCCCGAAAAATGTAGTCACGCGCCTCAGGAAGACGTTGCGCTGTTGGCGCTTGTACTAACAACCAGAGACTAATGAATTTGTAGCTACAAGAACGATGTTTAGAACATGCACCTCCAGAGTGAGAGAGCGTGCAGCTGCCAGCGTCGGTACGGTTCTCACCGCCTCTACAGAGATGAGGAACCCAGAAGGATGTGGCTGAAAAATCTTAACTTGAAACCACTAAAACCCAGGCTTGGTGATGAGGGATTTAAGGCTCTGACTCGGCTCTACGTCTGTCAGACGCAACTGAGTTCAGAAAGTAGCTAAAATGCTACGTTACGTTAGCTTTGGCCAGACTTTAAGATCATCCCCCCTCCACCTCTCTGCTTCAGTAGGCAGACGGAGTGTAACGGTGTCCCGTTTGAGCTGTGACAGCTGGTGTTCATGCATGTTTTCAGTCTCTAAAAGCCCATAAAAAGAGGATTAGCATGAAGGAATCGCATTGTCTCAATGTAAACAAATGCAGACCGGAAGTTGCTTGCATCTTTTGCACAAAGCATCACGGGTCGTGAGAATAACGTGGATAAATGCCTATGGTTATATGTGTATCTGAAGAAGCTTCTCTTCTTCTGGTGCCCTTTCTGCAGTTTAACTGCATTTTGTCTAATCAGTGACACCTACTGTTTAAGAAGAGAACTGCAGCTAAATATAAAATCTTTACCAGGTGTGAGAGACGCAGGACAGGTCACCGGTCCATCACAGAGGACACACAGAAACAAGCAACCATTCACACCTACAGGGACTATTTAGAGTTGTCCTTCAGTGGGGACATTTTGGTGTTTTTTAACCTGACATGCATGTTTTTGATCAGTAGGAGGAGAGAAAACCCGCTCATGCATGTAACTCACGCTGCAGCTCAGACTCAAACCTACAGCCTTTCAGTTGCAACAGTGCTCCTACCTGCACCACCTTGCAGCCCACAGTTATCTCATGTTTCATTATTTATAACAGATATTTATTTTGCAGCTGAGTCACTGAGAGAGCACCAGAATAAACAACAATAAAAAGGTTTGAAAGTTTGGATCTGAAGCTTATTTTTGTGAGTCTGATTTTGTGCCAGTAGTTTTTAATTAGATGTTTGAGTGTGAAGGTTAGTCTCTGTAATTATCATACCAGCTTTACTTCTCTTTGTCCTATTTTCTAATTAATTGTCAAAATTTGTTAATGTTAATTATGAGATATTCTCTTGAATTGGCGTATTTGTAGTTTCCATCTCTTGGATATCTGTGCTCACCACCAATAACCCATTTCTGCTGCAGCCTTGATGTTATGTTGTAAAACAGAGAAGCAGCATTTGATGCCATTGTCCTAAATTCAGCCGACATGGTTGCCAGATTATTTCTGTGGTGCAACTGGAGCTCCTGGAGTCAGTATTGAGAGTCGGCTATATAGACCAAAGCAAAACAGATGTAGAATAGAAGTTCACTACTCCCTCATGGTTTAACTGGCAGGCCAAGTCAGAGAGTGACACGGTGCTATAATTACTGACGGCAAAGTCGTGTCAGTATAACAAATACATGTCGACACAGAAATCTGCAGTGAGAAAGGTCTGAGTTGTGCTAGCATCACTCAGTCACGCTAAAGAGGAAACTCCTTTAGCTTTTCCCTCCACACCTGCTACGTGTTGCTTCCATCAACTGCAATTGGATAGAAAGCAACGGGGTGCTGGGAAAAGCCTAGAAAAACCCAGACAGACAAAATAAAAGAGAACTGCAGAAAGGCAATCCAGAGAGTAGCATCAGTGAATGCAGAAACAACTCTCAGGAGCGTCTGCTGTGCAGGAATTGATAGTGAACATCCGAACGGAGCGGGGCACATAAGGGTGAAAGTGTGACAGAGCCATGCTGGCAGCCATCCATCCACCACAGTGAGGCTGACACTAACATGCATGTCAAACAATTAAGTCCCAGTCTCAGTAGAAAAAGCCATAAATCATCAGCAGACATGCTGCATGAGACGCGGCTCGACTTCATTATGCAACATTAATGTGGATCTACGAAGGAGTCCACTGAAGAGTGAAGGTTGAACAAACATCACATAAAAAATGTAAGAAAAGCTTCTGTTGTTGTAAACCAAGGGATTCATTTAAAATAATAACCAGCATTTGATTTAATCAGTTTAGATCTAAAAGCTATTTTAGTGTAATGAGTAGTTTTAGACTTCGGGCTATAATTTCAGCATTATGTGAACATTAATTTAGGTCGTTTCACTTCTAGACATGACACAGCAGCAGCACTCAGGCTCACGGTCTTCACTCAAACAAATCTTAACAATAATTCGCACTTTTATGTTAAAATAATAACATGCTTTTATTGTGGAAAATAGAGTCCAATAAAATGAGATCCTTCCTTTTTAGCTGATTCACAAAGAGAAAAAAACAGAAATAAATGTAGTGTTTGAAAACGTTTTGAGGAAGTGGAGTTGACGCTGCTTCTGATGACTCAGGTGTGTTCTTACCTCATTTATCCCACCAAGACCACAAAAGTGGCTTCTTGCATGGTCAGACCTGCTCGACTTAACAATTTCATTTTTCTATTTTATTCATTTTATGAAAGCTTTTTAAAATGTTTGTATTATTAATCATCCAGACAGTGTTTGCTTATGATGTCATCCCAAATTTAAATTACAAATGCAGACCAACCAGAAGCTTGTGTTTGGGAACAGGATGTGATCCACACCAGGACTGTTTCTTTACATGTGTACTGGTCTGAACTTGTGTACTCGAGTACTTGTGAAGCGTCATCGACGTTGGCCCAAGTACTCCAATCCAAAGTACAGATCATGGCACGTACGCTCAAAGTTCCTGGAGGTGTTCTTGCTCCACTCGTTGCATCAAGGACACATCAATGCATCCTTCTGCAGACTTGGGCTAGCAAGGTATCCCATAGTGCATTGCGTCAAACGGAGAAAAGCGGGAGGAAAAAGTTCACAATGGTGTTTTTATGTATAAAAAATAAGACTGAACGAATAAACATAAAGTTGTTTGTTATAGATAATTGTAACCTGTGAAATTTGCCATGTCACAATACCGCAAAGGATAATTAGCTAGCCCACTATCAAAATAAAACTAGTGTTGTGTTTTATTTTTTATTTCAGGTAATTTTTTTAACCGTAAAGCAGTACTTGTTACCATGACATAACGGAATACGGTTTTGTTCCAAATGCCGTCCTCATCCTACCATAGTCAGTAGAAAAGACTTTCTGCTGTACTAACCAAGAAGTGGCCCAGTTCTAACTGTAAAAACTCTCCTCCCTCCTAATTTCTTCTTCTGTGGTATTATTCAGTCCTCCAACCTATCCCTTTTCTAGAGGCTCCTGTTTTGGGAATTAGAAGTTATCTGGAGATGAGAGGGTCAGAAAACAGCAGAATTTAGAGTCTTTCTCATAAATATTCATGACATGCAAAGATCTCGCCTCTGATTGGCTAACAGCAACGTAACTCTTCTGCTGCCTCCGTTCGCTCTACTTTCTTGGGTAAAAAATGCAACGTTGATGTTTAATTTCCACAAATACCACAAGACAGTAGGAGTTCTGCCGTGTGGTGGAGTTGCTAATGCTAATGGTTAGCTTATACTTGCTAAGCCTTCCCCGTCTTGAGCCAAGATGGGTGAGTCCATGAATGCTAATTTAACAGTATGATGTAGATCTGTGTGTCCTTTTCTAATCCGAGCATTTCCCTCTTTATTTTCTATCAGCTGCTAATACAGGAAAGAGCGGTAAGACTATTTTCACGTTCAGCCTGCATGTTAAACTCAGAACAAGAATTCCACGTTTCTCAGTGAACCTCACCTTTAAAGTTGCATTAAACAAATGATCTCTGTTATACATAAACATTGCTATTATAGCACCTGCATAAACCTCAGGTACTTCACTCAGTTTTTAGGCTTAACCCATTATTTTTACACAGCAATGGATTTTAAAAAGTTTAAAAACTGTCACAAACACATCATCCTGAGTCAAGAGTTAAACGTAACGTGACCATGTAGTAGGATAATAATGTGTTACCTACAGATTCATGGTCCCTCCAGCATCATGACACTTGAACATGCCGCTCTTGTGTATATGGCCACCTTCCAGCGCTGCTAGCAGCTGTATGTGAGGAGAGGTGATTAACTTGAAATAAAAGCTCGGTAGAACAAGATTTAACGTCTTAAGTAGTGAGCTTTAGAGATGTTTGACGAGCTTGTTTCCCACTTGTGAAGTCATTATGTTAAACTAATTGCGTCCTCACTCTGCCTACATACCTAAACCACCCACACACAGAGCTATCACTCTTTAATTCCTCACTACAATCACATTTACCAAATGATTCATTAAGGGAAGACTGATTTAAGGTCACTGGCTGCTACATTATCACCCTGCCTCGTCGTGATTTAGCTCTGACTCCTATTTTAAGTACCTTCTGTCAGATGTTTGTTTGGCTGTGATGGTCCTCCTGCAAGTGAACTCAACACCAACTGCCACTGTTTATCTTTCAAGTATTTATCAGCTGATTAGTCACCCAACACATGATCTGAGCAAAATATGTTTACAGAGACCTCATCTCCCTAATTGCACAACTCCACTACAGCACAGTCTTGGCTTTTTGATATTACACGTCCAGTGATGAGAGCTGACCCATTTGTATGTTACTGAGAGCGCCACAGTAAGAGGAAGGGCCATTCTTCTGCCATCTGCTCCACACAGAGCTGCACTTGCCCACTGCCACCATTGATTTCAATTGGCTGGAGGGTGCGACTGCTGAGCCAGTCGACACACAAGGAGCGCCATTCAGCCGCTGCCAGCCCCGACGCTCCGCTCGGTCACACAGGCTCACTTGTTCAAATTAGAAAGCCGAAAAAAAAAGAGCGGTTAGATGATTGTAACAACAAATGAAGGAATAATGAGCTGTTCGGAGTGCATGATAATTCACCGCACATCTGTTTGTTATTTCGTTGAACTTTATGCAATCAAATAAAAACAAAACCCAACTGACTAATTAGAAATAGGTTAGATGGTTAAATGTAAATGTGTCATTATTTAGTGAAGCCCGGTGCGTTTGGTAGAGAGGCCTAATTAAAACCCGGCTCGTCTGAGCAGTCAGTCAACCTGGATACCACCTCATTGAGATAGATGATAGATAGATAGATAGATAGATAGATAGATAGATAGATAGATAGATAGATAGATAGATAGATAGATAGATAGATAGATAGATAGATAGATAGATGATAGATAGATAGATATATAGATGATAGATAGATAGATAGATAGATAGATAGATAGATGATAGATAGATAGATAGATAGATAGATAGATAGATAGATAGATAGATGATAGATAGATAGATAGATGATAGATAGATAGATATATAGATAGATAGATAGATAGATAGATAGATAGATAGATAGATGATAGATAGATAGATAGATAGATAGATAGATAGATAGATAGATAGATAGATAGATAGATAGATAGATAGATAGATAGATTTATGATGGATGAATGAATGGATGAATGAATGAATGGATGGATGGATGGATGGATGGATGGATGGGGGCCCTAAAAGTTTGAAGACAAGTGAGTGGTCCATGTTGCTGTCAAAACAACCGTGAGACGAGCGCACACGGACACACAGGGACACATGGACACAGCCTAGCAAACATCTGGCAGCTGACAGGAGTGTCAACCTGCCCAGCGCTGTATCTCTTTATTGGACTCTTCATGCGTGACTGTCATGATGCTGCTAAGTTTGGAGCTCCAACAGACAAACAACCAGGAGAAGAAAAAGTTGTTTCTGTCAGAGGTGGACAGAGTGAGACGACTCCTGCCGCCCCCCCACAGTTTCTGAGGAATCACGGTGAAGCCAAACACTGATTAGTGACACCGGTGTCTGGATTTAGGAGGGTGTTAGGCACTCGTGGCTAATAGCACAGTAGCATATTTATTCAGCTCAATTAAACGGTTGAGAATAATAATCTATATGACATCTGAGTGTGACAGCGTGAGACATTGCTGCCAGTGGCTGCAGGCACTCAGACAATGCTGGCACAGGTAGGCATTCATATTTTATTTTTGAACATGATCTGTTTTTAAGGCTAAATATGCATCTAAGAGTAGGCGCGTGGCAGGCTTTCAAATGTGACTCAAGATGCAAGAACTAATTGGCTGACCGTGACTAAAACATTTTCTGATATCGCCTCCTGGAGCAAAACCGCGAGCTAAATCTGCAGCGCTGAGTCTCAGCTGACGATAGGGAGACCATCCCACAGTTTGCCATTGTTAGCTCTCTTCCTGGCAGGCTTCTTCCTTTCTAATATATTTTTATAGCCTCCTGCCTGGAGCTACACAAGACGTACGTGCATCTTTGTTGCGTTCTATAGTCGACTTTCAGCAGCTTTTGATCTGCGCTCATGTATGTGCATTAACCTGTCAGATGTTCTCTTAGCCGCCCTTCCTGCTGCGGCTATGTGCGTGTGCAAAGCGCCGTGTGCTAGAACTCGCCTAATGTGCTTCCGTTGGCTCTGTCAGGTAATCCTGCTGCTAAGACACGAGCACAGCAGCACTAAAGCGGCAGAGGAATCCTCAGCATCGCTGCTACTGATATGCACCGGGTAATACGCCGAGCAGCGTGTTGCTTAATGCCTCGTCTGCCAATAACTAACACTGTGTGCTTGATTGTGTTTGTATGTGGAAGTATTTCCTGTGAGGGCCCTCTGGAAGACACCCAGCACATCAAAGGATCCCTCCGTGATACCGAGCATGATATCTGCCCGAAGACATGAGGTTTAAGCACTCATCCGCCACTGTTTTCTTTACGATTAGCCAGGCGGCAGAGCAAAATGTCATTTAGTCTAACACTGTTCTGGTGGATTTGCTGCACTATTTGTCTTCTTAAATCTACAACAGAGAACCTGGCAAATGAACCCTAAGCCCTATGAATAAAACAACAGGGGAGGAGGGATGTGGTGCGAGAAAAGCCTTGCTTAGTTTGAGGATTTGAGGAACAGCGTGACACAGACGGCACCGTGATTTGAGCTGACAGTAGCAGCCGACAGTCACCTGCGCTGGAGCAAAAGCCCCCGTCTGGCTTTTTACAGAAGGGCTTTTAGCGTTCAATCAGCGGCTGAGTGTTTTGTCAGGTGTATTAACCATAAAAAACTCCCGTGCTGCTTTTACTCAACCGTCGTACCGTTGGCAAGAACAAGTTGCTGCCGTGCATTCTCTTCTATCATGACTGCGTTTACTCAGAGTGACCCAGAACACACACTAGATCATTAGAGTTGTTCATCATGGATCCTGACACGGTTTCCGTGGAGGAGGCACGCTCACAGGAAAACAACGTCGTAGATTTCAAAAGTGAATTGTTATGGAACTGGTTATTTTGGGAGGGTGATCCATGCTGGGAGTGGTGGTGAAGTACTAAAAACCCCAAAAACAATCTGAAAACAACATCTAGGCTCATCTTCATGTGGTGAACAGAACTGGGACATGTCTCTCATGTGTGAAATCTTCCACTTGCAGCAGCTTGAAAACAGGTGGGAGCTCTAACAGTTTTTGTGACAATTTTTTTGTTTGCTCAGATTTGTTAAAGAAAAGTAGCCAGTAAGCAAAAAGCTGCAGTGAGATGACTTTATTTGTGTTCCACTGGATTGTGCTTTTTACATTAATTAGCTGAAGGGAAATAAACTGTTGTCATGGTAACATGGGTTTTGTCTCCACTTATAAGGGTGAACGTGACATATGACAGGTGATGTTTAATTGATCATGATGTTTTCACAGGTGGATGTAAATTAAATATATACAGTATTAACTACTTTTTTTTCTACAAACAGCTGCTTTGCATATAAATAACCAAAGGGTCTTAAAATCATGCAATGCAGGAGGATATTTTAAGTTTGTGCAATTATTATTTACAACTTTATTGTTAATTTTTTATCAAAATGCAAAAAGCTGCAGCTCTGAATGGACAAGAACAACCTTTCAAACCTGCTAGCATCATGCAGATTCATGTTTCTTTGTTGCAAAACAATTCAAAATGAATTTTCTACCATTGAAAACAACCAATCACATCATGGATGTTAAACTCACCCTAAAACAGGTCACCTCCCAGTCAGAAGCTGAGCTGTGACGGCTGAAAACAGTGTTTATTTGATGAGAAAAATTAAATAATAACAATAATTCCCAGAGCTCATGCGGGTCATCAGTTGTGGGAGACTTCTGGCCCAGTGACATTTTAGCCGGTCCCGTCAGTCATTCCACCCTAATGAATATGTTAGTGTCTGCTGAAGCGTGTCATTTTTTCTTCTTTTTATCACAAGGATGCAGACCGACACAGCTGTGGCATTCATTCAACACAAGCAGGCTCTGCCAGCAAGGATGGAGTCTTTATGCCCCCCCGTTAATATCCAGATACTTCAGCCCACTGGCTGGGAGGATCTGCATGTTTCCTCGGTGCTGCTACGGCTTCCGCTGATATCCTAACCTAAAGTATTGATAACAACTCAACAGGCCCTCTTGACCCAGTGCTTCTAATCTCTGTCATTATCCACCCCCTGACAACCACTCACCACCCCCAGAACCACCCATAGCTGCAGCACTGATGGGCTCATTAAGAGGAAGTTGATCGTTGGATATTAATTAGTCCAAAATGTGTCCATGTGCATTAACCGGTGATGTGGGAGGTATGTTTTGGCAAAGAAAAGCCAGAAAGTGCAACGCCTAATCCTACATATGAACGGATTGGCAGCCAATCATAATCATATCTATGCAGCAGGTTTCTAACTATAGCAGCACTGAGGTTCTGAAGGCTTTTTAATGCAAGCAGAAGATAACAAAACTCATCCAAAGCCAGTTAGTCAGTTGATCGGCAACATTTGAAACAAGGTGGGCGTTGGCAAAGAAAGCCATTAGGAGATCCAAGCTTTAATGGATCATTAGAGACACGTTTTGGCTGATAAAAATATCTTGGATGACATCTTGATGTAGAAGCTGCCCCGGCTCAGTTTTACATAAAGATCTGAGGATGAGGGCCAGAAGTGTGGGAATGCTGGCATCCTCACAGCAAACAACAGCGTTTGAGTTCTGAATACATGAATTGGCACATTTCAGCGTTCTAATATTAGCGTGTGTAGTCAACAATGTTTCTGCTCCTTCAGATATTATTATAAAAGCACTTAAGATTCTAACGTGACAACATATTTACGAGGGATTTTTGATCGTGCCTTTAAGCTGTGTCTGATCAAATATCAAAATAGCCTGAAGATTTAATCTTGGAGTTTGTGAAACTGCAGACGCAGCTCATGTTAAAGCTGTATGAGGACATTTAGACTGCCTCCTGTCCAAACTGTGTCCACTGTTGGCAGCAGTAGCTCAGGAGGTTGTCCAGTAATCAGAAGGTTGCAGGTTCAATCCCGACTCCTGCCAGAGAATGCTGCTCTGTGTCCTCGGTCAAGACACTTCACCCACCTTGCCTGCTGGCGGTGGTCAGAGGGACTGGTGGCCCATGTGCTCGGCAGCCTCACCTCTGTCAGTGCGCCCCAGGGCAGCTGTAGCTACATTGTAGCTCATCACCACCAGTGTGTGAATGGGTGGGTGACTGATTGTGTTATGAAGCACCTTGGGGGGTTGTAGAACCCTAAGATATACAAATACAGGCCATTTACTGTTTTTGACTTCCTCTGCTAGTTTGGTTTGCTGTTTTTTAACTTGCAACTATTTCAACTTCATCCTAAAATTTCTGTTGCTGTTTTATACGGAAGAGGAGTAGGGTACGGAAAAGGAAAAGAGAGACCACATCTCTCCTGTTTTAGCTTCCCTACATTGGCTGCCTGTTAAATTCAGAATAGATTTTAAGATCCTCCTTCTCACATATAAAGCTCTTAATAAACAAGCTCCATCATACATCAGTGATCTGATTGTTCCATATGTTCCTAACAGAGCACTTCGCTCTCAGACTGCAGGTTTACTGGTGGTTCCTAGAATATCTAAAAGTAGGATGGGAGGCAGATCTTTTAGCTATCAGGCTCCTCTCCTGTGGAACCAGCTCCCAGCTTTAGTCCGTGAGGCAGACACCTTGTCTACTTTTAAGACTAGGCTCAAAACTTTTCTATTTGATAGGGCTTATGGTTAAATTCTGATGTTAGCCCAGGTTTAGACGAGTGGGGAGCAGAGGGAGGTGGAGTGTACAGAGGGGACTACAGTCGTTAAAGACTTTTCTCCCTGGCCCTGCCTCCCACATGCCTCCATCTAAAAGGCTAGGTTATCCTGAGTTATCTCTGTAGTTATGCTGCTATAGGCTTAGACTGCTGGAGGACATACTGACCACTTTCCACACTCTGCTACTCTCTTCTACCACCACTCTCTAATTGCATTATTTCCTGTTATTTCAGCTGTTAACTTTATTTTCTCTCTAAGTGTTTTTCTCCCCAGAAGAAGCTACACTGGCGTTCTGCTGAGCTGTGGTGGCCTCATGGAGGGGGCCATCGGCTGGCACACTGCTGCCAACCACCTAACATTCTCCCTCTCCTGATATTACATCTCACTTTCTTTAACATAGAATGTGCTACTATTAGTTCACCTATTGAATTAATTATAGATTCACTCAGATAAAGACAATAAAGTTTCTCTTACTAAATAGAACTTCTACTAAGAAATCACAGTGTAACCATAGAAACACTACTTGATATATATGGTGTGTGTGTGGGTGTGGGTGTGTGTGTGTGTGTGGGTGTGTGTGGGTGTGGGGTGTGTGTGTGCCTGCTCTGTCTTCTCAATCCCCAGTGAGTCGTAGCGGATGGCTGCTCATACTGAGCCAGGATCCTCTGGAGGTTTCTTCCTGTTAAAAGGGAGTTTTCCTTCCCACTGTCGCTACATGCTTGCTTAGTATGAGGATTGTATCAACACACAGTCAGTGTCTTGATGCAATCTGCTGGGTTCCTTATATAGGAAACTTTTTACTGATTGGCTTAATGAACTGAACTGTATTGGAATGTTTACTTTGTGAATGAAGAATTCCGACATTTTTCTTTCCAGTGGCATAATCCTCTTCCGTAGTTTAGCAGTTTAGTGACTTTATTTGGTCTTAAAGACATATTAACCTGTTACCTATACACACACAATGGCTCCACTTGGACTAGCTGTTAGCTTGTCAATCTGATCAGAACAAATCTGTTTATCCAAACTAAGGCTTGTCAAAGAGCTATCTATGGCAGTTGAGTCTGCAGGACTAAAACACGACGCATCCAGAATTAAAACCATTTTGTGTTTCACAAGCAGAGAGGAAACACATCATTTCATTAATTCATCCTCTCTACAGCTGAGGAGAGGCGACCTCTAAACAAAATCTAAAATACAGATCTGGTCTCTGGAGGCTTAAAATCCCCGTATGATGGAGAATCAAATGCTCATTAAACCATTTGAATTATAAATACTGACTTCATCCTTCATCTCTTTCTATTTGGTGGTAAATGTGGGAAATCCTCATAACTGGTAGGTGGACCACTGATAGGCAGAGTGAAGGTGAACTTTCAGTTCTATTGGTAATTCTAATTTTGACAAATTAGGCATGAGACAGGACAAACTCAACAGTATTTAAAAGCTGTAATTTCAAAATGTGATTGCAGTTTGAATTCAGATTTAACACTTAGTTTGATGGTTAGCCCAAATCCTGCATTAGTCTTGTACCAGCCATCTGTCAAAGCAGAGATGAGGGGCAACTGAAAGGCAATCATCGCTACATTTTATTAACAACTCCATTTAAACGGCTTGGTGGCAGCGGCAATCTGCAGAGGGCACCTTCAGCAATCAGCAGCGTTGGAGCACAGCTGCCATGCGAGGAGCTCCGTGGGCAGCGTGGAGAGCCGAACAATACCATTAATCCCACCGGATAAGAGAAAAGGAAGAAATTCCACAGACAATCACGGTGCCACGACCTATTTGCTATGCACAGGTCCGTTTGAATAAGCGCTTCATTTAATAATAATTGATGGAGGAAATTTTCTGAACGGTGGATGAGGTTGTGCACTTTCTTCCCTGGCTTTTTCTCTTTTGCCGGCTTTTCCTCCTCTCTCCAGAATTGTATTTTGTGCTTGAGTGAATTAGGTGATCATTTTTTATCTTACATGCCATGCTGGCTTCTGGAGTTTCTAGCTGCAAGGAAATTGGAGGGGAAGAAGAAGTCGAACATTTATCGCATGCCGAGGTTAATCTCCTGAAATGGTGGGATTTGGTCAGAGAGGAAGTAGAAAATCCACGCTTGCACTTGCAAGCTGCATTACAGTCACATTTTCAGTGTTATTTCTTTTTTTCACCCCTCCCTCACTTTATCCTGCCTTCCCTGTGCTGAAAGTAAAATCCTTGGAGCTGAACTGCGGTGACAAGACAAAGTAGCAATGCATAAATTAAGGCAGAGACCGGACTCATCACTCACTGTCTGATGCACTAATAATACTGCTCGCTGTGTGATCATCTCTCAGTGCTGTTGTTAATGCGACAAATGGGAGCAAACACCTGGACACTTTGTCGAGCAGCAGGGAACGTGAGACTTCCACCACAACATGTCTGTAAACAGCTAACGATTTTAGCAGGATCGCTGCTAAGTGCAAGAAAAAACAAACTTGTTGACTAACAGATTGCAGGTGTTTCGACAGAGCAGAAGTGTGCACATTAGCGAGACTACTCCAGGTTGAGTGAGGACATATTTACTAGTTCTCACAAAAGTGATCTAAACAACCCAAACTATAGCTGAAGCTAAGTTAGCTTAGCTTAATTCGTGATAACTCTTTAGAGGGGACATATTAGGACTTTTTTTCTTAAGTTATAATAGTTCTATGGTTAATACCAAACTTATTCATGAAGTTATTTGCACTAAATCCCTCTCACAAAGCAATATCAGCAGTTTTAGTCTTGACAGTTTCCGTACCTTCCAGAATGAGCCGTGTCAGGGCTCTGTCACTTTAAGAAAACAAGCTGTAGCTGGCCACGCCCACTCAATCCCTGCTCAAGCTGCTATCAACTGTGAAGCTCTGATATCTGGGAGGGGGTCAGAGCTCTCTTCTGGACATTAGAGGGGGTTTTAATCTACTTTCCCTGTTTGTGACATCACAAACGGGAACTTTTTGAAACAGTACATAATTGCTAAAACTAAACACTGACAAAAAACAGATGGAAGGGTGTTTATCATGCCCAAAGTGTTTATAGAGGCAGTAAAGAACCACATAGCAGAACAAAATGATTCGAATGTTGATTTTTGTCCCCTTTGAACAAAATGATCAGACACTGCTCATGTTGGTCTACCTCTAAACGCCCTGTGGAGGTGTTATTTTTTTAAATGTAGCTTTTTATTAAATTGTTCCACATTCAACCAAATAAATAAATGCACAAGTAAAATGTACAACAATTCTGCCAGATGTTGTTGGATTTACTTGGTCAAACCTTAACTATCCTGTGTTACAGTTGTGAGTCTTTAAAGTCTAGCTGTACTTTCCCTTTCGTGTCGTTGTGAGTGAGAGTCAGCCCTTTTCTGCTCCTGTAAACACTCCTTTTGCTGTGACTGTCAAAAATCATCCAACAGCCTTCAAAGCTCTCCACCTGTTTTCAGTATCAAACACAAACATCCGTCACCACAGTGCAGTGGCTCCCTCCATCACCGCTGTACAATAGTTTTTAAACCCAGAAGTGGAGATGGCTTTGGCTGTAAACACAAGCTCTGCTGAGGAGGCTGCCGCTGAAGAGCCCACAAGTCGGAGATTAAGTGAATCTGTGTGGGAGATTTATACCTGCACTTTATGGCATTTGCAAACGGCTGCCTTCATAGTGGCAGAGTAATTCCCTCCTGTCATATTTGTCTTTTGAAAATATAACAAATTACCGTGAGTTTGCAGCAGACGAAACTCCTCTCAAGCTTTTTCTTACTCCTTCTCTTCTTTTTGCTCACTTTTTTATTTTTTCAGGCTGCAGAGATAAGTCGCTGATGGCGAGATTGCAGGCCCATCCATTTACAGTGTGTGGCAGGTGACAGGAGACATGATTCATTCTGCCTCGTGCCGGCTGATGCAGTTCCCCTGTCCCCTCTCTGTCTATTCTCTCTCCTCTGTTCTCCTCCCCCAGCTTTCACCCTTCCATCACTTTTTACCCTCTCATCTCTTTCCTTCCATCCCTTTCTTTTGACTTTCTCCCCTCACTTTGGAGAGAGGTGTCTGTCAGCAGAACTCAGTCAGTCAGCTCGAGGGACAGGATGTGGGTAATTGGGGCAAGTGTGTGTGTGTGTGTGTGTGTGTGTTTACATCTGTGGGATGATGCTTTCGCTGCAGACAGAACTGCCATTGACTCTTCCACCACCTACTAATGAGGTGTGACTTGTGTCCTGTGGCGAGCCGGACAGACAATAGCACCGTCCCACCTCCCACTGACCCTCTCTTTACGCCCCTCCCTTCTGCTTTTTCCGGTCCATAGATGCCAGAAATCCATCCCTCAGCCACATGATGACTGGGAGCCAACCAGAGCCCAGTGAGCAGGTTGTCAACACGTTGCACCTTAGATAGCACCTTCTTCCCCAGTTGCATTTCTAAATTCATCAAAACTTTATGCACACGTTCACTGGGTCAGCAGCTGCTAAACAACAAGCTTGAAAAAATGCATTAATAGGAATGAAAGAGAATGAACGTATCGTGTGACTGCACACCACAGCCAGCCTGTCCCTGTTTGTTTTATGTGTTGTCAGTAAGCTCTTGGACGGGTTGTGCTGAAAGTAATTTCGTTGCACCGGGACTGTCACGGTTCTGGCTCTTCGACCCCCACTTCATGTCTAATCACCCCTGAACTCCTTCACTTCATCACCCAGCTTCAGGACTCCACTACCCATCATGCCCCGCACTGTACTTCCTGCCCACACCATCAGTGCGGGAGTATTTCAGGAAGTCGGTGCTCCTGCTCGGGGCTCAGTCATCGTTACGATTCACTCAGTGTTCTAATTAGCGCATCGGTGTTTCAGCTTTCTGATTAGCGTTTCATGCTTAACCTGAACCCTTTCCAGAGTTTCTTGACCAGTCAGTCTCTTTGAGACCCGCCAGTATACGCACCAATTGTGTCGACTACCAGTAAGTCGTTTCTTTTTATTCTGGAACCACAACGCGCTCTCATTTCCCTTTGAGCTGCGTGCCGCGGTTCCTATATTAACTGTGTGTCTGTTCAAACCCAGTGTCAGTTCACTCCACACTTGGGTCATAACAACATGCCACATTCAAACTCACACTTCTGTCTGTCCCAGCCAGATCCTGACTGGGATGCTGGTTCAGTGACAATAAAGTTCTTCTTCTTCTTCTTCTTCTTCTTCTTCTTCTTCTTCTTCTTCTTCTTCTTCTTCTTCTTCTTCTTCTTCTTCTTCTTCTTCTTCTTCGTTCACGGTGGTTTTTCATAAAATCAGACAATTAAAATCTGTGCAGAAAGTTTGATTACAACGAGAAATGTTTACACCAACAGTAACAGCATTCTACTCTTGTGTCTCTGTTGAATAAATGTGCTAATATTAATTAGGTGTTAATGAATATGTATATTATTAGTCTTTTGTTTAATCTGGTAATATTATTCCTGCATAATGAGATCTGATTAACTAATCGGTTTGAAGCCAAATATTTTTTATTTTATAGACAAAATCATAGATAATTAAAATTATGCACGACAGAAGCAGTGCAGAGCATGATTTTTACTATAGCTGAAATTAAAAGTTAGGTTCATATCAAATTAAAATGTATCTTTGAGGTCAATCCTGATAATAAAATGATAAATTAAAGGCCTAAACATGTCCACAGTGTTATGTTAAGATAATCTAATGCTGAAATGGAGTTTTGGTTAATATCAGTACACATGATGTCCCCCAATATCACCAGACCTCCTGCTGTTAGCATTCAGAGTTCTGAATAAAACACCAGATCTGAGTGTTTCAGCCATTTTTGTGTTTGCTAAGTTCAATAAGCTGTGGAATCCACCCTGAATGTGGTCGACACCTAAAGGAATCAATCGTAGGTGAACTTTGAGTGAAGTAAAAGTGTTCTCACTCACCTTTGACCTTATAAAACTGCTCTACACTCCTGAACCTGAAGTCTAACCCTGGTTCTAACGAGGATCTGTCTGGTAAAACGTCTCAGATCCCAAACTAAAAACTCTCAGCGCTGCTCTAACTTAGCAGAGACAGCGTGTCTTCATTTTCATATTTATTGATAAATTTTACATGTAAAACATCTGAAGCTCTTCTCATATTCAGGCAAAGCTCCTTGGTGAACTTGTCACAGGTTTGACTTCTTCACTTTTCTCTTTATTTGCTCCCAGTTTGACTCTGAGATGTTGAGATCAAATCATCTATAAGGGCTGTTCCCTCTGACTCAACCTTTTGAATGTTTATGCTGCAGAGCTTTATTTAAGGCTGCAGAAGATAATCCAGATTGTTCTGGTGTGTGTGAACAGGACCCTGGGATGCATCCACCCCTCAGTCACATCCACGCTGCTCCACCTGTCAGCATCTGTAACAAACCGCCGCCTCGCTGCGGTAGCTTGTTCCTCAGCAGTGAGGCCTGTGGTCTCATCGCTCAGCTACAAAAGAGCCTGTGTACGATATCTCCTCTCATTAAGGCGGCCGTAATGTGTTCCCCAGGCAGGAGTCACACGTAATGTGAAGCCGTCTCATTAGCGCTGTCACGTCACTTTCATTTAGGAGCTATTTGACAGCATTACGCGCCTCTTTGAGTGCTCGGGCCCTCCCGGCCCTGTTCAGCATGTCCAATGACTTATTCCTGCTTAGCACTTCCCATTTCCCTAACTTTCACTCATTATAGCATAAAAAACATATTCCCTGCAGAGCTCTGCCAATTTATCCTTTTGTTAAACGTGTGAGGTGGAGTTGTAATCTAATAAACCTCATTAGGAGGAAATAAGGCTTGATGAAGACAAGGGGATCTAGGAGACGCCTGCTAACACCCCACTTTCACCCTGAAAGGAACCACTAATCAATGACCAGCACAAATCTAATTGCTCCAAAAGCTTGACAGACGCTCCCAAGGAGGATTATGGGAATACAGCTGTCACTTTTATTCTTTTCAACTCAAAACTCAGAAAAAATAGACCAGAAATCCATGTTTTTAATGTTAGCTGCGTTTTTTTTACTGTTGATGGAGAGAAATAATGCAACAGTTGTCTAATTTGTTTACGGTTTCAGTCTTTGCAAAAGAGATTAACAGTAATTGAAAGCAGCAGCAGTTTAAAGAAACGAACTCGACTTGCCTTTAGAAACTGTAAAATGAATTCAAACAATATTACTATTGAGCTGAAGTGATTAGAGGAGGAATATTGCTCCGTCAGAAGAAAACCCTGAGGCATGAATGGTAAAGTGAGTCTTTACTGCAGCTCCATTTTCCCCCTTGTTCTTCTCAATGCGACATTTAGCTGCCTATTCTTACAGTTGCTGGATTCTTTACATGCTTTTGACTAAATTGCCTGAAAAAACAACTTCAAAGAAGCCGCGTTTGGTTGTGATGTTTCAGAGTTGAAAAAAGCAGAGCGACATCACAGGAGAAGAAAAGTGGCCCTGAGCAGAGAGCTGGAAGCGTCCATCCAGAACAGCAGAGGAAATTTCTGATGAAAACGGTCACCTGGGAGGAGACGGCAGGCTGGTTATTGATTTGTCCTCGCGGGCGTCCGTCATTGAGACAAACGAAGGGGAAATCCCTTAAGGTGATCATTACTACTAAACGCATGTCAGCAGGTCCATTAGGGAGCATGACGGCTCCTGGACTAAAGAAAGCAGAGGGGTGAAGCATCATGACTCAGATCAGAACTCAGAGCTGGAGACGGACCTCTCAGACACCAACAGGACAGGTCTGCAGACCAGTTAGAGTTTTATACTGGGGTTGAAGGACAGGCTGCAGGGATGTGTGTCTCTGGCCTCTGGCTGGTAGGATCTCTCGATTTATTGTCAGTCTTCAGCAGGGCACGAATTACCTGAGCAGGGGTAAGCAATCCTGGTCCTTGAGTGCAGCCATCCAGCATGCGGTGGGGTGATGTTGCCAATGAACTTTCAGGCTCCCCCTGGGTGTGTAAGTTGAGGACTTCTAGGGGAGCCGGGCTCCCGTTAGCTCCCCCGTAATTCAAATCCCGGACTTCAGATTTATTAGAGCTAAAGTTGATAAAACATCAAGCTATTCAAGACCTCACTCACATTTAACAACACCCAAACAAAGGTTCTCGTGTAAAATTTGAACAAATCTACTTGATAGCAGGTGTGTTTAGTTTAGCAATGAGCAGCAACACGCATTTTATCTCAACTTTTATTTATTCTCCTGGAATATTTTGAGACGCTTCAGATCAGGGTGAAGATCTGCTGTTTTAAAGGCTGCAGTTCTCCTTCTAAACTGTAGGTGTCACTAATTAGAAATCCATGAAATCAGCAGGACCGGAACCAGAAGAAGAGTTTTGTATGTGAATGTGTAAAGAAACAAAACTGCAATCGGAATTTTTGTTTAATTCTTGGTCAGATCAGTTATTTTTGTATAATAAAACAAACCTGCTTAAAGGTTCTGTAACAATGCATGTGTGCACCTCTGAATTATCTATTTATACGTTTAGCATTCTGGGAACATGGACGCTAGCAGTTTTTATTAGTACCTATTTTCTAGTACATGCATGTGCGGTATACATGCAGTGTGCATTCACTTGTGCTTTTCTAAATTCAGTTATAAAGATCAAAGAGTTTTAGTCTCTTCCTGATAAAAAAAAGGTCAAGCCGGGCGTGTTTTATGTTTGTCCTTTCAGCTCTCCTTCTCTTGCCTCATTTAACCCCAGCATCTCTCCCTGTTTCCTTTTTTCTGTCCTTAATTTCTGCCTGAAACTGAAGCAAACATTAGCCTCTGGCAGAGCTCGATTAGCCAGGCTGAGAATTTGTTAAGAGACTGGATTAATGTGCTGCACTTGGTATGGAAGGCCACCTGCTGGAGCGGTGAAGGGTATTCACAGGCTCACTGGTCCGGTCACTAATCTGTCTCCAAGGATGATTGCAGGTTTCTGTGGCATGATAAGGCAAACCTGCTCCCCTCGCCCGTCTCCTCTTTGTTTCTCTCTAGGAATGTTACTGAATTATCAATTTTAACAATAATGGGACTCTTGACCCCAACGATGTTGTTATCTTACATAAATTCTAAAACATTCTTCTCCTGTCCTGTAACAATGATAAAAAAATCATTCCGTCCAAGAGGAATGCGGCTCAGCTGATCACGAAAGCAAAACCCGGTCATAGGAGGAGTTTGGTGAGGCCATGGAGCAAGACTTCTGTATTGCTTAGAGGAGACTCTGGTCCACCATCCAGCATCTCAGGAGGGGAAAGCAGTGCGCTACCAACACTGTTTATAGTGGGGACAGTGTGCTGCTGACCTCGACTCGGGAAGTTGTGGATCGGTGGGCAGAGTACTTCGAAGACCTCCTCAATCTCACCGGCACGTCTTCCAGTGAGGAAGCAGAGTCTGGGGACTTTGGGTCGGGCTCTCCAATCTCTGGAGCTGAGGTCACTGAGGTGGTCAAAAAACTCCTCTGTGGCAAGGCACCAGGGGTGGATGAGATTTGCCAGGAGTTCTTTAAGGCTTGGGATGTTGTAGGGCTGTGTTGGTTGACACGGCTCTGCAATATTGCGTGGCCATCAGTGGCAGTTCCGCTACCACTGTGTTCAGGGGAATCCCACTCCTCAGCCTCCCTGGTAAAGTCTATTCAGGGGTTCTGGAGAGGAGGGTCCATCCGACCTCGGATTCAGGAGGAGCAATGTGGATTTTGAACACTGGACCCTGCGACATGACCTCGGATAAGTGGAAGACAATGTAAAAGTCAAAGTCCCACTAGTTGTCACACACAGTGAAATATCTTCTCCGTATTTGACCCATCCCCTGGGGGAGTGGTGAGCTGCCCGGTTGGGCATGTTTTCAATTTCTGGAAGAGGTGGAACGTAATATGCCTTTCCCAGCTTTCCGTGGAGGGTACCGAAGATTTTTGGATTTATGATTACCAGATTTCTGTTGATTGGCATAGGTGGTTATCTGGTATTTCGGAAATTTAAGGAGCTTTTGCAGGCAATTGGAGCACTTCTTGAACTCAAGGATGGAATTTGCCGTGCTGTAAATGCTCAGACTCAGACGACTGTCGAGATGAATCACAAGCTAGAGACTTTGGCTGCGATTCCAGCCTTGGCAAGCAAAATGGATGTCATCATGGAGAAAGTTACTGCACAGTACAGAGAAGTTTAAACCCCATTATTCGGCTGTTTGGAGGAGCTGACACCAGCACAGACTAAAGGAATAGAGGAAACTTATCTCTGCCTGTTCCAAAACAAATCACCTTATCTGTATTGCAGCCTTTGGAGGCTGAAGAGAAGAAAACCTCCATAGAAGGAATACTGACAGACGCTGTGAAACCCTCCCCTAACCCCAGCCTGGTTGGTGACCCGGTAAAGGCTAGGAGTCAATGCATCCTCCATCCCCCAGAAACTCCCAAACACCTCTGAGCATCAGGTAACAAAGTGATGCTGTGCACTGGAGTCTCTCTGTGGCAAAGGAGATCCCAGCCCTCCCCCCACCTACCACTCGTGATCTCATGTTGTGACTGTCTGAAATTTGTGCTCTATTGTTAAGGTTTTTTTTCCTTGAAACTGTCTCTGCCCCTGTAGTGAGCAGAGGGAGGTGAATGTTTTTCTCCCTCACCACCCTCCATACTCCTATTTAGTTCCTTTTCTCTTTTTTTTCACTCCTGTCTCCACCCATTGTGTTACTCACCCTTTAAGGTCTTAGAGTTTCCTCATTGCTTCCTTGATGAACTTTTAGGTGCTTTACCTGCTCGTCTCAAGACAAGTGGGTCAGTGTTGGTCTGAGATCAAATTGTAAATATTTTTAATTTTTTTTTACCATAAATGCAGCCCAATATATATATTTTATTATTTTGTCATTTACAATTATTTTCATAATTAAAAATAAATAAATAAATAAATTTGCATATTTCCTGGAATGTTTTACTGTATTTTGTATGATTTCTTTCTGATTTCCCATTCAGATCACATATCCATTTTATCCTGTATTGATGTTGTGATTTTCTAATTTAGTTTGATTATTTTGTTAATATTTTCCCATCATTATATTAGGTCAAAAACATTTGATCTTGAATAATTCACTTGTCCTAAGGCAGCCCTTTGAAGGTTTCGCAGAATGACATGATGATCTCCATCATGACCAAAACCAAATAAAAAACTTAAATAAACAAGCTTAAACCCAAAAGCGGATGCATTCTTACAACACTTAGTCAAATAAGAACCAAACATGCCACAATTGTTTGCACAAAAAAGTGTCCTGTACTGGTTTACAGTTAAAAGCTGATGATTCAGCAGTTTACGTGCAGAGTGAAATTGTAAGCATTTTCCCAGGATGACATGGAGGAGTTTCCAGGTGTTTAGTTGACAACCCACATGTGCACCCATCTGGTTAGTCACCTTCGCTTTTTTAATTGTTCATAATTTCTAAAAACTCACATCAGGTGGTTATTTACACAATATTTTAACTGAAATGATTTCAGGATCATTTTTGGTGAATCAGACATACAGTAACTTCATTTATTCACCAGAATTAAATGATCCTGAACAGGAAAAGTAGGATTTTACTACTCTTAAAAACACATTTTAGTAAAAATGAAAAATATCATCTCTTTAGGTTTGGAACATTCTAACATTTTCTAACAGATTACAACAAGCTGAAAGGTTTAGTTCTAAGCTAGAATGGTGGTGGTGGTTTACAGTTTCCCTCATAAGGTTAACAAAAAGAGAAGGATAGAGGGAGAAGGACCCCGAAGGTCTGGGAGTCAGTAGGAGGTACTGACACACACACACACACACACACACACACACACACACACACACACACACACACACACACGTACAGTGGCTATGTCAGGCACCCCAGGGCAGTGCTGCATGTACTATGTCAGGGAAGAGAAATGATCTGTGAATCCTGGGGGAGCTTCCTACTAATGTGCAGTGAACTCTGTGTCCCTGAACAACCTGGATAAGTGGCACAAACGCTTCCTTCCTCCAATCACATTTTCTCCTGTCTTTTCTTAGACAGACCTATGATCAAACAAAGCATCTCATTTCTTTTTC
This sequence comes from Aphyosemion australe, assembly GCA_006937985.1. Taxonomy (NCBI): domain Eukaryota; kingdom Metazoa; phylum Chordata; class Actinopteri; order Cyprinodontiformes; family Nothobranchiidae; genus Aphyosemion; species Aphyosemion australe. Next base: position 1,824,948 of record SSNS01000055.1, read on the forward strand.
ACAGACGATTCCCAAAAACCTGTTGAAAAGTCCAAAGTGACTAAGTGGAACATTTTCTTCCTATTTTCCACTTAACTACAAAAAGCTGATGTAGTGGAGCGGGACATAAAATCCTATCACTTTTTCCAGGGTTGAGTTTTAACCATCCGGTCTTTTAAAAATGACATATTTTTTTCCTCTATTAAAAAATGATCCAGATGATGATCAGACATCCTGACAAAAGTAGAATGACAATCTAGCCAACAGCCAGCCAGCCTCTCATTATGCTGGGACTGCTGACTGTGAGCAGTGTGAAGAAGTTTCCATATGTTTTAAATGTCCTTGCATGAATTGCAGAGGCCAACTTTCATGTTGCTGGAATGGTAAATATGTCACATTATTATCACGAGCATTTGGAGCCTGTCTGGAATGCTTCTCAGTTAAAGGTAATGCATATGATGTTTCTGCATTTCAGGAAAGAACCGCCCTCTCCACATTGCACAACACTCTACCAACGCCGATTTACAAGTAACTTCCGGCCGTTATGTGTAATTGTGATGCCGTAAGTGTAGTGATCTGAAATTCATTTCTCCAAATATCATGCCAAATTTTAGCTTACCTGACGAGCAGAAAACCGGCGATAGCGGCATCTGTGTGTATGTGTGGGGAATGAAGGCGCTCTGCACAGACTGCGCATGCACAGAAAGTGAAAACTAGCCCAGGATTGACAGACCAATGGTTTAGATGATCCACCCGGAAGTAAAGAACATCTGCAATACCTATAAGTCAGCATGAGTGAGAAGTCCAAAAACCAGAGACACTACTTTGGGAGGAGTTGGTCATGAATCTAGTTGTGACTGAATGGACTTAAAGAAAAATCTGACACAACAAAAATATTGCAAGACATTTGAATGTCAAAAATATAAAACAAATTTTCAGTTTCTGCATATGCAGAAGTGTTTAACCAGGTCCAGAAGATCAATAAAATATTATTAGACTTGGGAATAGGAGGAGGAGGTAACCAGTAGCCCCACAGTTCCACAGATGTGTGGTACTGTGGCATTAGCATCGTCTCTGTCTTAATTTTCCTGATCGTGATAGCTGGATATGTGACATGACCTCATCATTTTCTTCCTTGTGTTTTTGCTAATATCTTTTTGAAATAAAGACTTTTTTGTGGGAATACCAAAAACAAATGTTTTGTGGAGTTCCTCAGGGCTATACGGCCTATGCAATACAACATATCCTGTACTGTACCAAAAAAAAAAAGGTTTCTGCTTTTTCACCAAAAAAAAGTTTTTTTTTTTTTGGTGAAAAAGCAGAAATGTTCTGAACAAAATCTATGAAATTCTTTAAAAAATGTCTACCGGCTCTAGGTTTGCAGGGAGCTGTGACTATCTCCAGTGGTCATTAAGCCAGAGGCAGATTATGCTCTGAAAATTATACATTTGTACTACCTTCCTTTGGTTAACTGAAGACAAAACAGTCGACTGACTTAAAGCGGTCATAGTTTAAATTATTTTACGTTTCTGTATTCACAGATTCTGAAAACCTTTCATGTTTCCTAAGCAACACTTTGAAATGCATTGCTGTTGATTTATGGAATATAAATAAAACCGACTTGCCAGTAATTTAAAACATGTTTTTTTTTACCCAGATGAGAAATAATGGTTGCAGTCAATTCCTCTCTGTGAGCAATAAGAAATAATTTGAAATTAAGAGACACAGCATCTCTCTACCAAATAATCATTTGTTCTCTGAACAAATGAAACGAAGCCTTCTGCCAACCTCATTTAGTTTGTAGCTGGAATGAAACAAAGAGAGGACAGAAAAAGATTCAGTGATGCAGAAAGCTTCGCCGAGAAACGAGTGGAGGAGATGGATATGATGAGAGAGACATATGCAAGTGCCACCGCTGACTCTGTAGTCAGGTGACAAAGCACCCCGCCCGAGGCCACAGCCATCATAAACGCAGTAATAGAGTGAACACACATTTTCATTAGCTATTGATTCATTTCCAATTCTCCATTAATTTTGGGAGGCCATCACCGCACAGTGGCCTTTCTCCTCCCCAGGCAACGTTTCTCAGCTCCGCCTGCTATAACCGTGGTAATTACCGCGCTGCCGCCCTGCAAGCTGTTCACAGTCTCATACCACAGCACAAAAAAAGTATTCTACCGAATAAAGGCAAATGAAAGAGAGAGGGGGAAGAAAAACAGCGTCTGAAGGAGAGCAATCAAAAGCAGCAAGGCTATCACCTACAGGCGTGCGGTTTGACAAAACAGAATTAAAATGTGCCTGAACAATTGCCATTGTGCTATTTCAGCCTTAATTGTAAAAGTGCTCGATCTGTTCAGAGCTCCGGGTGTGCGCTGCAGCTGTACCTGCTGCAGCTGGCACAAACTTGTGTTGTTTTTTCTCTTTTGGCTCTAAGTTTTACACAGAAAACACAGTGAGAGAGAAACCATGCAGTAACAAGCATCAGCGACTCAGGTGATGAGTCAGCTTGAAGAGAAAACTTCCTCAAAAATACGCTAAAAGTGTATTTTACACATCATAGCCACATGGATGTACAGGTATAACAAGAAGTATCTTACCTGGTGGAAGAAGCACCCAGGACATGCATGAAGAAAGAGAAAATAAAGGAAGTCATTAGTATTTGTTTTTGCAAAAGAATAAAACTATGTTGTAGAGCTGCGTGTATTAGCAAGACTTGTGATCCTGCCTCATTCCTGCATGTAAATCAGATTGTTTTAAAATTCATAAAATATGTGTAACCTCAAGTTTTTGTGACACACATGTGACAAACAAGTTTTGTTTGGTCACTGATGTACCAAACATGTAAAAAAATGAGATAACTCCTCAAAAAAGGTAAAAAATGCTGCACTATGAGGGTAATCTAACCGGTGACCTGTTGGTTTTCAGGCATTCTTATGATTTGTTACCTGGTAGTTTCTGTTTACAATTACAACACAATCCTAAACATTAGAGGTTGTTGCAAAAAACAAACAACAACGATGCCGCCGGAACAACAGCAGAAGAAGAGTTTACAGGAAGTCCACTCGTCATACACAAACATAACAAAAATCTCAACATACTTCCACATAATGATGAATAAATTATTTAATAATGGGATTCAAAGCATATTACTGCCCAGTCCAAATGATGCATTATTAAAAAAACTGCATTTATGTTATCTTTCTTTTCCTTTTTTTATTTTTTAAAAAAAAAGACCCAAATCAGACTGGAAATTAACACCTAGCATGAGGCGCATGTTCTGTAAGTGGAGAACATTACTATTCTCCCTTAACCTGCTACAGAAAGAACCTCTGTTTGTTGCACCTGAGGCTACTCAGCGGTGCGGAGGGGGGAAAATGAACTCCACCAGGTTTCATCTATCACAACGGCTGCCTCCCAAGCTCCAGAAAAAAGGGGAAAAATGGAGAAATAAATGGCAAAGCAAATCAATTACACTCGCTTGTCAAATACACACTCTGTTCTGTGTCATTCAAGGTGATTTTTTCCCCTTCCAGCGGGTCACATTTGCAAGATTCAATTTTGAAAACCTTATACATTATTAACAAACTTCATGCTTCACCACTTTACCGAGGTACCCCAACATCTTCACCCAATGACACAAACTCCAGTAAGAGTGGGTTTTGTTCTCTTTTAATAAACTTTAATCGTATTTAATCCAGCGCCACATTTAAAATTCAACAGGGGACCACTTCAAACTCACAATGTTCCAGGGAGGCAGGAGGCCAGAAACGAGTAAAATCAAACATCTTCCACACCGCCCGTTCAAGTCACCTGTTAGCGCCCCATGATGTGGACAGAAAGTGGTACTGAGACAAACTAGGAAAAACTCTTATGAAGAGTTTTCATATCCGCTTACATTAAGAGTACTTGGAAGAAGGGTGAAATAACGATGGCGTTGTCAAGGAAACAAGTGCCACAGCGACACCTTAATCTGGAGAAACATAATTGGAAAAGGAGTGATAAACATCTTCTAGTCTGAGTGTGTGATGTACTGAACGACATTTGAAAGGAAGCTGGCTGAGCACTCATTACTGAACTTATTGTAAGAATAACACTAATGAATACATGCAGGGAAGCATCCTTAAAGGTTCAAAAAAGATTTCTGTAATAAAAACAGCTTCTAAATCTGTCTTACAGGATGTACTCGAGGTTCAGAAGGCTTGTTGCATGATTATGTGGCTCACATAATTGTGATGAGCGACAGTGTAAATAGCACTTGTTCAGAAAATGCCAGCAGAAAAACAAATATCAGATCACACGAGAGTACAGGTGCAGTGCCACACATCACAGTGTGGAACCACAACCAGTCTCACTGTGGGACACAGTATTATTAGAGCCTCAACCTCCGAGATGGAAAAAACTCGCAGAGAACTCGGTGCGAAATGACATGTAAATAGAGAAGAACTCTAGAAATCTTTGCCATCTCTCACCAATTATCTTGTTAATTACAAGCCATTGTGGAGGGCTCCTACTGTCGGCTGAGACTCTGATTATACATTGCATTTGTCTGCACTTTCCACAGCCTAATCAGTAATTACTACCTGCAGCTGCAGCTCAGTGCAGAACGGGCTTGGACACCTTGGGACAACAAGGAACACGGGGCAGTTTCAGATCCAGGGTCTGTCAGCAATCAATGTATTTAATCCAATAATCTAGTGATTTCTGCCAAAGTCATATTCTGGAGAGTGCTGACCAGTTAGGATGAATGATCAACAACAAGGTGTCTGATTGGCTTCAAATGTATCCCTCAGCAGGACGAACCATTTGGAAAGACATTCAGCACGAAGGGGAAAGGGAGTACTTGGGAGTGGTGGTATGGACCACATGGAGACCTGATCAAAACATCACTGGGAAACAAGTACTAAATCCAGTTTTCAAAAGATCTGCACTGTGGGATCCCTCCAGGCAGCTGCCTCTGGGGAGGCCCTGCAGCTGTATTTAGCAACCATTTCCGAGCTCAAACCCTCACAGGAAACTACAATCTATAATTGATTGCAATCTAGTTAGCATCTTTCTGCTTTCTTCTCACCCAGCAAAGTTTGAGTATCAGTTTACTTACTCTGAATAGAGCATAAAACACCCCTCTAACACTGTTTTCCTTAGTCTCGGCAAAAAGAAAATTTAGCATGTGGTAATTTGAGACAGCTTGAAGAACACCAGCTTCACACCTGGATGCTCTGTTGGTAAGTTTGTTAGAGACGTGTTTGTGTCTAAAACAATAACAAAAGGAGGTAAAAATGTTTAAAGTCTAGTTTTATGGATTTATCAGTGATAAGATTGTCTTTGGTCTCATTCTGGTGATAGTCTAAACCAGTGCATTAACCAGCATGCAGGGAGAAAAGTTTTAAAGTAATGCATGACAATGCTGCAAATCTATGGGGGAGATGCTATAGACCCCTTGTGACATGTGATGTCACGCGCCCAAGCCCCGCCCCCCAGCTTCTGGCTGGAGGGCCAAGATGACGGCACCCCACCATTGACCACCATTGTAATTATTTGTCAGCTGTCAATAAATTGAGCTAAATAGCGGCAATATAAAGTCTATCAGCATAGTTAACACATGCAGCACTGTAGGCTGCACAAATAAACAAAACAACATCAATGTAAAATTTTACAGGTTTCCAGTTGATAAAATACATTGAAGACAATGGTTAACAGCCATGAAGAGAGTTCTAGTGATTGACACACCCACATCATGGAAGCCAAAGTCTCACGACAGAAAAAAAAGTAAATCCTTCAACATTAACCCGCAACATGAAGAAGAGATCCGGTTACGCCTTTGTTGCTTCAGCTGTGTGAAGTCCAGGCGGCCGTTTCTAAGGATTGTCACAGCTCGTTAGCTATTTCAAATGGATCTGGAAGCTTTGTGCTAAACACTGTTAGCTTTGAGATGTTTCTCTTGTTGATCACCTGCACAAAAATGTGTTAGATGATCAACAATAATAATATCGAAATCCCTAGGTTTTATTTTTGTTAGCTTAAATCTCAGAAATACAGCTCTGGATAGCGACTGCAGAGGCTCTTTCGCCCCTCAGCGTTGTGCAAATGTGCACTATTACCCAGATGTAAACAATAAGACTGAAGGGGTCTATAAGAGAAGATCATTTTTGATATCAGAAGATGGGTTCTGTGTGACTGCCCCTAAGGTCAATAAAGGCTGAAGAGGGCATTAATGAGTCAGACTATACCCCTGGCACAGCCAACAGGCAGAGACCTTTCTGTAAAACGCAGCAAACTCTTTAGGTCAAACTGCTTATCATTTAGCTGGAGTAGCATCATAACACTGTGACACATTAATGAAAGCCAAAGCATCTTATCACACTAATAAACCAGACGTCCAGGTTTTCAAAGCCCTGCACAAGCCTATAAACACAGAGAATTTTGCCTTGATGGAAAAAATCCAGAAGCAGTGTTGCATTTGACTGCTTGTGTGTGTGTGTGTGTGTGTGTGCGCTCATGAATAAGTGCGTTGTGTGGTTAACAACCTGGCAACCTTCAGAGGTCAAGTCACCATCGTTAGCCTATTAATCATAGCTGTGGTCTTCTCCACAGCCATGAATACAGACTGGCTGAGCTTGATGTGTTCAGAGCTAATGTTGGCCTATCAAGTTAAACATCCACAACCCTAACCCTAACCCTAAACCCTAACCCTAAACCCACACTGCAGAAGATAAACAGCTGAGCACAAGATTCACTGCATCGTAGCCTGTTTAATACATAGTTGTGGCTAATTATTAGGAAAAGTCAAACTGATGGGTAAAAACTGTGTTGTCGGAAGGTTTAAGATGCCAAAACAAAAAAGTACATTATGATATTATAAAAGTGCTGGAAACAAACACCAATCCAATGGTTACAACCATCAAAGATGTATTCATCTCAGGATGATCCGATCAGATCACGTGATCAGAAATCGGGCCCAATCACGTGATTTTCTGACAATTGAAATCGGGTGGAAAATATCAGAGTTTAACCTTATACAACAAGAAAAATGACCTTTTAAATTCACCCTGTGGTAGAGATTTTATAACATACATATTCTTTGTTTCTTGGACAACACCGACACCATAACCATGCATAATACTTCATTTGAGTGTGGGTCACCAGCCCTGTTTAAGGTTAGTGACAGATGCACATTCAAAGGATACTCAACCCTTTGATGAATTCAGGCCACTGACATGAAACAAGACATACGACAAACATATAAATAAATGACCCAAGTTCACTGATATTTTCAATGATGTTAGTAAATACATGACATTTTCTGTTCCATTCCTCTACAAGACAAACTATTAGTTGTTCAGATGACTGACCCTCAGTAGGTGAACTAGCACTCTCTTTTGTTTCATTAGCTTATCTTTGTCACCGTTTATCAAACTTTGCAATAAAACAACCTGTGTATTTTTTCTTTGAGTGACTAATTGTCTCAAAAGGTGCAACAATGAATGTTTGAGCCTGAAAATTCTCAGGTTTATGTTTTAATAGTAAAACAAATGTATTTTCTTAGCTAGCATCAATCATTTCATCTGGAAAAAAGACAGATGGGGTAATGGGAAAAGGTTGGATACATGGATGCAAGGTCAAAAAGATCTCTTCTCCTGTCTGGATGCATGTAAAGGTCCTAAAAATGGTGGGATGGGAGCAGGAGGGTGAGGAGAAAGATAAGTGTGGCAGGAGGAAGAAGACTGGATGGTGAGATGGAGGAATGGATGGATGGAGGTGGAGAGGAGAGGGGGGAGAATGCTTCAGTGACTCCACTTGACAGCTGAGTGAGAGGGGAAGCAGAGTGGCTACTCTATGTAATTTGTTAGCGAGTCCATGATGCATGCAGGCATGATACCACACCACGGCTGGCGAGCACAGAAGAGAGGGAGGGAGAGGAGGGAGAGAGGGAAGACGGGGGAGGGTTTGACAGATCAGGATACATCAAGGGAAAGATCAGGTGTGGAACGGAGAGTGAATATAGATGCTAAACCCCATCTACCAGGTTTTGGGCCTGTGCTGGTCAGGTGACCAGTAAACCCATCACTGGTGGGGAGAAGGGCTTGTTGTGGATAGCTGAACCTCTTTGGTGCACACCTCACATTAAGTTTGGAAACTCAATCTCCAGCTCTGCTCCACGACAGGTGCATCTCATTTTTGCATGAACCACAGTGGAAACAGACACAATCTACCCAGGCTTATGGGATGCTCCGAACAAAATGGCACAAATCTGGGCATCAGCCTGATACTAATAATGATGTGTTGATGAGGGAACTGTGTGTGTGTGTGTGTGTGTGCGTGCGCGCGCGCGTGTGTGTGCTTTCAGCTTGTTGACGTGGGACTGATCCAGGATACCGTGGCAGCTGTCCGCTATAATTACCTGGGTGCCCAGTCACTCACTCACACACACACACACACACACACACACACACACACACACACACACACACACACACACACACACACACACACACACACACACTGGTTACTCCATAAGATGAGCTTTGATTAGCATCTATATTTACAGCACAGACTTGTTATTAACAGACGTGTTCATTGCTGCACCTCACTTTGTAACTTTCTGATGACTTGGAGTAAAACATTTGACACATGTCAGTGATTATTTATCAAAGCAAGACCTGTTTTGATTAGAGCTAAATGCACATGTGATAGTTTCTATTTGAGCTTTTATGACCTGGAAATTGAAAATGAGAAATAGGTGTAAGGAACGGCTGGTATCTCACCAGAGACGGCATGGAGGAGCAGAGACATTACCAGTCTGTATGTCTGAATGTTTTCCATCAATCGAACAGTCTCCTGGAGCAATCCCACCCACGACGCTGTACACCTTTTTTTTCCCCAGTCACACATTAGCATAATGAAATGCTCCGTTATTTATGTGTCATCAGTCCCTGCAGGACCCAAACGTGAAGTGCTCATTAACTAAACAGATCATCAGGTGGTCAACAGAGGAGCAGACAGCAATCAAATCATTTTCCCACATCAAAAATATAAAGGTTAAAGGTCACAGAGGAGTAAAACAGCAGAAAGTGTTGAGTGAGAGGAAGAGGTGCTCTATTCATGCCTGACCACCATCCCTGGAAGTTTTTATTTGTCTCGTTTTGTTTGTTTTTCCAGTTCAGGCAGTCTGCTGTAGACTGCAGAGATGGATTATCAGTCCATTAATAACACATCAGGACAGGGTAGGGTGCAAGATTATGATAACCCTTTAACTGACAGGTTAAAGAACATTTTAATCTCAATATATGTTAGAAGAATACGCTGAACTTAAACAACTAAACAAAAAGCATCTACAATAGTAAGATGTTTGAATAAAAGTTACAATTTTATTATTTCCATTACTATTAGCTTAATTTTTATGTTATTCATTTATTATTATTTATTAACTTTAACTTAAAATCCTTATTGATCAAACATAAATATGAAAATTAAATAAAAGAAAATCATGCGTGACTACCGTGATCAGAGTTCAACACAGCAGAGAACTCGGATTGGGGAGTATCCAGGTCTTTCAGGACTAGTCTGAGATATTTTTTTATAAATCTGTCCTGAATCACACTAAAGGACTGCAGCTGTAGAGAAAACACCTCAATTTTCTTCCTCTTTCAGTTTTTGTCTCTGATCAATCAAACTTCCAGCTGATTCATTGTTTTTAAGATCTCCTTTTCACTCAAAAAGGCAAAAGAGTTAGTCAAACTAAACCAGAATGACCAGAGTCACGGTGCTAACATGGTGATAATCAGCTCAGGGACATTTGATTCCACACAGATTGGTCTCCATTCCCGCTCTGCTTGCTTTATCGAACAGTGAACCTGAATTTGGAGCACTGTACGTGCAGAGAATGCGTGTAAACACCAGGCTTTGTCCCTATCGGCACGCCTACACAAGGAGAGGAGGATTTCTTTCCCTCTAATCCTCCCATTTACAAGAACAGTCACTTTCCAGAGCCATTGTGGACGCTCGTCTCCCTCCATTTACTCCCTGCATGGCACTCATTTCAGCTAGTTTAACGCTGACTGGGTTCCAGGGGGAAGGATTAAGACGTGACGCGCGTTGGCTAGTGGGGAAATAACAAGGACTCTGGAACCCTTTGTCTCTCCTCTGTCCTCCCTGAAGGACACACTTGTGGACTTTCTGAAGTGTCTTTAAATGGATTTCTGCCAATCATTGGTGCAGACACGTTCTCTTCAACCAATCAGAACGGTTTGAGCTGCAGCAGGAGAAAAGAAACGGCACCTTCTGAATTTATTCCTATTGGGTTCCCTTTTCTCACTTATAGCAAAAATCTGTGGAAATAATTCAACCTTGTTTGTTTCACTTTTCAATTAAAAATATATATCCACAATACAGTTCTTGACATTATGATAAGCAGTTCCTTCATACTTTATTGCCTAGACTGTGGTCCAGTCAAGTACATATTGGCAGAAACCAGTTTAACTCCCAATTCACAACACTTCTCCAAAAAAAAAGACTCCTGGACACACAATTTCCTAGTTTTTTCTGTCTTTTACTCTAAAGCGTTGGTTGCATGTCTTATTTTTGTTGAAAAGCAGAGACTCGAGTAGCATCGGATGTTTTTATAAACATACCAATGTAATTTTGTACCAGCTGTCATAGCTGGTTTGTTATACGGGATGTTGAGGAAACCAACTTAGTAATGACAGATTGTACAAGTTATTTTGCAAGAAGTTACATGACGAGACGTTTTTAGAAGACATGTATTTGTCATGATTCAAGTCCCTGATGTGTCACTGCTATCATCCATAATTGCTGATTTGTTTAATGTTGGCTGAAACCAAGTGAAATAACCTTTTTTTTCCGTACCATATTCAGACAGTCAAAGTTTTCTTCCTGCCTTTCATGGCAGTAAATTGGTAAATAACTGGACATGGTGGTCTGCTAACTTACGTTGGGCTACGTAGACCATCATCATGGTATTCGTTCCAAATTTGTTTTTAATCGTTTGCTGACATAAACTGTGGCTCTCTGCATAACAGCTGAGAGAAGAACAGTAATAGTGAAATTTGAAAATCAAACCTACAGAATGAGTAATTAGATCCAGCTGACTTTGGTCTCCAGGACGTCACTGAAATGTAAAATCTTTATTTACACTCTTAAATAGAATCTGAGCTCGTTCCATTGTGCTCTTTAAATTCTACACTCAGATGAACTGTTTCATTCTAAATCACAATAAGCTAATATTGCACACTTCTATTAAGCAGAACATAACCGAGTGCAACACCTGACGTGCTAACTCAAAGTCTGTTGTTAAGAAAACACAAACAACATTTTGTGATGGTATAAAATGGGAGTTTAGAACAAAGGTTGTCTCTGCTGCTTGCTGACGTGCAGCAGAAAGGTTCAGTAGATTTGTTCTAAGTGTGGGATGAAGCTAAAGCACGTCACTTATTGAAATGGAGCAGGTTAACCCCACACGAGGGACGACATCTTTTCATTTAGTTTGCACAGCTTACCAAAAAGGCGATTACCAGAGGGAGCAAAGCCATTTAAATGCTGACCTTTTCCCTTTGTGTGAAGGTAGCCGTGCATATGCGTGTGTTAGCAAAATGCCATAAAAACCTAGCTTGGTTAGCATGACTGAGTATTTGCAGTGTGATTAGGTAAAGGGCAATATGCCATTTTAGGGAATGAGTACAAGTGTGTGCACGTGTGCAGTCACACGAGCACACACGCCTACACAGTTTCAATCACTTCAGTGTTTATTAGAGACCCGACAGAGGAAATAGACCTTTCTGATTCACGGCAACCTTTTCTTTGTCCCTGTTGGCGGCTCTTTCATTTCTAGGATTTCCACAGACTTCCGACTTCATTAAAGTGATCAAAACACCTGTACGATGAAAACCCAGCAGCTAAAGTCTATTTTGATAATCCTTCATCCTGCTGGGTGATTGTATATCTTTGCCAACATGCCATCATCTCTTTATGGATGCCATTGTCCTCATTGCAAAAATAAATTGGTCAGAGGTACATCTGTTTTCCTTGTGTGGGCAAATCACTCAGAAATGTCCTAATTAAGTCTGCTCATTGGTGGGCAAAGGAAGTCATCCACCGCCAAGGGGAGAAGAGAAACATCAGGAAAAAAAAAATTCAATTCCTCATCTAAAAAGCAGAACAATGGCGGAGATGGTCAGGCCCTGACTGACAAAAGGAGAATTCACAACAGCCGAGGCGCAGAGGCATTCTTTTTGACTTCCTATTATGTTTGTACCTTGGAGATGTCGGAACCTGATTTTTTCCAACACGCTGTTCTGTTCCAGTCTCCCTGCATTCGTTCACACATCAGTCCATTATCATTAAATACGCGTTTGATTTCCACACAATGCACTCACTCCTCGCGGCGAACGGAGACGTGGAGAGAGAGAGGAAACACATTAAATAAATGGCCTATGAGTGAATGACAACAATAAACATATTTGCTGGAAGCAATGAGCAGTGTTTATAGTGATAAATGATGTGAAGAGGTGAATCAGACTAGATGTAATGTAAGACTCCCCAGCTGCAGCGTACGGAGACTGGAGGAGAGAAGAAGAAAAATCACTAGAGCCACGTCTTCCTCAAATACATCAGTTTACGACTCTTCGTCTGTTTTTTATAAACTACACTCAATTTAAATTTATTTGAACAAATGCCACAACTTTGCATTCCTCACCCAGAATCTACATGAAATTATTATTCCCAGCTGTTTCAAAAGGTGGTACTTGATTTTGGCTTGTGAACGTCCTCCTGTGTTTGAGGCGTTAACAGGATATTTCCAGGACCTCCAAAGAGAATCTGATGAACATATAAAGCTACAGTTTGGTATCATAATAGCTAAAAGTCATCCTCTGCACAAACTGTGAGCTCTTATTGATTGAAACCTTGTTTCTTCTATCTTTGCAGGATAGAATAAACAATCTTCTCCACATGAATAAACCTGAAGTTATTTAGGCATGAAGACAACTCTGGTTCATTCCCAAAATCAAAGGATAAGCCAGTTTTCCTAAACATAAGGATAACTTAACCCACTTCTAAATGTTAGCTTTGGGACTCTGTTGCTTATAAAGCCATAACTTGTGAGGAGAAAAATGTGTAAGATAATGCTGTGTGACAGGTGTAAAGGTGCATTCTGCCTCTAACAAGGTGATTCTTATAGAGCTATAGCCGAACTCTTAGCATGCAGTCAGCTGAAGAATGATGCATATTTCAGGTCTTTGCTGGAGTTTTTGTCTCCCATTTATTAAGAACATGTTAAGATAAAGTCCATTTTTGGTAGATTGCTTTTTTGTCCTGCATTTTCACTTTTTAAAAAAAATATAAACATTTTAAGAACACACTGCACACCAAATCAGAGGCCATGGCTCTCAACTGGAAAAGATTGTCAACTCTGAGTTGGGTCAGTGTTCTAACTCAGGTGGAGGAGTTTAGGTATCTCAGGTTCTTGTTCAGGGTAGTGTCTGCAGCGATGAGGACACTAAACCTGTCTGTTGTGGTGAAGAGGGAGCTACGCTAGAAAGTACAAGCAATAAACAAGGTCAAGGAATAATGTTTAGCTCCAATAGGATGACTTAAAGACGTTGGAAGAAAAGAATGTTGAATGAAACACAAAAGTTACTGTTCAGTGTTTCAGTGGAGATCTCACCACGCGCTGGAAGACGCTGTTCTTCAGGCTTTCTGTTGTTGCTCTAATGACTTTGAGCCTGCCAGAGGGAAGAGTTTCAAAGACACAATGACCAGGAAGTTTTCCTGCTATGTGTCTCAACCTGACGTGTTAGACTTGTTCCAGGGGTGTAAGGGGCATGCCGATAATGTGCAGCTGGAGAACCACGTTGTGCAACTTTCTGTGGTGCATTGGTAGAAGCTGGTTAAGAGACTCTATGGGAGGCCAGTTTCTCTGAGATTCTGCAGAAAGTAGAGCCTCTGCTGGGTCTTTCTCCCTACTTCCTTTGAGTTCACTGTCTGAGTTCGACTGTTTGATGATTTAAAACCCAACATGATCCTAGTAAAGAAAGAGCAGTAAGTAAAAACCACAGAACTCCTTCATGTTTTTCTCCTTTTTGGTTAAATCTGGTCAAACACAGAAAACATGACATCCTGCTGGGTCTGATATCCCAAAAGATTCAGGGAACATAAAACACTATTCTTGACTGGCAGGTTTCGATGTCATTCCCTCCTAAATCAAAGAGGAAGCTTTTACTTCTATTACTCTCGTTGGCACTGACAAACAATGACAGTGGGAGTAATCCATTATAGAAGAGCATGTCAAGTTTTCCAGTGACAGCAGCCTCCGTAGAGTCAAATTCAGCGCAGCTAGAAAACAAGTCATGTTTTAAGTTTCTTTTTTTTAAGCTAAATATAAAAAACCTTGACTTCCTTGAACGCTTTGGCTCTTATTTTCAAAAACAGACATTTCAACGAGCCGTTAGAGGCTTAAAATGAGCACTCTGGAAAATGACACGTACGTGTAGAGGGATTGTAGTTCCACATGAACGCTCTCTATGTTCCACTTTAGACTAGAGACGTGAAAGGAACTTAAATCATGATTAAATCACGATTCTGGGTGACGTCACCCTCCACCCCTTTACAAAACTCGACAGAATGAGGGTGAAACGCAGATGTAGCTTTTTCAACATGAAGAGGAAAAACATGCAGTTTGTTTCCCAACCCAGCAAGAAATTCATTCATTCATCCTTTTTCAACCACTTCGTCCAATAGGGATCATGGAGCTGCTGTCTAGAGGTAGAGGACACCCTGGACAGGTCTCCAGTCCATCACAGGGAGACAAACAACAATTCATTCACTCAGAGTGACAATTTTAGGGTTGAAGCTAATGCTCATGTTTTTGGACTACTCAGAGAAAATCCATGCATGCATGTGGAGAACATGCCAAATCCTGGGTGTGTAGGTAACTGTATATGGAGCAGTCCTGGTTTGGATCTGTTCCTGGTCACAATCACTCGTGTGTACTGTAACAACCCCCACTCGACCAACGGAGAGACGTGCACAGTGGGAGAAGGAATCAACACTGGGTCACTTCACCAGATTAGAATGTAATTCCTGTCTGTTATAGAAAGATACTCCAGACCTCTGGGACCTGTGTGTGTGTGTGTGTGTGTGTGTGTGTGTGTGCGTGTGTGTGTGTGTGTGTGTGTGTGTTAAAGCAGCAGAATAACCACACGTGCATGTATCCTACTGACATGGCTGCAGATCGGGGAGGTTCATCCTCACCCAGCACAGTGAGATAACTGAAGGAAAGCCAGGGCACTCTGGGTAATGCTGCTGATTAATAGCATTCAGCAGACATTAAGGCGCTATGATTATCTCTCCCGCACTGCGCTTCTCTCTCCCGCTATGCTAATTATTGTGGTGTCGCTCGGAGGGGTAGTTCCTCTTTTTTTCCTGACATCTCTCGTCAACACGAGTTGCTCTCTCCCTGCATCTGATAGCCTATCATTTATTATCAAATCCTCAAAACGCACTTTTCCCAGATAGATCACAGATGATTAAGTGAAGCAATGGCTGATGACTGACAGGAGACAATACGACGTGGTCACATTTCTCCCCTTTAACAAATGCTTTTCTCCCATTTTTCTTTGATCTTTCTCAGACTTGTTGAGCAGCAATGGAGCAAAAATGTGGCACAGCTAATAGCAGCCCTCCCTTGATGAGCCCATTATGCCTGCAGCCACAGTACAAAGAGAAAGGTTATAAAAGCTGGAATCTGCAACATTCCCATGATGTCTTAAATAATAATGGAGTCATTTTAACTGGTTCTTCTGTGTGTTTGACTTCAGCCTCATGCTGTCACCGTTTAATTATTTAATTAAAAAGTTTAATTATGTTTAATTATGGTCAGAAAACGTTATTAACCAAGGGAAAAGGTTTTCCATCCATCCATCCATCCATCCATCCATCCATCCATCCATCCATCCATCCATCCATCCATCCATCCATCCATCCATCCATCCATCCATCCATCCATCCATCCATCCATCCATCCACCCATCCATTCCTGTTACCTCATGATATCTTGTCGTATTCCGGTTCCAGCCGATCCAGAGGCTTTAGTCGTGTTTCCTGGACTAACTGGACTGTTCCACATGGCTTATCTGATTAGCTGAAGTTTGCTCTATTTGCTTCATTGAATCCCCGGCTAAGTACTTTTTGAAAATGCCCGCTCTTTCCTGAACAGCCTCCACTGAGGACTTCCCAGATGGTTCTGTGAAACAAACCATCTGGCGCATCACATTGGCCAATGAACATCACTTCGGAAACTGCACTAAAAGTCTTCACACAAGCTGTAACAGCATGATGAACTGTCTTTACTTACTTCTGAGCAAGAAAAAGGAGGTATCATCATCAGTGTTTCTGTGTCTGAGCTTCCAGAGCAAAAAGCGATCTCATTAATGCAAAAGCTGTGGATCAGCGCTCAGATAAACAAGCGTACCAGAGAAGCTACTGAGCTGGAAAAAGAAAAGCGTTGACAGAACTGTGTGTGTGTGAGTAAAAACTGGATATCAAGCTTTAAAGATCCTGCTTTTCAGATGATACACACTTGATCCAACTGCCACAAACAAATGATGACAAGTTGTTAGTGTTCAAACTAAGAAAACACTGAACCGTATCTGTAATCAAACAGGAATCAGCCAAAACCAGGAATTAATCTGGCCCCAGCTGTCAGAAACGTATGATGTGATGAGTGGCAGGACCTGTGAACTAGTTGACAGCCTCACTGATGTCTCCCTAGTCCATGTGGCGACGTTGCTGCCGTTTAGAGAAGGAATGTTTTTTATTTTTCACCAGAGGCCAGCCTGATCAGTGCCGCTAACTCTGAATGCCAAACATCTTGAAATGAGCTCGGGCGACAAGCGAGCACGCCCCGTGGTTGCTTCAATCACCGTTCCGGGCGCGGCCTCCTCCCTCCAGGGCCTCCTTTTCCTTGGTGTTTGAAAATAGAGATGATTTACGTGAAGGCTGCTGGCGCTGCTGGTGCTGCTTTCTGAGGGGAAGATGGCAAATGCTCCGCGGTGGTGCTGGGAGCGATGGCAGGGGTTTGTCGCTGGCCCAGTTTGGTGGTTCTGATCCAGCCCTGTGGGGGAGGGGGGTTCTGCTCAAGGCGAAGTGGCATAAGAGATCTGACACTTAACATGGACAGGGCAGACAGGGAAGGTCACAAGGTCCCCCTGGAAAAGTGTGTGTGTGCTCGTCTACTTCCACAAGTGAAGTGAAGCTAGACAGAGTCTGCACCACTGGCAGGACGCCAGTGTGTGCGTGTGTGTGTGTGTGTGTGTGTGTGTGTGTGTGTGTGTGTGTGTACAGTCTGGAGAGTGTTTATGTGAAGAGGTAACAGAAGCTGACAATAGTGAGGTGCGTCCCCTAACTGAGTGGACTGACAAGGACATGTGACAGCATCCAGGCCAGCGTAACTGTCAGTCCCGCTCACTGACAGGACACACTGATGGCAGCAGACAGCAACCAAACAGCTGAAACTACTGAGAGCACACGTACGCCTGAATCTGGATCTGCTTCAGGCCTCTCATCACAAAATAACCATCTTACAGGAATAAAAAACATCTGTTTGTCAGTGCTGTTAAATGAATTCTAATGTTTTTAACGGCTCAGAAGACATAGAAGTAAAATACACGCAGAAAGAGGAATCCCTCAACCATTCTTTATTCTTCTGTGAATTACCATTATTTATTTCCTGTTTAATCTCCAGTAGCCCCGCCCTTCCATTGGGGGTGTAAGCGACGGATAACCTAATAGACGCATTTTACCCGCGAGCTCCCTTCCAACCGAGAGCGATTCAGGAACGAAACGGGAGCGAAAGAATTCCATGCAACTGGTCCTGCAAGGTTGCAAAATCACGAGGGAATTGCAACACCACGCGTGATTTCGGAAGTTCACAAAATAACAAGCAAGGAGAAAGACGGCATCATGAATCCAAAAAGGTCTATGGTTTATTTTTTGTTCTGTTTACCTCAGCTATGGAGGTGTCACATGAAATGACGTACGTTTTTTACAAGTTAAGCAACTGGAAACCTGCACGTGTCTTTTAATTTGAACGTTTCCAGATGTTTTACTCAGCTTTTGTGTTTGACTTCCTGTCGGACCTGATCTGAACTGCAGTTTGACGCGTTCTGGAAGCGCATAATAAATAGACTTGAAACGTAAACAATACATCCCTATGCTTCTGGGATGTGTCCAGTGGAAATGCACCCTGCCCTATAACAGCGGCTAATGGCTGGGAAGTATGTTTCGCGGACGTTACGGTGGAAAGGAGGGGTAAGGATTATGGTGATTCTTTGTTCAGTTATGAATCTTAAGATGATCCTTACCTAGAATCTTTTTTGAATTTCTACAGATTCTCAGTTTTTCTGCACCAAAAAACAGAGGAAAGGGAAAGTGGTGTACATCAGTGAAACAGTGTAGCACTAGCATGTAGCATGTAGCGCTATTTGAAAAACTGATGTTGGATAAATAATAATAATAATAATACATCAAACTTATATAGCGCTTTTTAGGACACTCAAAGACGCTTTACAAAAGAGAACATGAACAAGTAAAACATTAACAGCAAAAGGAGGATGGTTAGGGGAAGGCCAGTTTAAACAGATGAGTTTTGAGTAGTGATTTAAAAGTGGAGAGTGAGTCAGAGTTCCTGATATTTTGGGGGAGGGAATTCCAAAGGGCGGGGCTTTGGCTAGAGTCACCAACTTTTACAAACCCAAACTATGAAAGCACGTTTTAGGGTGATGGGGTGTTTTTATCTCATCTCATAGTTTTTAGGTAACAGCTATAAGTGAGTCACATTTAGATAACCCTTAAAGTGCTGTGGTGAATCCTGGTGCTTTTATTGTGAAAACTTCCTGCCGGACTTGTGGCATCGCGGCCCAAAAGCGCTGCTATGTAGGAATGAAGAAGAATTATTATGAGGAGATCCACTTTTCTTTCACAAATAAATACATAAATAAAAGATAATAATAAAGATCTGACAGCATATTTCATTTTGGAGAGTAACTCTGTCTCTATCTGGACTGCTGTTGGCACGCTCGCCCCCATCGGCCGTGGAAGTGTTAGAAGGTGTGTATGAACATGCCTGTGGGGCTCGGCGGGCGAGCTGCTGGGTCCAGCTTCATACTGCGAGGTCAGTCCACATACTGACTGTCAGTAATTGTACCAGAGGGAGGTGTGGGAGGGCGCCGTAATGCAGGCTGACATCTCACAAGTCTTTTAGGCAGCCAAATGCTGAGAGGGAGGAGAAGGAGAACAGAGAGCCGCACTTCAAAAAGTCCCAGTCAGCTGGGAGAAGCCATGACTCCGAGCTGACCCTTCATGTTTCCACTTCACCCGTCGGTTTAGGAGGATCTGAGGAATACCTCAACACAGCTGTAGCCATTCATCTCTGAATTGCTTCCACTGAATATCAAATTTTAATGCAAGAGAATCTCACAGCCTGTGAATGCACATCCTACAAACCATTCTGCTTTGTTGTTCATATCTAGTGCTCACCAAGCCACGCCCCTCACCTCTCAGGAGGATAAAGATACAGGTTAGCTAACACGTTGTTACAGTCAGATATGATTCAGGGCAAAAGGGAAACCATTTTTATTTTTATCTCAAGCTTTTCGAGTCGTTCAGCAGAGGATTGACAGTTCTGATGGTATCTGCATGACGGTCATCATCTGTGCTACCCTGCACACACACACGCATTCATCTACAGGCCTAGATTTGCATCTTTGTCCTCACTTACAGGGGCTGTAAAGGTGGTAATCAAGGTTAGCACAGCAGAGACGTTTTCTGGGGTCTTTCAGAGAAGCAGGGTTAATTTTGCTGCTGCCACTTGAAAGTCAGCAGGTTGCTGTGCTAATTAATGGAGCATGACTGCTGTCCTCAGGCAAACACACACACACGCACACACACACACACACACACACACACACACACACACACACACACACACACACGCACACACACACGCACACACACACGCACACACACATGCACACATACAGCATAACCATTCAAACATCAGACATTTAGCTGATTTCTCAGCCGTCTGAATGAATGCTTTCTTTTCCTCTAACTGATGCTCAGAACATTTCAAACTGAACATTTGGATTTCCTGAGTTGAAATCAGACTTGTTTTCTTCACACATAAATAATGTAGCAACGTAGCTGGTAGCAACCAGATTCAGAAGCAAAATGGAAGCTGCACAAACCATCAAAAGTCAGTTCATCTGTTTAAGTTTCCAACAAGCTTCTGGAGGAAGGACCACCATCTTTGTGTCCACCCATGTTACTGTCGGCATGATGAAAAGACGAATCAGCTTCTATAATCAACATTAGACATTTCCCTAGCATGCTCACAGAATGTCATATGCAAATTTGACGGTTTGTATTTGATTAAATGTCCAATTTTTGCTCTTAAAGTGTGTCATGTCAAACTCTAGATTTGTATTTTATAGACTACAGACTCACAATATCATCATTTTTCCTCGTGCATCTGTTTAAATTTTAATTCATTGTGGAGAGAAATTGATGCATAAAGTTCTATAATTCTACTTATAAATGCATGTTTTAATTATTATGATTGGGCTTAGTCCCCTTGTATTACATGTCTTTTAAAACAGATTTTTGTAGTTTTTGTTCTACCTAAGAACATATGTCTATCCTTAATTCCACAATTTCTTGATGAGGGACCAATAAAAGCTCCAGCATTCATAAACCAGCTTTGTTTGAACTGTTTCAAATGATGGAAATCTGCTGTTAACCAATCAGAGAACAGAAAGCACGGTTGTTGATCTGCAAGAGGAACAAACAGCAGGCTGGGAGATAAACCAGGGCCAGATGGAACCGGATCACACGAGCTGATGGAACAAAAATATGTCATACCTTCACTGTTTAGTATCACAGGAGCCTGGTTTTATAATCTCATGGTATTCCTTCAGCTACTGTGGGTAAATGTTGGATGTTCAAGAGGGAACAAGTGTTTTAAGAGTATCTCTCCTGCATTCCCAGTTTTGGGTCAGACTGGACATAAAACATGTAGAATGATCAGAGCCCCTGTGTTCTGCATCTGCTTGCATAAGGAGGAATTTGTCTTTTACATCATTGGTCTCCGCCTGTGGTCCCTGGGGAGTGAGGATGGGGCTTTCCTCCAGCAAAGTGACTCTCTGACACCAACCTAGTTTCCAAACGACTATAATTTTGCTTTTAAGCTGAATCTTTACCCAGAATCATAATTCATTACCGCTGACGCAGAGAGAGAATGAATCGGGGAGTCCGAAAAATTACTTATAAAAGCCATCAGCGGTCTGACAAGGGTACTAAATCTTGGCTTGCACTCAGGTGTGACTGCATTGTGTGAATCAGGTGTTAAATTTGGAATTAGCTGCTTGCTGGCTAACAACACATACATCACACTAATGCAGTTCTGTCATTGCTGTGCTCGCCCTTAATCAGGCCGCATCTGTGTTCTGATGAGGAGCCTCAGCTCTCTATGATGATAACACACACACATGCATGTATGCACACACTCACGTACGCACGCACACACACGCGCACACACACAAAGGAAGTCCCCAGGTTTGCATGGTCTGTCAGTATTTACCAGCGTTTAGGCAGGTAAATAAATATTTGACACATCAGCATTTTTATCACTAAGGGTATTTCTAAGTGGGCTATTGACACAAAATTTCCACCTTGCCAATATCAACTCAAGTATTTAATTCATGCAAAGACATCTACACATTTAAGTCCATAAATTGAGTTATATGTAATAAAGTGAAAAGAGACAGAGAAAAAGTATTAAACACATGAAGATAATAAGGTACAAAATGGCATCGAAAGCTAGATCACCTGAAATCTGTGAGTATTGAGAGAGAAACCCCGCCCCCTATGATATCAGCTGCTTTAATCCTAATTGATGGCCTATACAGGAGGCACACAGGAAAGACCTCATGATGGGTAAAAGCAAAGAACTCTCCCAAGATCTTCGTAATCTTATCGATGAAAAGCATTCTGATGGGAATGGTTATAGGAGCATTTCCAGAATGCTGAATGTTCCTTTGAGCACTGTGGGGGCCACTATCTGGAAATGGAAAGAGCATCAGTTCACCATAAAGCGGTCACAATTAGGTGCTCCACATAAGATTCCTGTCCGAGGAGTCAATAATAATCAGGAGCGTTCTCCAAGAACCTCTTAGGCAGAACTTCAGGAAGACTTGCATCAGCAGGTACTGTTGTTTCAAAGAAAACTATAAGCAATGCACTGAAAGGCCATGGCATCCATGCAAAATTGATCTTGCACCAACCCAAGCTCCCCATGCTTCATTCTGTGCTGTTTAGGTGTTTATTGTTGGTTTTTTTTGATCGAGCTGCTCACATGCATCCAGCAGATGCTCACTCACACTGTCCGTTCACTTCCTGGTTATGCATGGCCACAAGTCTGCAGCAACGTTTTAGTTGGTGGTATGTTGAGGAATAAATTGTCAGAACTAAACATTTCTAAGCAGAACACCAACGTGGCCGTCAGGTGATCCATGCTTTACACTTCACACCTGTGTGGGGTTTTGTTGGCTAAAATGTTCTTCTGAGAGAAGAAATACTTTATTTACACTGATTCCAGGTCAGTGTAAATTTGTATTTTAGCAAACTTGTAAAATGATCCCAGAACAGTTTAGCTACAAGGAAACAAGTAAAAATGAAAGATGCTGTTTATCTCCTCCCATAATCATCCTGGGACATCCCAGAGTAACTCTCAGCCTTTATAATAAAAGCGGTGGAGCTGTTTGATGAGGGATTCTTATCATAAACGACTTTCCCAAACATTTTCTATCAGGATTGGTGCTTTTTTCAACCATCATTGTGAATCTGAAAAGAAAAAGCACCAGTTTTGTTTCTTCAGCAAGTGTGACAATGACTGTATTCTCCCTAAAGCCTGACACAACTTTTGCTGTAGAAACATTAGGTTTATGCACCTCGACTGTGATTTATGAGAGGAGCACCAGGCACAGCAAGGTTTAGAGCCATACTTCCAGACCAGTCAAAGTTAATAAAAAGGTTAAAAAAAGAGTTTATTAGCTGCCAGTGGAAACATGGAGTCCTGTGTTAGTGCAGCATAAACACGCCTCAGCAGATCTGGATGCAGCCTCTTAACTGTCCTTCTCTTGGTGTCAGACTGTCACTTCTGACCTGGACAGCCTTCATTTTCACTGACAGAAGGAGGTAACACTGTGCATTACCACTGACGGCCGTGCAAATTTGAAACATGTTTCTCCCTGCTCAGCAAAGGCTGCCCAAACACATACAGCTGGATTTATGCTGCATGCCGCGTGCTCAGAGGACAGTCAGAGGATGTCTGAATCCACCCCCAAACCTTCTCTGACTTGTGATAAAGGCAAGTTTCTAATGGAGGTAAAATTAAATGGAGGGACATGAAAGCTTATTGTCAGCCTTTTGGTTTTTAATTATTTTATTTGAGACATTTCATTCCTGAAGACACAAGTCTGCACCAGAGACAGCTGCTGGTGTTTGTGCTTTAGTTATCGTTTCCTGTTTCAGCACATGATCAAAGTTTGTCTGCAACAGGATGGTCTCTGGAACACAACAACAAAAAAACACTGAAAATGTGCAAAACAGGCGGTTACATCACTGTTCCACAAAAGCTCGATATTTTAAGAGCTTCACTTTAGAGAGCTTTTTCAAACATCTCAGTTTTTCTTCCCAAAAACTGAATTTTCATGTAGATGAAAGATGCAAATGCATCAGAGCATCTCAGATTTAGTGTTTCCCAAAGTGGTTCAAAGACATAAATGTCCTCTTCAGTGAGAAGACCCTTTATTTTAATGGAAGGAAAGGAGTCCACCCATTACTTTTCCATTTGCTGGATTTCCATCCTGCTCATTCTTTCTGTAATGCTGCCAGCAGTCGGCATCACACCTGATCATGGAAGGCTCCATCTGTGACTGGTTTGTCCCAGCTCATCCCAGGAATTATCAACTATCAGCCACCGACTTCTCTTCCAGGGCTCGCTCTCAGCTCATCTGCTGCTGAGCAGCGCTCCACTGCTCATCATAATTGGAGCCGATGCCGCTCCCCCATGGCTGCCATCTTAGATTTCCCCAAACACGAACACTTCCCGACTACTTTGAGTGCCTTGTAGCTTCCAAAAAACCTCTTCTCATCAGGCCCAATGAGGAGAGCCACCATGGTCTTGTTATCTCCTCAGGACGGGTCCTGCTCAGCTGTAGAAAACTGAGAAGGAATTGATTTTCATTCGATGGGTCACTGGCCTCGTTATGTTGGACGCTGTTATTAAATTAGCGAGGCTTTCCCATTAAGACATTGCCAAAACACTTGCCCCCGACTGCACTTCAAATCAAAGTTGTCTGCATCCATTTAAAAAGGAAAGGAAGTGATTTGAACTTTCAAAAGGCTCAGACTGCGCCTTGACACTCTTTTCCCTCCTTTGATCTGAAGCAGCGTCAGACTAAAGAACAGCTCTGTGACATGCTGCTGAAGGTGAGAACAGACAAACCATCTCTTCACTCTAATAACAAAAAACTATTTTTTAACAATGATTTGCAGACATTCATGCACATGCAGAACCTGCTTGGTGCTGGTTATCTCAGAGGGGGAAAGATACAGAACAGAAAATTATGCAAAAATCAGCCTGGATAGTGGATTGTCTTTACATTAAAGATCAACTTTACTCATATTTTTAATACATTTGCAGTTTTCTCTGCCTTTTAAGTCATTCTCTAGGGAAAAAGAGCTCAGATGCTCCTGTTTAAGGACATAAAAGTCAGCTGGAGGAGAAAGAAGCTTCAGAC
Source organism: Aphyosemion australe (assembly GCA_006937985.1). Classification (NCBI taxonomy): domain Eukaryota; kingdom Metazoa; phylum Chordata; class Actinopteri; order Cyprinodontiformes; family Nothobranchiidae; genus Aphyosemion; species Aphyosemion australe. The sequence goes on from SSNS01000055.1 coordinate 1,849,799, forward strand.
AGGACTCCTAATTCCTGATATCACCTCTGATTGGCTAACAGCAACGTGACTCTACCACTGACTCTGTTTGCTCTGCAACATTGATGTTTTATCTCCACAAATAACACAAGCCAGAAGGAGTTCTGTTGTGTGGTGGAGTTGCTAATGCTAACGGTTAGCTTCTACTAGCTGAGATGTTCTCTGCTGTTTCCTGGACGCTAACCAACAACAACCTTCCCTGTTTTGAATCAAGATGGGTGAGTCCATGAATGTAAAGTGACAGTGTGACGTAGATCTGTCAGGCTTTTTCTGACCCGACTGTTTTTCCATCTATTTTCTACCAGAAGCTAATGCAGGAAATAGGGGTAGAAGACTATTTTCACGTTTAGCCTGCATGACAAACTCAGAGTGACTGATCATTTTCAAACATAACATGACCTTTTAAAGAAGCTGTGAAACATATATTTCTCTGCAGGATTTTGGTTTTATGCCCAAATGGGATCATTGTGATTGTTTTGTAATTGAACCTGTGCCCTCTCTGTGGTAAAAGACATTTATGTCATTTGTTTAAAAAACACACCCATCACCTAGCAAAACATATGTTCTCGATGCAGCAGTGGAACAAATGCAGCCATGACATTCTGACCCAAAGGAACTGTTCACAAAAACGCAGCTATTATCACAGGTGAATGGCCTAGTATTTAAAGCATAGTAAGTCAATACACCCCCAGTCTATGTGGTTTGTAATCACAGTATAGATATGCCAACAGCTGCCAGTGATGCTCTTTATTAACCCATTTCCTCAACAAGTAATTCAATGAAATCTCCCTGGCAGGGGAATGCAGCCTATTCTAGTTGAAACAATACACTTACAAGTAATGATGTTCCCTCTGCAGACTGACAAAGCCATTTAGCTCCACCAACTTCTCATACAACATGATTACGCTCAAATCAGCCATGTAATGTGATCTAAAGGCACTTGAGACATGAGGAGAAGGTGTTCAGGGTCAGTGGTTAGGTTTTCACAGAAAACACGAAGGAAAAAAACACCAACGATGGAACAAGCGAGTGTTCAAAAGATGATTAGTGATTAGTGGTGGTGCTAATCTCCCTGGATTGCACTTCCCACAAGAAACCTGTCAATCAAATAAAGACAGCATTGAGTTTTAATCAATCCAGTCTTTCCTACAAACCCAAACACTGATGTCTGCTTGTTTTTTATCTTAAGCCTTTCTGCAAATGTGTGTTTTAATTCACCCACATTAAGCTGGATCAGCGTTGTACTGCATTCACTGACCACAGAGTAGTGAGGATTTATTGATTGATATGAAAATGATGCAGATTAGAGCTTCATTATGTAAAAGATAGCAATAATCACATTAAGATTACATTTTCTGGAGTCTTCACTGCTAAATCCCACAGGATTTTATTTCTATTCACATTAGAGATCATCCCGGCGCTGATTTGGTTTCAGCGAGGATCACAAAGTGCAAAACAGCTCGCGAGGTCTCACCAGGCAACAGAGAGGAAGAGTAAGTACCAGAGGGAAGTTTGGGATGGGAGGCAGGAGGCTGATTCAACTTCAAGGATGCTTCGTGGCATCTTGATACCATACAGGCAGTGGGTGCGGGGGAAGACAAATTACCAGAGGAATGACTGGAGTAAGGAGAGCTCCCCTCCCAGACTCCTCCAGATGGACATAATTAAACCATTAGCTGGTGGTGGGGGGGTGGTGGCTGATGACTCCATCAGGACCCATTTTAGGCTTAAATAAATGGTGGAAAATAAAGCTGCATTCAAAATCACAGTCCGCTTTTTAACGCACCGTTTACCAGCAGTTAGCCAGGAGCCAAGATCTGAAAAAGAAGAAAAATGTGACAAGATGTTGGACCGTTTCCTCCTAAATGACCTGTTCTGGATTTTCTGCTTTTCTTTATTAACTCTATAACTTCTGGGTAACTTTACCAGACATTCACGGCATGCACATGTCTCTAATGTCACCGGACCGGCCAGACAGGACCATTTTCTGAGCCATTTCAGGAATCAATGGAGTACCTGAGCTGGAGTAAGTACTCAGAAATCCAGAATTATGGGCTCGACACACGGGAGGCGATAAACGACCGCAATCAGCTAAACTTATCACTATCGTTTTGATAACCTGGCACACGGGAGGCGACATGCGGCAGCGGCCAGCGGCAAAAGCTAGCGACGCCTCTATTCCAGGGTGAATAGCGTGTCTTCCGTTGTTTTGATTGGCCGTCAGATTGGAGGGAGTTTTGGGTTATTAAAGCAGTTCAGAGTTGAAACAGCGGTAGATATGAAGTCTCACAAGGTTTTTCTAGAGTTAAGTGAAGTCTTGTAAAGCTCTGGGACATCCGACACGGCAAGTATTAACTTTTCCTCCATGTATGCCCGGAGATGTACTGAGAAGCATCCTGTCCGCTCATTGGTCAGTCAATGAAACCTCTGCTGATTGGTCCTCGTCCGAGCGACAGCGATGAAAAGTTGAAATTTTTCAACTTTCTGGGATTGCGTCGCTGGCTCGCGTGTGCACGACACATGCACAAGCACAAAATTTCACATGCACGTTTTTCGCGTTTCGCTTAGCAGGAGGGAGACCCGCGATTATCGCTTTGTCGCGCTTGTCTCGTTGAAAACGAATGGAGGAGAGGCGATGTCGCCTCCCGTGTGTCGAGCCCATTAGCCGGTAGAGTCGCTGAGTGGGACTTGTGGTTAGACTCATGCTGATTGGTTGTAGCACAGTAGGAAATAACATCGCCAAACAACCCGTACTTGTAGAATTTGAAGAGTTGGTGGTGAAGCAGAATAGAAGGAAAATAAAACAAGCAATGTTCGAGTTTCTTTTAAAATCCTTTTCATCTCTGAGGAGCTTGAGCACCACTAGTGGTCTGAGCTGTTGCTCTAAACCAGGATGATAATTTAGGATGAAACATCCAGGCTCTCTCCCTTCCCTCTTGGGTCTGCTTTACTGTCCTCACCTCTTCTGTCCCACACAGGTGTGCTCTGCTCTCAGAGGCTGCTGGTGTGGATCAGACCTGCCATCATCTATGCCCGAGTCTCTTGGAGCATCTACAGCCTCTTCACAAGAGCCACAACCAGCAATCCTGTCCATAAAGACTAGCATTTACTTTATCTCTGCTACGTTTGGTGGTCATTTCAATGATAGGATCAGTCTTTAGTGGACTCTCGCTGAAGATGATGTTTTGCTCAGTAAAGGTGAGATTTTTAAAACCTGGGCCAGCTTTGTCCAGTCATTGCCGCGTGTCTTGCTGTTGCCACCACTGGACCTCAGGTGCTTTACCTTGAAGGACGGCTCAGAGCAGAATAAACATGGAGGAGCTAACAGGAGAAGAGCCTGACCCTGCACTGACGGGGATTTATCACCCTCTTTATCACCCTGTAAGATTGAAATAATAGCTGATCATAAATCCTCACGGATCACAGCTGGCGTTATATAACTCTAACGGGCTGTTTATTGTGAAGCGGAAAGCAGAACTGTCAAGCTGATCTCACAGAAGTCAGCTCTGCCGTGAAAGGAGTAGCTGCTGAATCATGGGACATATTTCCTTCTCCTGGAGTTTAAGTGACGGCTGCAGTCACCAGGTCACCCGGCAATTTAACCAGGGATCAGTTCTCCTGTGAGAGGAGTGAGACTGCTCTGTTTACCTACCGCTGACTGACAACACCCCCCACCCCTCCAAGCCCCTTTTACTCACAGACTAATATAACGGTAGCTGCTCCAGGGTGTGCCTCGCTTTTTCTTTCCTTTCATTACTGTTTTTTTTCCGGTTCTCCTCTGTCTCTCCACACATCACACCGTCTCTCTTCTCTCTCTCTCCAGCTCTCCTCACTGACAATGAAATACACCGACACCAATCTCGGGGGTCCCTCGACGCCGAAACACAGCTGTGTGGCTGTCCCACTTTCCTGCCATCGAACATCCCGCCTGCCAACACTTCTTCCAACTGTTCTACCAACAGTAAAGCTTTCCCTTTTGCCTTCCCGTAGCTTCCCTCCTCCCTCTGCCTTTATTCTTTCTTCTGTCACTCACTTTAGCGGAGGATGGCGGCGTCAAAGATAAGGGCCAAACAAAAAGTCAACATTCCCCCGAACATCTGTTCTGTATCGCTGCTCCCTCGCTCTGGTGCTCCATTTTACGTTTGATTTCTCTGTCAGCATCAGGGGAACGCTGCTGTGAGCTGCTAGCGTATGACATGCTACAAGGCATACAAAACTCCTTTGCTGAATTTAGAAAAAAAAGAGAGTAGCATATGCTTCCGACAGCACTTTGTGATGTTATAAAGAGGAGACGTACCCTCTCTTTAGGAAGTGGAGCACATACCTGGCATGAACAGAAAGGTGTTTACAGATGTAACAGCTTACTTAGATAGAGGAAGGGGTGCATGCAGGACATGGCTGCATGGGGATTCCTTGTTGTGCCTGAAGGGAGCAGAGTTTAGTCATGGTACAAGATCCTGGGAAAAGAGATTCGGCACATCGCATGGTGGTGTCAAGACTTGTGTCAGTCTAAATGAATGTTAAGGATGCCAAAAAGGTGAGAATGTCACAGAGATGTTGATGATACAGGAAGTGCAACAGCTGATGAAACCCAACATGTTGTCTTAGTTATGGTGAGTTAACCAGTAATCTGGTGACTCTGCTGAAGGGCTGATGAAGTTTGAAGAAACTTGTTAGACTTCTGTTTGTTTTGGGATGCATGAAAGCGCTCAGGGTTCTGATTCTGCTACCAGTCAGACTTTGTTCACAACGACATGCAGCAGCCAGGAGAACCCAACTGGTTAACCCTCACAGGCAACGTCTCATCTAAGTGGGTCTGTTGTTGATACAAGGGTGATAATAAGATAGAATTATGACCCTTGGGCTTTCCATATACCCACCTCTTCTTTGCTGCATTAGATTAATGTGAATCAGCATTTTTCCACTCAGAATGAAAAACCAGGTCTTTAAACTGCTAGTGTGTCTCCTGAACAAGCAATTAAAGCTTTGCTTTGTTGTAGAGTGCTTTAGATACTATCTACCCTTTTTCCTGTGCTGTCCTGAGTCAGAGCAAAGACTGGTGTGCTCTCTACATCAGTGGTTCCCAAATGTTTCAGCTTTAGACACACAAAATAGTCATTTTCAAGCTGTGTGACTCCAAATATCTGGGATTTGACACAAACATGTTTCAAAAGTTTAATAATTCAGGAAATAAAGACAAACACTTCAGCCTCTATTCACTTATATCTAGGGGTGTAACAATATCCAAATCTCACGATACGATATTGTCACGATATGAACCTCACGATACAATATTTATTGAGATATTGTGGGGAGGCTCACGATAATAAGACTCACAACAGAAAATACTTTGACTGGAATCCTCTGTGCTGCGTTCACCGCTGTAGCCTCCATACTCCATGTTTGTTTATCTTTGCTGTGTGGGCTGCACGCACTCTAATTGGTGAACTGGCCGATGACGCGGAAGCAAAGTATCATGGTCTATGTGGAGCAGACTGAAAAGTGTTATTTTCACCTCAAGACGTACTGTACAATGTCGTGACAACACCACAATGATATTGTGGTAATTTTACTATGACGATATCGCGATATTGCCAATATTGTTACAGCCCAACTTACATCCATTTGTGACCATTTAGTTGAGTTTTGTAACAATTATGCTAAAATTATGGCTTCAGCAACAGCTATTCAATTTTATTAGATTTTTGGAATTCATTGTGTAGTTTTTGGTGACCCACATTTGGGTCCCGACCCCAACTTAGGGAACCACTGCTCTAGGTGGCGATTGTCTAAGTGTTCTTTGATTGTGACCCAAACCCTGATGAGTCTAACGTGATGGTTTGGTACCATATACACATTGGTCTATATTCATTAGGGCTGAACCCTAACAGGAAAACCTAAAACAAGGCTCCTCTGGATCCAAGTCAGATGAACCAAACAGCAAATGTAACCTTAACAAAGAGCCTTTATCATCTCTGATTCATTCGTCTGTCAGAAGGTCAAACGCTGGAGGCTGGGAGCCCGTTTATTGGGTCAAAAGGGGAATCTTCACTTATGATTGAATGTAAACGAAAGCACTGACATTTTATGTCAGGTAGAGATTTTTTTCTTGCAAACCCCCAATTTATCCCTCCTTTTCAAGCTTTTTACACTAAAATAACTACTGCCAGCTTCCAAGTCATTTTCTGTCATCAGTATATGAAAAGAGCTTTTTGTGTGACATCTCTTCTGTACAAGCAGGAAAGCACCACTCTAAAGTCAAGATCATCTCAACTAGTTTATGCTCATCACTGATTTCTGATATTTCTGACCCTGAGTCGGTGCTGGTACAACATCCAGGAAGCTGTGTAACACAAATATAAAAGACATAAGAGAAAACAGTAAAGAACTTCAAATAGTTTATTTTCTGAATGAGTTTTGAGCTACTGCTACAAGAGAGGGATCGTTTTTGACAGATTGTCACAATAACAGCAGCAGATTTTCACAGGAGAACCATGGGTGTCACCAAAGACTCTGAAGCTCAGCCGGCAGCCAGGCAGGACATGTGGGAGCGACTGCGTCTGTCATGTTCAAGCTGAGACCCTGCTTTAGGTCCTCTCCCTCTACTGCCCTCCCAACCCTCTAATAATCACTGACATCCCTTTGACACTGGCTCCTCCTCGCTTATCTGATGCTTCGGTGAAACCAGCAATTGGCTTCAAATCAGCCAAACATAATCCCACCATCCCCTCCTTGTTTCCTGGCCACAGCGCTGGCATGTGTGAGGGGACAACAGGGGGTGGGGGACAAAGTAGCTAGTACAGGCTTCACTTCTTGATACAACTCGGTTGCTCTGCCTCCTCTTGTTTCAGGAGGAAGCAGTGTTTAGCACAGTCAGCTAGCACCCATGCTGTCTCTATTGTTCTGTGTAATTGCACTCAATGGACCTTGAGAAGTACAGGCTGCAGCCGTTCTTCCTCACTCTTGCAAACTGATACGTTCAAGCAGGGTGGGAAAAGCTCAAACCATACTACATCTCATGGTTTATCATATTCCTGTGTTTTTATTATTGCTTCACTGTGGCACGTGAGATTTTCTCCTCTTTGAACCCTTCATCTTTTCAACTACCACTTGTTGAACTGGAAGAGCTTGTTACCAGTCTAACCACTCTGTCATCCACCAGTCCACCATCTGTGATTCTTTCTCTTATATCTGCCATTATCAGTTTGCTGCATGTGACATCAGATGTCATACCTGCTGTTGATATCTGAGTTGGGGACAACAACCCTAACAGTTACACCTCAATAAAAACAGCTGCAAAAGATGAAAACACGCACGCATGCACACACACACACACACACACACACACACACACACACACACACACACACACACACACACACACACACACACACACACACACACACACACAAAGAGTTATCTTCCAAAATCTTCCATGCTACTTTCATGCATGACCCAACCCACATCCCAGAAGACATCCCTGTATGTTTTTGTCTTTGCAGGATGGATCCTATCTCAAAATCCTCACGGTAAGGTATGGTAAGCTAAGCTAAAGTAAGCTAAGCTAAGCTAGGCTAAGGTAAGTTGAGGTAAGCTAAGGTAAGCTAAGGTATGCTAAGCTAAGGTAAGCTAACGTAAGCTAAAGTAAGCTAAGCTAAGCAAATTCCGTGTATCTTTATAAAATAAGAGCTTTCTGATTGTTCTAGGAGAGATAAGTGAGAACCAACCATCATAGAGGTACACTCACTCATTTTAATATTTACTTTTCCAGAGTAGCATCACGAGGAGCTGGACAGGTCTCCAGTCCATCAAAGGGACACACCAGGACCAAACACCAGTCACACACTCACATCTAGGGAAAACGTAGTCTGTACTGTGGATGTCTGATATTATCAGCATTAAAATGTAATATCTGAAATTATATGCATGAGATTTTACTTTTTTAATGACACAACTTTTACAAACACATGATACAGGTGAACCTGGAAAAAATTGAATCTGGTGCAAAAGTTCATTTATGTCAGTAATCCAACTTAAAAGGTGAAACTAATATACGAGACAGACTCATTACAAGCAAAATTAGATATAGCTCAAGACTTTATTTGTTATAATTGGGGAAGGAAGGAAACTGATGAAAACCCCACATTAAAAATCTCAGACAATTAGAATATTGTCAAAAGGTTCAATATTCTAGACTCAAAGTGTCACACTCTAATCAGCTAATGAATCCAAAACACCTGCAAAGGGTTCCTGAGCCTTTAGATGGTCTCTCAGTCTGAGTTGGATTAGTGACATAAATGGACTTTTGCACCAGATTCTGAGTTTCACCTGTGCATCAAGCTCCTCAGCTACTTCTCCTCTCACTCAAAATGTCAACATAGGCCAGATCCTGGTTTAGTTTCAGAGATATTTTTGCTTGTTTGGCACAATGTGTTAAGAATAGGACATCTTCCCTGTGTAGTGTGTGTTTCAGGATAATCTCAGGAAGAATGTGATTCAGCTACTGTTGAAGACAAAATAAATATGGCACTGTTTTCCATGGCTAAACTAACATTTATTTTAATTTAATTATATTTTGCACAGATACTGTTTCAAGTTTAAGTATGCATGATAGAAGATATACAGTATGATGTTAGGTAACCACCATAATTTAATATTTCCTTTTTTATGAGGAGGAGAGCCCACATAGTTGTTATCAGGACATTTACAGCTAGAATATCAGATACATTGGTACATCAGATACTGGTTTTAAAAAAAGCAGGTATCAAACTTCTCTAATTTGTACTCTAATAGCTTTCCTTATTTGGAGCTGATAGACAATCCTTTTTAAATTCTGTATTTTAAAGGGAGTTTTTATTGTTGTTTAACTTTTCAGAAACCATAACTCAATAGTGTTACCATTAATCTAAAAATTTGATGTAAATAAAATTTTTATCGTTGACTTGAATATTTATTTTATTCATAACTTCTATAAGAGTCATCTTAATGCCCAAACTACTTGGATACTGAATGAGCCTGAACAGGAAACACCGGGGAGATAATATCAAACCATCACTATGTGAAAACTACGATGATCCCAGTGATGATGGCAATAAAGATGGCATATTAGTGCATAACTACCGAGGGGAGGAGTGTGTGTGTGTGTGTGTGTGTGTGTGTCGTTGGGTGGGGTAGGGGTGGAGAAGAGAGTGCTTAGAGCAAAATAACGCCGGCTCCTATTTTCTCAAGTTCAATTAAATGGCTTGTGACAGTACGCATGTGGGGGCATATCTGCCGCGCACCACTTGACTCCCGTCATTAGGGTGTGATGGTGCCAGGCTACACCAGTTTTATTAGCGTATTTTTAGCAATAATAACCAGCTGGTGAACAGAGAGGGCTGTGAAAATGCTGGGGGGCTCTGTGTTAGCGTCAACCTGAGTCTGAGTCTCCGGGATATGAGGGCTGACTTTGCAGTGCTCTTTGTAAGTGTGATTAAAGCATAGCATGAAGGCAGAATAATGAAGAGTGATGCCCTTTATTCATATGTTTCATAAATGAAACTCAATGACAAAGCAGTGGAACATCAGTGAGGAACGAGTTGCTTGTGTGCGTGCATATGGAAGTGAGATTATGACACAAGCCTTCAAGCTCACGGCAACGCCTCGTCTTTCTCTAAGCAATCTGTTGATTAGCTGTAACAAAGTGGTAAGGAAGGTAAAATGTGTCGAAGTAACTGCCTTCTAAATCTCCTGTCAATTGTTAGTCTAATTAAAAAAATGCTAATTATAACGTGTGTTCGTCTCAAACAGCCGCTCAGGTATAACACCCCTGGCTGTCAGGTGTAAACAAGGCTCACAGTTGCAAAGGAAGGAGAATCAATCGACATCTGTTAATTTATCTCAGGCAGGAGACCAAATTGAAAAATGGATTGCTGGATGCGTGCTCGCTGCAAATCCTGCATTGTGATCAAGAGCGACATATCTCAGCACCTGCTTGGAGCACAATAATGGGCAGGAGCGCAGTTTGGCCAAGCACACAGCCAATAAGGATCGGATTACCGTTCTGGCAGGAGACAGCCGACGACAGGCGGGTGTGTGGAGGACCTCAGACTGGGAGTAGGAGCTGTTTCATGACAGCATGGCAGCCAAGAAGTTTGATTATTGCAATTTGTCTCCAGGGATCGTTACTGTTTGCTGCTGATGTAAGACACAATGGACACACTTCTCTCAGAGTCCTACGTTTGGACTAATGTTGTATTTAATGACCCTTTGTACAACTTTATATGCTGTAGTAGATGAATACTTCATGATTTTTTTTAGGCTGTGTTGTAAACTAACTCAAGATCACAACACACCACCTTCGTCCTGTATTTACTTTGTTAGCCCCGCCCCCAAATAACCAAACAATTCAGCGGACTGATGTTCCCACCTGGTTTGTAGTGATGCATTTTGGTTCTCTGGGTGAAAGGAAACCTAACCACAGAACAAAAAACAAATAAGTGTAGTGCAGAAGTGTGGATAGTATGGACGAGTGAGGGACATCGTGACTAGGACAAGGACAGCAAGTTATTGATCTATGTGGCATTCATTCAAACTCAGTATATTCCCAGTACATCCTGGAATGTGAGTGGTACTCCAACATTCTTCAGGCTGCTTCAGGTGTTAGCAGCTCAGGCTAGCGTTAGCAGTACCCTAGTCTAGCATTAACAGTACCTCAGTCTAGCGTTAGCAGTACCTCAGTCTAGCATTAGCAGTACCTCAGGCTAGCGTTAGCATTACCTCAGTCTAGCGTTAGCAGTACCTCAGGCTAGCGTTAGCAGTACCTCAGGCTAGCCTTAGCAGTACCTCAGTCTAGCCTTAGCAGTACCTCAGGCTAGCGTTAGCAGTACCTCAGTCTAGCCTTAGCAGTACCTCAGTCTAGCGTTAGCAGTACCTCAGGCTAGCGTTAGCAGTACCTCAGTCTAGCGTTAGCAGTACCTCAGTCTAGCGTTAGCAGTACCTCAGTCTACCGTTAACAGTACCTCAGGCTAGCGTTAGCAGTACCTCAGGCTAGCGTTAGCAGTACCTTGATCTCGCGTTAACAAGTGATGTGTCCTTTGTGTTGACGCTTCGAAGCGTGTGTCGGGTAATCCACGAAGATTTTTTGTGATGCGTGTATCGAGGCTTGTTTTGATTACGTATGTTGTGGGTAGGAAAAATAAAAACAGTGCTATACTTTAACGTCACCCTTTTGTTTAGTAAAAATGTTGTTGCTTGAGCACACAGACGTTATTATGTGTCCTGAAATGTTTTTACATCTTTGCATGGAAAATAAACTTAACAACCTAATTAAAGAAAAAATTCCAGTATATGATGTCACTTGAGTCAGTGGTCCTCTTTCTCGGACGTCTGTCACTATTTGAAAACAACATCTCACACCTTGAGGAAACACCTGTATGGTGAAGTACGAAAACTTAATCAAATGTTTTTAAACTAGCTCATATTAGATTATGATCTGTAGCTCTTCAATAGTTTAAAATATAATCAAATCTGTTTTATTTACAGTAGTTCAGGATAAAAATGTCTGATGAATTTATGCAACCAAATGCAACAGACGTCACAGGGTTGTTTGTCAAAACTGGCATTGATATAAAATTATCTCTTCATTACTAATGTTTCAATTAAAAGCTGTTTGTTGTGCTACATCCTATTGTTTGTGTTTTCATCATCTGTATGCATGAGAGACTCAACTTATTAAAACACCTGCTCAAGACAAAATGGGCTAATTGCTTTATTTTCCTGACTGACTCCTGTCATGCGGCAGGAATCTCACGGTTTGCCAAATGTTTTAAATTTGGTGCCAAAATCATCTTCTTTTGTTGTTGTTATAGTTTTCAAGTGAGTAATGTTTTTTTGTTTTTTTCATCAAACCAATACGTGCAAAGCAATTTTAGTATTGATACTAGCTGTCTGGGCTGATCTAATCGTTCCCAAGCGGCTGGATTCACTGGATAATTCCACTTTTTCTGTGCGTATCTGTTATTAGCAGCTGCTGCTGCAACGCTCCCGTTCCTCCACGGCGTCGTTAAACTCTCCTGTTATTACATCTCATCATAGCAGCTGATGTTAGTGGCTGTAAAAAGTGCCTAGTACGTTCACACTGTGAGCAAACCTGCCTTTGTTACAGGAGTCTAATGAGTGGAAATGAATGACTAAAGATCTTTTCACCACTCTGGCTCGGTTTGTACTTTACTGTAATGATAATGCATCCTCCAGTTTAACAAAGCTGCCATTCATATAGCCTGACTCATTGCATAACACCACTCCAGCTCACAGCCAGGAGGCCTGTGGGTGATGTTAAAAGCTAATCTGCTTGTGCGTTCGTGTTTTTCTAAATTTATGCCAGAGTTAAAGAGACTATGTGGAAGTTTAACAGCCAATACATATATAGAAATTTAAAATGTATTCCTCATACATTCTCCTGCAATGCCCTGGTCCTGTAGAATGAGCCCTGGCATTTTTACTGTGATTGCCTCTGTAGGCCTGTAAACTCACAGAAAAGATTGTGTTCGGGTCGAACAAGCAGGCTTCCCCAGTGTCCTCCAGAGGCAGCGTAATGTGTGATGACGTCATGCGCGCTCACGCGCCCGCAGCGTTTGTTTGCTAGCTGTGGCTTAGCGGTAGAGCAAGAGGTGGTTTTGGTAGCTGATTCAGCCAAGAACAAGAAGAGAGCTGCTTCAAGCACCAGCGAAACTCCAGCCCAGACCCCAAACAAGACAAAGAACCCAAGAGTGTATTCCAGCGCGACAAAAAGGGCAAAACTCGAGTCTGGTCGCCGAAGGCAAAGAACGAAAATAAACATCGGTCCGGCCAGCATTTGAGAAGTGGAAAATGCTGAGACAAAAGACCCGCAGTTGGCATCATTGTTGCTGGACAGGTAAGAAATTATTACTAAATACGTGTGGGGTAAGGGTTGTGGGTGCTTTCAAAGCAAACCGGGGGCTTACGTATATCATAGTAGGAACATTTTAGGCAGCTTGTTTAGCGTGTCTCCGTCAGAGTCAGTGGTCAAGATATTAATATTAGTCTTATTCTTATTTTTACTTCTCAGCGCACTGGGACTTTTTTCCAGGGTAGAATGAGTACCGGTACCATTACCGCTCATTTATTAGTGGAAATCTTCGAGATTTCTGCAAATATCTGTCCGTCTCCAAGTAAACACATTCCCCCCAGCGCCGCTGACCCAAACCTCCCGATAGGCAGAACACACGCTACAAGAAGGGCCACAATTTGCGCATTAGGATGCATTCTCTCCAAATGCACCTTTGCGCATTTGATGTTGCGCATTTGGAGAGGATGTGCGCTGCGCGTACAGCACCGTCAGCTCCTGTCAGCCCAGGCAAGAGGAGAGAGAGAAAAAAGACGAGTTATCCGACACCGTGCACGTTCCCTCAATGACTGACAACACGCAGCATCTGACCAGCATCAGATGTGCCGACAGACAGGTGGATCCATGCAGGTGGAGAGGAAATATAGATCAGGAGCACAAAGAAATAAAAAGTCATAACCAGAGGAGTGTGTTGTTGGAACAAAAAAGAAAAACTTTGTGGGCATAAACATCCCAGCTTCTGTTCATGAGACAGAAGATAGGATAATTGTGTCTGGATGTGGAGAATAAATTATACAGCAGTCCTGGTTATCATTTATGAGAATTCTTGGTAAATGCAGAAACATGCAGGGCTTTTATCATTTGATTCATAACCTATGTTTTTGTAATTGATGTTTTCTGTTTGTTTTTGTAGCATCAAATCGATGGAGCTGAAAGAACTCTTTAGATGAGGAACAAGCCAATAGTTTGAAAACAGTGTGTAAGTAACAAATTATTCTCACTGAAATGCAGTGGCTATATGTCAGTATATAAAATCATGTTTTGCTGCTGTTTTTACTTCCAGATTAGAGCTGGAAAGAGAAGGAAGGAGCTTTAGACCCGTATGATTCAGATTATGTACCTCCAATATCAATAAGGTATGTTTTATTATTGTTTTTTTTAATACCGTAGTAACATCCCCACTCTCACTTTCTATTCACTGATTATATAACATTTATTTTTGTTGTGCAATAGGTGTGCATCACAGGATGAGGTTGACCAAATTTCTTGCATTGGCCTGGATGAAGCTGACAATTATAACAATTATAATTATTATATAACAATTATAATTATTATATAGGCTAACAATTATATGTGCTATTTGTTATGTTCTTCCTGTGTTCGTTTTTCATCTCCATTGGATTTTCTTGTTTTAACACAGTATAATGATGTTACATTTACCTTTACCTTTACCTTTCAAGTCGGCGTGACTCTGAAGATGGCGACAGTAGTCGCCGAAACCGTCAGTAATTAAAGGTAAATGTAACATCATTATACTGTGTTAAAACAAGAAAATCCAATGGAGAATTATATGTGCTATTTGAGTTTCACTTAATATGCTAAAATTCTGCTTACAATAGTGGCCTGCACAGAACCCAAATAATGCTGCTACTCTGTGTGTATATTTGCACATATTTTTGTTGATTTTATATTTATATTATTTCTGCATTATTTTTTGTATTCTTTTACGTTTTGCACCAAAGGGAGTGGCACTCCAATTTCACTGTACCCTATACAAAATCAATAAAGGCTATTCTATTCTTTTCTATTCTATTCTATTCTGTATTGGACATTGCTGATTGTGTGGAGGCAAATTTGAAAGACAATTTAGAAGAGCCATCAGCAGCAAGACTGACTCAGCTGTTGTTTTCATTCAGGAGTACAACATGCATGCCTTGTGCACGAGCTTACTATTGAAGCTGCAGTTACACGTTTGGCCTGAGGGGGCAATCACGAGCATACAAATTTCGAAGTCCACATAGTCCCTTTAACATTTTCATTCCAGCTTTCAGCCTCTTATTAAAAGAGTTAACATGTTTTTATTACTAGTGTTATTGCACATTTAAGCCCTGCCCTGCCTATTGATAATATCATGATTTGTATAGCCGACAATGTGATTAAAGAGCGGGTAACACCTAAATCAGCTGTTTTTTGCTGATAACCTCTATAGACGAGTGTCTAATAGTGCTGTAAACATGTGAAGTCATTATTTTTGGCATTTTAGTGCATCTTACTTAAAATTTAATAATTCAGCCCCATACCGTAATTATATCTTCATCTTCAGGTTAAAACTCTGCTCCACATTGATGTAGAATCAGCCACAGCTGATGGCTAAGTAGTGCAAGGTGATGTTGTCTGTGCAATGTTACGTGGCCGCACTGCACTGGACTCCAGGTGCTGTCAATCACTGCCTCTGTGCCGCTCTCTTGGTCTGTCAGGCGACACCTCCTTTAGGCACATTTTTCTAACAGGAAGTGTGGCTGAAGTAAGTCCCGACCCATGGTGTGACTCACCCTTTAAAGCCACTTACACACTAGCATCGGCTCCACTCCATTCTACTTCGCTCCATCCGCCCCAGCCTGGCCACGTTCTTTCCACACTGCCTTAGGAATGCAGACGTAATTGAGCACATGGGCGGTCTCCAAAATTGGCACATAAAATTGGCATGAAGATATCAGTGATGTCATGAGCACATCTCCGAGAAGGAAGCTCCTTCCTGCCCTGACGGAACGCACCAGGTTGGATATTTGTAATGGATTCCTGGCTAGAGTGGAAGATTATGTGTCTGTCACTGCTGTCTGTGGAGGACGTAGAAGACACTTATATATTTGGATTCATGATAACCAGGTTCCTGCTGTTTAGAGCAGGAACACAGGGCAGCAGTAGCTCAGGAGGTAAACGGGTTGTCCAGCGATCGGAGGGGCAGAGAATTTTGCTGTTGTGTCTTTGGGCAAGACACTTAACCCACATAGCCTTAACCCACATAGCCACTTAATCCACATTGCCTACTGGTTGTGGTTAGAGGAACCGGTGGCTCCTGTGCTCAGCAGCCTAGCCTCTGTTAGTGCGCCCCAGGGTAGCTGTGGCTACAATGTAGCTCATCACCACCAGTGTGTGAATGTGTGTGTGATTGGATGAATGATATACTGCAGCATAAAGGGCTTAGGAGTCCTCTGACACTGAAAGGTGCTATACAATGGGTCATTTATTATTTATCAGGTGGGTTCCTGGTGTATCAGATGATTTTGGAGCTGACAGGAGCAATTGGCAAGTTTCCCGAGCTCAGAGAAGGGATGTGCAATGCCGCAAACTTTCAGACTCAGGCGTTGCACGAGATGAATTGCAAGCTGGATGAACAGCAATCTGGCTAAGGTTTCTGAACTTGTACACAGAATGGAAAACAGCTTGAAGAAACTTGGTAGAAACTGACCCCTTGTTCCTGCTGTTGGTGGCCTTGAGATCGCAGAAGTCCAGAAGGCAGAGAAGAAAATTAATCTCTGGTATGTTCCAAAGGTCACAGACTCACTTATTACTGACGCAACACGCATGCACGAACACACAACTTTTCATCCCACGGACTCAATGCTCTCCTCCTCACCTGACTCTCCTTCCTACCCCTGAGCAGCGGAGATTGAAGGGTGCCCTGGATAGCTGCAAACTCTCTCAGTTGCAAAGGGGATCCCTGCCCCTGCCACTCACCACATGTAGCTTTATGTTGTGATTGTCTGAATACGTGCTTTTATGTTTGAGGTGTTTTTTCCTGAACCCCAGCTCAGCCCTCTGTTAGGGGCAGGGTAGGGGGCCTGTATTTCTCCGTTATCCCTTCCCTCCCCCTTCTCACCTATTTCTCTTTAACTACAAATGGGAACACCGTGAAGTGGCTGCATGCCCACAGTCAGCTTGTTTAATGTGTTGTATGTCTGCTCTTGGAAAGGTTGTACTGGAACAAAAATTTAGTTTTACTGGGACCCTGGTTCAATGACAAATAAATCTGATTCTGATGAATAAACTTGTCTTATTAATTTTTATGTTGTAGATTCAGGAATATTTGGTGTTATCTACTTTAAATTCTTGCCGTTAAATTGCATCCGTACCACTTTACGACTATTCATAAATATGGTTTCATGTGCAACTGCTAGTTAATGCAACAGATGACTAATTAATGTAGCTGAATGGCTAACAACTAGTTTTATTAGTTCCATTATTATAAAGCCAATTAGCGTAACTTGAAAATAGCTACCGTCTTTTAATTTAAAGCTGTTTAAAATCTTACAATTAGCATCTTTTGTTTTAGTTTTTGTAGTTTTTACCTAAAAAAGTTTATTCTGGAAGCCATGTCTGCACAGACATGAGTCATAAGTAGTTATAAAACTTTAAAAGAAAAGGTTTAATTCAGCTAAGTAGCTGGGAAGAGGAACACAAGATAAATGTCACTGCATTCATTAGATGAGTCAAATTTAGCTGTGAGCACTTCTATTCTGACTGCCAACAAACAAAAAATGTAATACCTAATTATGAGAATGGAGAAAGGTTTTCTCTTAAATTAAATATTCAGTTTTTGTAGAACTAAAAATCTGACTTTTGTTTCAACAAGGAAAATGAGAGAATGATGTACTTTGTGATGCTTATTGCTGAGAAGTGTCATTTATTATCACGTTTATTATAACTTTTGATTTAAGTAAATGCTGAGATTTCTTGGAGCAGCAATAAACACAAGTGAACATTTCCATTAACGTTATGATAGAAAGAATTTAACGGGTTCCTCATTTGAGTTGCTTTTACCAAATATCCACTTCATTCTATTTAACCATTCTGTAACAGAAAAGGTTCGTTTCTGTGATTACCTGGAAACATATTGACACAGATACAGCAAAGGTCCTCAAACCATGAAACTACTACCACCATGTTTAATTAACTAAGGAACTGCTGCTCGTCTCCTGTAACAAAATATTCTCTTCCTACAAACATGAAAGTTAAAATTTGATCTGATTTGTCCGCAGACTTTTCAATCATACATTTAATAAACTGCTAAAAATAAATAAATAAATAAATTTTTTTCATTTCCTGCTGCTAATCAGCCATGCACCCTCCCTGTTGTTCAGTGTTCTTGTAGATATAAGACTGGTAAAGTTACTGGAACTATCATTTAATATAACTGAGGTATGTTTCAGCTCATTATTTTCATTTTATTTTATTTTATTTAGAGCTGTCTAGCTGACATATTTTAGGCTGATGATCACAGTGAGAAACCACCACACATCATCTCAGGGTGTTGGAATTTTATTCTAATGACTGACAGGCAGTTTGGTACATCAGGGCTGTAGTAATGCTTTAATGCCATAAAAAACATGAAAAATACATTTTAAAACTTGATTTTACATTTTATTGACAAATTGACTGCTCTAAAATTATGACTCTGAACATTAAAAGTATAAAGATACCCCAATAATCAAAAAATGCACGTGTTGCAAGACAAATAAAACTCTTCTCTAGAGTAAAATACAGTTTGAGGCTCTTTATGAAGGTGGCTGCAGCTTTAAATGTCTATCTGTGTGTGATAGCATCAGGAGGACCTGCTTCTCTGAAGACAAATGTTCCTTTGACCTTTATATGAACCAGCAGCCTCTAGTGAGTGATAACTCATGACCTGGTTGACCGGTGTGGCATCCATCTCCTACACCAGTAAAGATGAATGCAATGATGAACGTACTCACTTGGATGCTATTTAGATAGCCCTGAAGTCACGGCTATGACAAACTACACCGTAGGAGCGAGCCTTGTTTATTCGCTCTGCCAGTTCAACGCTGCACAAACTCACACTGTGCCACAGGGAGCCTGTGCAAAACCAGGGGTCAAATAAGGACAGCCATTTGTCTCTGGGATGCTGCTGACTGTACAGACTAATGCAGTACAGTACAGCACCTGTTTATGCTGAATGAGACGACAAAATAAGAAACAACACTAAATTATTAAAATATTAATATATGACCATTTCTACCCTTCTGCTAACAGATACTAAAAATCACAGATTATTTTACTCTAACTGAAAAATAAACGGTGTGTGTGAATTGTACAGAAAACATTTGATTCATAAGTCTTTTTAAATGTTACCAAACACGTTTAGAGAAGTGAATCACGTCCATATGTCTCTCTATGCACATGCATTGTCTCACCCATCCAAAACTGTAACTATACTCAAGTCTTTGAGCACAGAGCCTTTAACCTCAGCTCATGTGTCTTCTTTCTATTTGCTGTCATCCCGTTCTTTACTGACTCTGCAGCTTCCTGGGTTACAGACAGAATCTGTGATGAATGTAAAGAAACATCTTTTTAAAATCAAGCCTAAAACATGCTAAAAAGTTCAGTAAAATAACTATAATATAACATTATTTATAGGTTGTTGACATGACAGCACCTTTTCCAGAGTAGTCTTTGGCCCAAATTCACTAAAGGATTGTTCTTTAATTTGTTTTTCATCTTTGTTTCTCACAAAGAGACAAAGTGCACCTCAGTGTCTCTGCGCTGGTGCAGTTTGCTTACATTTATATAAAATAGTATGCATGCATAAAGGAAAACACACCCACATCTGTTAATTAACAACAGAGGGAAAAAGTGTCTGATTCAAAAAGACCTTCAGTTTGTGGCACGCTTTTATTTTGAAATATTCCTAAAATCTGTCATTCTGCACATTATTTTAGTGAAACAACAACTAAAGTCAAATTTCCTTTGTGCACCAAACCAACAGCAGGCAAATCCTACTTTTTTCCCATCTTGTGGACAGAGGGTTTGTTTTACTGCAGGGTATTAATTTTTAAAGCACTGTAAGAAACTGAACCACAGTAATGGGTGTAATAAATTTGCAGATGTTAAAACACAACTGCTTCACCCTGAATAGCAGGTTTCTGGTTCCACGTGGCTAATTACCATAAGCAACAAGCAGCACATAGCTTAATTAGCACATCATCACATATGCAGGCTAAGCAGATATTTATGTGCTGCAGAATCGCTCTCAGACTTCCTGTTTTCATGTCATAATATTTTTAATGCAACAGTCACAGTATTAATGTTCATTATTGTTGGTAATTAATTTATAATCCGTTACTGATTTTCATTTAAACCTTTTAGGAAACACAACTGTTTTTTAAAAGGGAATAATTAAATATATCTGTTAACTAAAATGAGAAATGAATGCTCCTAGAAGAGAAAGTCAGTGAAACTCTTGGTGGGGAGTTGGAAAAGCAAAATTAAAAAGAAAATTTTCAAATTTCCATTTGGATTAATAATCAATAAGACACTTTTGTCTTTAAATGTAGTTATTTGGTTTATATAACACCTATAAGAAACACCTGAAACAGTTACCAGGAAGATTAGAGCACTTGCAGCCTGGAGAGGTCGCCACACTCACCTGCAGGCACCTCTCTCAGGTTGTGTCTTTGTTTGACAGCACTGAGTGTGTGTGCGAGCATGCACACGTGCGTGTGTGTATGTGTGTGTGAGCGTGTGTGTGTGTGTGTACACGCCTGTCCCCACATCCCTTTGTGCGCTCCGTGCTCAGTTTCTGTTCCACACTTGTCGGCGCACGCACACAGGCAAGCACTTCTCTCCCTATCCAACTGATGGTCCATTCAAATTAAAATGAACTTCCATCACGCTAATGGGGGGGGGGGGAGAACAAAGCATGGGCTCGCCACAGTCAGCAGGAATAGCAGGAGGATTATCGCTGCAATCGTCAGAGCTATTATCATTAAACCGCGTTGCCACTCTCCCCCTCTGCAGCAAACCAACAGACCACAAGGTTACAGCAGCAAAACTTCAAATCCGCTCAGCTGAGCTTTTGGCTGCAGAAGCACCCGATGCTGCAAAGGTGCTGCACACGATTAGTTACTTTTCAAATGTCCAGACATGACGCGTGCACTCTTAGAGATGTGCTGTGTGCTTGGAGCAACATCTAAATTAGTTGATACTGGGAACAGTGAAGTCAGGCAACCATTATGGGTCAAAATCAAACCAAAACCAGCTGCTGAGTCAAACGAAAAACAACTGGGTTGGGTTTTATTGAAGATGTGTCTAAAAAGGGTTTCATGTAATTCCTACCTAGGAGACACAAAATCCTCAACACATCTACCTGCTTCTCCATTTACTTAAGATAAAAAGTCTAATAATGTTCCTTTAAAAAAGAGCAATTGTGCCACACCTACAATCTCCTTCATAAGTGCAAACAAATGAAACACTTTATGATTTTATCTTAGAAGTCGGAGCTCAAAACCAAATTAAAACCAGATTTCTAAACTATCAGGATTTGCTGTTGTTCATTAGGCTAACAGCATTAGTACTACAAGCCAGTATCAATGGATTTCCCTGCATTGAAACACTTCAGCAACGTGTTCACCAACAGAGGAGATACTGTGTACGTACATTACAGCAGCTACTCTCACTAGCAGGGCAGCCATATTGGAAAGAAAGAAAGAAAATATAACTTTAAATTATTATTTTTCTATCTAGCTGCCCTTCTGTCATCACCACCCACACATCAACCCACTGACATGTTGGTAATCACCATGAAAACAAACAAGCATCTATAGAAGAATCAACATCATCATTTATTCAACAATGATTCAAACTGGGATTTGTTATTTCATCTTACTTTTACTTTATCACTAAGACCACCTTAAATATGGTGAATGTCACGTCTTCTGGTTTTACCGTGCTTGCAGGAAGATTAATGGGATGAGACATAATTAGAGGACAATAAGACAGGTATTTGACTGAGGTGCATAAAGGCACATCTGAGTTTATGTTCATATTTATTTATTTATTTACTTATATTTTCGGAGGGTAAAGTCTCTTGAGATGAAACGTCTCGTTTTCAAGAGGGTCCTCCTTCCATACAAGACAAAAATTGAAAGACAGCAAGTAGCTGAGAGACCAAAAAAAACTACTACTAATAATAATGATAAAATAAAAAAATAAAAATAAAAAATTACCTGAAAATATGCAAAACAAACAAAACTAGCCAAACCAAACTGCAGTATAATACATTATACCAGAAATGAGTTAATACAAGCTAATTTGTTCTCCACATCAGTTAAGTTAGAAGTAAAAAAATCACTCCACCATCCAATAAAAGGTAACTGACCTTTTGTCTCAAGACAAACTGGGCAAGCAGAGTTCTAGTGGATGATTGCACGACTTTTTCCTGAATAATTTCAGGCTGTGTGTGAAATGAAAAGAGGTCAAATGAGTGTTCTCTGCTGTGTCAAGTGTTGATGATGATTAGAAAGAAATACCTTTCGCAAAGTTGCAGAAAGTTCGTTCAGGAACCAGGAAAATGTTTCTAACAACACTCTGATTTTACCTTGGGTCTAAAAATAGATGTAGATCCATCTGTCCCATCGTCTCAGGGACACTTCCTGTCGTTGTCCTTTACGGGTGGTAACGTGTAGCTTCTGGTTCTATGCATACCATACTGGTTTTGTTTCTAAAGCACATTTAAAAAATATCATGACAGCTGACCAAATTGTTGTACAAGAGAGGCAAACAGAAAAGTCTAGGTACAGATATAGACATTGCACCCTTCACCCCCTTATAACGGTTACCTGAAGCACCACTGACAGCGAGGTAGAGGAGAGGAGTGAGGATGAAACTCTCCAATCTGACAAATCCCACCCAAGCAGACCCATGCCAAAGCTCCATGTGTGGTTAAACAATTCAGCTGAATCCGACTGGATGTATACTCAGGCCTTATCTGAGGGAAGCCAAATACACTCTGAGCTATCAAAGCCAATGGATGGCTGATTGGAACTCTTAGTTTTTCAGGCAAACGCAAACACATCTATTACGCTCCAGCACCCCAAGCTGTACAAATCAAAACCCGGGTGGCAAGGTGAAAAATAAACACCACGGTGTGTGACTGTCGGGAAAGTTAGAAAACAGGACTTTACGTGTCGCACAAATCAGCCCGGAGGTAAATAAAACTCCAGCTTGACCAATGCCGGCAAAGTCGGGAGTGATCTGCACAGTTAATGCAGGCAAAGACTTTTCTAAATACCTTTTTACAGGCTTGCAAGATAAGCTCGTCTGTCTCTCCAAGAAAAAGCCCTAAAGGATGATAGAATCGATGGATGAAAGAGGCATTTACTGTAGGCTGGGGGTGGGGGGATTGTTATTTAACACTCGCATGTGAGTAGAATGATGAGGCACCAAAGCAACGCTCACTTATTATCACTGCACTAATCTGCCATTAAACAGTTCCTCTTGGGTAGATGAAATGTGTGTTTACAATCAGCTAAGAGCCATCAGATATGTTTACATGGTTTTTGAGAATATTTAGGACACCTACAGAGTCCAGAGATGATATCAATACAATTAATCACTGCTTCAGGAGATTTTGTATTAATGATGACACCAAAGATTGAGAGGCGGTAGAGCCAGTTACATAGGACATGCTGCTTAAATGTAAGCAGTTGCTTCTTTACATAATCATTGTAAAAACTGACTATAAATCTAGAGCCATGTGCACGCGATGCCGGGTTTATGTGAAACTGAATATCATCTCTGCTTATCAAGGAAAAATCTTGGGTCCACACCACTTTGTTTTCAGCAAAAATGATCCAGTGCATTGTGAAGTACAGTCATAGGCCCAATCCCAATACTCGCACTTGCACCCTTGCGCTCTTCAATTGTGCGTTCCTGGTCAGGGGTGTGAGTGCGTAGGGTGTCCCAATTCCCATGTGTGGAAGTTGACCACGCCCATTTTGCACCCTTAATCCACATTTAGCCCAAGTCCACAGCAATGCGGACTTCGGGCAACGGTATTACCCACAATCCATTGCTGCGTGGGAATTTTGAGAAGAAGGCGGAGCAATGACTCAAGTATCCTTTTCTGAAAACATGTATTTTCAAGTGAAAGAAGTTCATTTTAAGACGATTAATGATAATTATTCATGCTCTGAATGTTTTAGACTAAGACATAAATGTGGACAGCAATTAATTTAAATTTAGTCAAATAATTGTTTGTTTGTTTGAAAGCTGTTAATAAAGATTTTTTAAAAAGCACAAACAGCGACCGGCATCCCAGTATGAGTCGCGGTCGATGACGCAATGCTCACTGTCCCAATATGGCAATTACTTGCACACTTGTGTACTACGCACTCAAAGCCTTACTGCGCACTTCCTCTAAGTGCACTTCACAGAAGGGTGTAGGGCGCAGTGCGAGTTTTGAAATTGGGCCTTAGGCATGCCAATCCTGTATGCAGCCATTTGCCGTGGCATAGGTGGTGGGGAATAACCGTCCTTAATGTTGTCCTTCGCCTGTGGTCTTCTACATAGAGTAGTTATTGAGTTTGCAAAATCGAACATAAACACAGGTCACTCGTGATGTCAGAGCATTTTTGTCACGGGCAGTGGCGTTGCAAAACCTAAAACCGCGGTTATTTACGTCCAAATGCTGACAGCGGAGAATTCACAAATTTCCACTTTGGTCTGAATTTTTGAAAGAATCCCTTTTGATGACATTTATCTTCACTTACGTGTCGATGATCGCCCTAAAACGTAGAAAACTATCTTCGTTTAGCTGGATACTTGGCTACATGTGCACAGGGTCAAAATGTAGCCATTTGTTGCACTAAATTTGTTTAAAACACATTTTTTCACAAAGGAACAATGAAACTGCTGTTCTCTATGTAAAAAGATGGATATCCTGCAAACTTTTAGCTTTACTTCTAACGTTTAACCAGAAAAATCCTGTTTTTTTCCCTAAGTAAATTACCTATGCAGAAAATTATTTTTAGGAAATGGTAACAATGGAGGTGCAAAGGTTCTGTACAGGTTTAGGACAACTGCACAGTGTTTGCTTTGAGGCCTTATTTTCTCTAACTCATCCTCAAAATGGAGGCAGAAGAACTAGCATTTCCTACTTTAGATAACACAAAGTTTAGCAAACCAAAAATGAGAAACATGCAAACAATTATGACCCATTTGGCTTTCCATACTTCCATCTCACATTGGTGCAGGCAGGTCTTAAAGTCCCTGCTGGCATCTGAACTGATCAATATGTTAGCAAAAATCTAATCCAACTTTAAAAATGCAGGCACCTTCTTCTACACGAGGGTTAACGTATTCTTCATCAGAGGTCTTCACCGTGAGGGTTTGGTATGAACACATGAACATATGTTGTGTTTTAACAAACACATTACATTAATAACATCTAGCAAATGAATTCTGACAATATGAAGTCACTTCGGAGAGTCCCATCACTGGGATCTTTGTCTGCATACCTTCAAAGAACATAACATATTGCAGATTAAGACCTAGAAATTCAAATTAATGCTGACTCTTCAAGAAGGAACAGATACAGTGCTATAAGAGCAGCCAATTAGTCTTCTCAGCTCATTCACATTAATAATGTACAAAAGATGGACAGCAGTGATTATTGTGATGGAGTGTCCTCCTCCGCCCGAGTTCTGTGACAGAAGGTTAGGAGAAGTTTCAGATTCAGCAGCGTGTTTCCACCTTAAAGGTGCAGGAGTTTCCCCGACCTGCAGACAGAGCCTCTGGAGAGGCCTTCTTGTAAAACGCTCCTTAGTAATGGAAATAAAAGTTGCCCGCTCCTTACCACCCCCCTCCCCCACCATGCAATAAGACGTGTGTACTCTAGCTTAGGCCCCTTCATTAACGTTATCTCAAATAGGCACCCAGTCCGATGGCGAGAGAGGGGACGGTGAGCGTTTAAGCTGCTTCATCCAATTTCATTCTTCCGTACAAGGCGGTGGGGTATCAGTGTTAAATTTGCCATGTCAGCACAGCACACACGCCACTTATGCTGTGCTGTGGCTGAAGCATGACACGAGTCTGGAGCTCTAAGCCAACCGCGCGCAGTGTGCCAGCTCATCAGTTGCTGGTCACGTGGTTGGGATTTTTAATTTTCAAATGCACCTCATGGCGACTTAACCCAGTTCAAGGCTGATTCTCTGCATTTTGGACTAAATTTGTAAAACAAAGGCAATCTTATTAGATCCCAGATTCCAGCACCTTTTTGTTTTCTATTTGGAGTTTCTGAAATATGTTCCTATTCACAGCATCAGCTATCGTGCTGAGAGTCCGCCTGAGCAAGCCGGGGGACAACAATAGCTGTGTGTAAGCTGCAGAAATGAGGGAAAGAAAACGCAGAGGAGGGGAGAAATTTTCAAAAACACAACATGAAAGAGAGGTAGAAGGAGAGGAGACGGGCGAAACTGCACACCGTCAAATGATCTGGCCTCTCTCCAGGCGTGATGACTCAGGGATGATGGCACAGTTAGAGCTAATTAGGATCATAAACGGGAGAAATGTTTTGCTTCTGTGATGTGTGGGGCACTTCCACGCTATTGGCAAGACTTCATATTAGATAACGACAGCCTGTCTTGATGTAGCATGTTTAAAAGAATAGTAAAAATCAGCTGCCTGAAAATGAACGGAATCTCACCCAGCAGGTAGTTAACGGTGTTGGTTTGGTGAAATTTAAAGATACAGTTTAATCTGAGTCACGTTGTTTTTGATGCTGACTGCATCAGTCTAACAGCTTTTAATCACAGTTCAACCAACGGGTTGTTTTCTTTAGTGTGCTGTTCAAATCACATTACACTATAAACTAAACAATGTTATAGAAAGTATTTAACTGTGTGATCTAACACCTAAATAAATAAAAAAACATTTAGTATCAGTCGTATTGATACATGCCCCTTAGACTGGATGGTAGGAAACTAAAAAAATGTTTTAACTGAACAGGAAGAGATTTTATATAGAAAACCATTGATTTCAAAATCTAAGAGTTGAATCACATCTTTAAGACCTTTGTCCGGTTGTGTTTTAAGATTCTCTGGAAAACATGATATTGATATTTTGGACAAAAAAATTTGTGGAGGAGTCCTGGATGATTAGTCAACAGATAAATGTGTCTCCATTTTCATCCCAGGTGCTAAAAGCAACCAGAAATCTGGAGGTGCTGCTTTTAAATCTAAACACTGTCTCTGAAGAAACAAGCTAGGATAAAGCTCTGTGTGTTTCCTCCTCCAGTCCGACAGGGCCTCACAATCAGCTGACAGTCACTACAGGAAGCTTCATCCCTCCTCTACGTCGCCGGAACCCACTTGTTGCTGTGCCGAGTGGACTCCAGACGCACAAACACTGACAGGAGGAGATAATGCCTCCGACTTACAGCGCTGCATCTCTGTTTATGAGGACTGACAGAAGCACGCCAGCCCATAAACACACACACACACACACACACACACACACACACACACACACACACACACACACAAATGAACACACACGCACACACACACACTCATGCACGCACACATACACGCACACATGCACGCACACACACACACACTCATGCATGCACGCATACACACATGAACACATGCACACACACATATGCACGCATGCACACATAGAGGCACACATGCACACACACACATGCATGCACACACACACACACATGCATGCACGCACACACACACATGCATGCACGCACACGTACACATGCACGCACACACACACTCATGCACGCATGCACACACACATGCACGTACACACACACAAACACATGCACGCACACACACGCATGCATATACATATATATGCACGCACATACACACACACACAGACACACACACACACACACACACACACACACACACACACCCTTTAGCATATGGAGGCTGCATTTGCTGTTTCCATCACAGGAACACACACATTAGCGCTGCGCTGTTGTCAGATGTCTCCCCTAAACTAGTCACTGTTTTGAAAGCTGTTGTGGACAGACTGATGGAGCGTAACACAAGACTAACTCAATTAAACTGTTTGTGTTTGGTCGTCATGGCAACAAGTGCAACAAGTTATTTGCCGTGTGAGTAATACCCTTATCTTTCCAACAGTGGGAGTCATCAAACAACAAACTAATTAACTTTAGTGTCACCTTCTGACGCTTTTCCCTCTCTTCTTTTACATACTTTTGATTTTTGTGGTGTATTTTCTGCACGGCCCGACCGAGGCAGCACGCTGCAGCGCCAACGTGGGTCATTTAGACATTTTTACATGAAATTTGTTTTCTACTGCTGAACTTTAAGTACAATTTTTTTCTCCCAAACTCCATAAAGCCAGGGGGGACTATTACAAGATAATTACTAATTATGCTAATGCACTGAAGTTGTGCTGTTCCTTTTCCTTGGTCATTTTATCTGCCGTCCTCAAGAGACCACAGTCAGTGGTAATAACTTTTTTCTCCCCCCCTCAGCTAAATGCTCGGTCATTTAGAGGACACCATGTCCTAAACCGCCAACCTCTCCACAGCAACCCTTAATCAGGAAGCGCCTGTAAATTCACAAAGCCATGTGAGCACACACGGTCGAGCGCCGTGCCCGTTTCTGCCAGCACGACCTTCATTAACCTCATAAATGCCAGCGGTGTTCCTGTCGCAGCTCTTAATGCCATTATCAGCACCAACGCAAACAAATGTGACAGAACCGTTTCAGGCTGAAACCGGAGCTTTGCATCTGCAGAATACATCTCTCCTCGGTTTCCTTTCATGACTGTGACATTGGGAAGTCCCAACACTCAAAACCAGCATCATGACTACCTTTTTACTGGCGCCATTATTCACCCTCTAAAATGTTAGCTGGGCTCCACATCATACACACTTGTGCTCAAAACTCATCTTTTTTGTTCTTAGTTTAAACCCTGTTGCAGGGTTAGCAGCAGTTTTTAAAACATTTTAAACACTTTCATATTTAATTTGAAAAAAGACAGCGGGAAGGCAAAAAAGGGAAAATGACATTCAACACACGTGCATGCAGCTGGAGTCAGACTGGGGATATTTCCTGCAAAAAGGACTTGGAAAAATGTATATCTGTGTGAAAATCACACAACTGGCAAAAGCTATTAATGCATCATTTGCATGCCGTAGGAGTGTTTATTTAGTATGAGTCAACAGGAGAGCTATTTCTTCTGTTTCTTATGATAAAAGCATAAATACTTAAGATGAATTTACACAATCAGAAGAACTGTATGAATAAATCACTAAATAATGTGTTACATCAGTTTATATTTAACACATAAATTACTTTTACAGTCATAATATTGCCACAGCTTTTTTACTTTATTGTGGTCTAAAAACTTTTGAAAACTATAACAATAATAATAATAATAATAATAATAATAATAATAATAATAATAATAATAATAATAATAATATTAAATAAGGTTGTAAAAATGTCAGCTTTTTCAATATCTATATTTAAAATAATTTTTTGTTGAGAAGTTTTTTAAAGTTACCTGTGTTGCATGCCTCAATACGACTAACACGTACCAGGTGTTTAATGACTAGAGGATAAATTAAACAAAGATGCATAAATAATCATTAACTACAAAACAAATCAGACCTACTCTGCTTTAATCGACACTGAAAGCCACTGAGGAGACCTAATGAATCTATAACTGCTTTCCAGCTTGACCTTTGACCTCTGCCCTCACCTCGACAGCACCTCCATCACTGCCATCGGCGCTAACAGGGGAGAAGGGGAGAGGATGGAAGTGAGCGGCCTGTCGTGCTGCTCGCTTGGACCTGATACAGTCAGAGACTCAGCGAGTCAGAATCAGGTCTGTGATGGACCTCCCCACCCCCCCACGGTCACCTGCACCCCGTTCCTCTGCCGCTGCCTCTCCACAAACAAGGCTGTAAACAGTGAACGCCACATAAATTAGGTTTCACTCACAGTGTTTTCCACATTTCCCCCTCGGCGCGCCTGATGCGGCGCTGATACACGCTACTGGGAGTACACGGTGATGAGTGTGGCTATAAAAGAAAAATCATGTCGCTCTATAAATTTCAGAAAAAGCCCATGTGGATAAAGGAGACAGAACATGTGCCACAAAGGTCACGCTGCTGATTGACTGATATCAATTCAGCATATATTTTTGTCCTAACCTGGGCTGTGTCACATCCGCCGTCCCTCTGGGGACGAATCACAAAGCTGTGATTAACCAAATAACGGCTCGTCTGAGAGTCAAACGCTGCTTCTACGAAACAAAGTCAGGGACGAACACCCAAACGCCAAAGCTGATGGATTCAATGAGTCTGGGATTTCTGGGAATTCAAGGGAGGGACGACTGCCAGCAGATGAGACACAAATAAATCTCAGGTCTGTAATCTTTACTCTGGACTTATTTGTTTTTGTCCATCTAAAAAAATGAATAAACAATAAAGGAGTTTGTTGGAAAAGCTGTAGGACAGACAAACCTTTAGAACACTCAGGTTTTAGTGAGTCCATCTACAAACAATCTGCAGCCTTTTCAAGGGATTAAGCCTCAAATGCCAGGCGATAATCCCTCTGTGATTTTCATGCCTTAAGATTTAGAAAATAAATAATAATTGCGCAGAAAAAAGACGACAATCGTTTGGCATTTAAGATGAAGAGCAGTGATGAAGAAAACTTAGTCCGGCTTACGGGTAATCTGAGGTCAAATTAGAAGTAGGAAGGATGATAAAGTCTTTCTTTGATGTCTTCAGAGAATCCCAGAGGGAGAGAGCGGGACCGGGGCTCCAGCGGCCCTCCCAAACACACAACTCGTCTGCAGCCGGCCCCTGAGCTGGCCCCTAATGTCCCGTGTTATCAGAGTGAATCAGCAGGGCTGATAAATTAGCCTCTCACAAAAACACACTCTGAAGGCCCGTCAGCTAATGTGTGATACTCATATGCAATGCTTAATGTTGTGGAACCAATTCTGTCGTTTCCATTATGTAAATACATTTGCCTCGGCTCTATATTTTATGTATTGTCTCCCTTGTCTCAATTACTTGGGCTATTAAAAATCAAGAGGTTATGGAAATGAAGCGCGGTTTGTCTGTTTGTGGTTTGATGACAAGAGCAAAGTGTTTATGAAAGCTGGTTATGCATTCAGTTACAGACGTCAACGCGCTCGTCCACGCTCCACGGTGTGATGGGATGGCACGCCAGCATCATGGAGCCTCAGCATACACGAGTCCTCATCACCGGAGAGCACCCAGCTAAATAAAACTACACCTGCTGGTGCTCTTTTACTAACAAAGGGGGTGGAGTATGTATTTAATGTCAAATAGATCATTTCTTTTAAATTTGGTAAAAATTCTCAACAATCTGCCTGATTTTAACAAAATAAAAGCTCACATGAGAGGTGGTGAGATGGGAAGTTGTCATTTATTTTTGTTATTTTATTTATTCCAGTTTTATTTCACTGGTAAAGGTGCAGGGCACAAAACCACACCATCAGTGTCCACTACAGAATAAAAAAGTCTTCAGTCAGTAGAAATCAGCGTTCATGATGGCTGTCTGCTTAGTTTGGTAAATGATTTATATTTTACTTCTGAAAAGATGAAAAATATTTAAGAAAAGAAATTTCAGGGGAAATGAAGTAAACACTCTTTCTTTCTGTTTGAGGCCCAGCTGTTTGCTCAGCTGGAGTCGAGGTCAGAATCAGATCTCTGAGTTCAGACAATAAAAAATAAAACCTCATTAGAAACTCTAAAAGGAGGAACCCATTAAGGGTTTATAGGATTAACCCTGATATGTGGATGGAGTGGTGCATTCACATGTCAGCGTTTTCATTCAGATGAGTGCAGTTTTATTATCATTATTATTAAAATATAGAAAACCGGAGCTGAATGGAAAATATTTGTTAATTAAAGTTAAACAGGGAGCCGCGTAATCCTGATTTTTACGCGTGAAAAATAATAAAACCTGTAAAGTAAAGACTTTATAAAAATAAAAAATAACCGATGGACGCATGAAGAAGAAAAAAGTAGGAGTTCTATTTTAGAGTCAGTTTTGTGATCCAGGTTAAAATGAGACTTTTGGTGTTAAAAACTCCGCAGAAACTAAACTTTATGGAACAGACACCGCGTGGTTCACAGCCGCCGCCGCGGGTTGTTGTTCCCTGAACCTGAACCATGCCTCCGGGTGTAAAGAACCTGATGATAGGTCCTGGGGTCGCCGCGGAGAAAACTGAGCTGAGGAGCCGCGCGAGTCGGCCGCGGCTTCCGTGCGCTCCGGTGCCGCCGCCGTTTCCACGGCCGTGCGCTCCGGTGCCCACCCCGGTTTGAATCTGAAAACGAGAGCCTAGAGAGGAGCAGAGGGTCGTAAAGTACCTTTTCTCTTGGACCGCCTCCTCCTCCTCCGCTTCAGCTTGCACCTGACCTGGCCGCTCGGAGCGCCCGACGCGCGGCTGCTGTTTCCAAGTACGGATGCCATCGGCGCAGTCTGCGGAGAACTTGGACTCGGTTCGGCGCTCCTTCAGCCCGTTCTCTGACAGCGCTGCGTCCTCTGCTCGGCTCTGGTGCGTTATATCTCGTCTCTGTGCCTGGTTATTCTCACCCCTCCGAACCGAACCGAACCGGGGGGGTTTCTCTGCGCTTCTGTTGCGGCTCAGAAAGTCCAGCTCGCCTCCAGCTCACGGAGAGATAGTGTGTGTGTTCGCAGCGCAGCCTGGCAGCTGTGTGAGACCGCGGCGCCTCACCGCCCAGCCACAGATCTGGGCACCAGCCACTTTGGACTCAATCACGCAGGACGCTTATCTATTTGCTGCCGAGGTTCCTAATTAGGGTCCAATCGCGTCTGTTTGGGAGGTGTGACATCAGCGGCGACACCCACCAGCTCACACCCCTTCCTCACCCGCATTCACGCACTCTGCGCACTTTTTCTGCACTTTTCCTGAAACCCAGAGAAGGTTGTCTTGATTCTGCCCACCACCGAGGGGTCAAGGGTCAACAGGAGAAACTAGAAACTTTCCTCTGAGTCTCATTTGTTTGTTAGCTGGATTTCATGGATCTCTTTGGATTTTCCAGCTGGATTCAAAGTGAATTTTCTTTATTTTGTCAAAGTCAAAGGAAAATCACTGCAAGTGCAAAGTGCAATCAACCTCCAGCTTTTCAAACACATCTTAACTTTGAAAATCTTATCTGAGTTTTTGACCTTCGGGAACCATACAAAAAACCTGTTGTGGCCACAAAGTTTGAAGATTGTGACATTTTGGCATTTTTGTGCGAAAGCCTGGTGTCGAGGCTTTCAGAACGCATTTGTGTTTCTCCTTGCTGCGGGTTATTGTTCTGGTCCCCCGGCCTCTGCAGCAGAAGGTCAGGTGTGTTTAGCGGGGAGGCGCTGTACGCTGCTGCTGGACACATTCAGGTGCTCTAGCTGTGAAAACATGCAGATTCTGTGTGTTTGCAGAGTTAAAGAAACAAGCATGACATCTAAAAGATGGCAAAACCAGCCTGTTGTTGCCTTTAAATGCTTTTCTTAGATAAACACACTTCCAGCTGCTTTTAATTTGCATAATAAAAAATAAAGTCGTGCATTTTGCTGAAAAATAACAAAACAAATCAGTGCATCGTGTTTGCTGATGTGAGATGGAAAAGTCACTTTGAGGCTCTGCTCTGGATGGAAATGTTTCCTCTGAACCCCCAGGGGGGGAGCGGAGACGGAGAGGGTGGCTGGGCGGTCGTCCAGGCAGCATTCTGCCCTCAGGACACCCACAAATATCCATGTAAATTGCAGTTTAAGAGAAATCAATATATGTGACAAGTTGCCAATGCTGCTATCTGGGCTGTAATGAAGGTGTGTGCTGGCAGGGTGGGGAGTGGGGGTGCATGGGGGGTTCACAGATAACAGCAAAAGGGCGAGTTGGTTTGGGTGTGCTGAAAAACACACATGTAGCACAAGGTCAGTGTGTGTGGGGGTGTCAGATTCCACTAAACTACTAACCTGCTTTATTCCATCAGCCCACATGAACCTTTTCCTTTGGCCGAGTCGTCCGTTTGGAGCTGCACACCTTCTGTAGACAGACGTCCTCATTCTGGTCTTCTGTCTGTTCCAAAAAGTTCCAAATTCCTGAAGCGTCTCTATAAAGTAAAACAAGGAGCGGTGACTTCTATTTGTGTTGTCTTCATAAGAAAATGAATACGGTTAAAAAAAACCAGGATGTAAAATGAAAATATGATTTAGCTGGAACATCCACATAGAAAAAATATCCACAGAAAACCATGTGCTGTTAGAGGACATTTCTGTTAATCCTAATTCAGATTTAACCTAAAATATTAAAATGCAGATAAAACAGCTGTGTAGAGTCAGAATGAACTCCTTCAGGTTTTCACATTTAACTGTGGCCTTAAGTGTGTAATATGTACTATTTTGTTAATAAAACACAACAAAACAGTAAAAATAACATTTAAAAAACTTGTTTTTTGGGGTGAAAAGTTCAAGATAAATATTCATTATTAAGGAATTTAAACTAAATCTGATCACAATAGTGAGACAAAATGTTGGTTTAAATGATAAAAAATAAGCCTTTCTTTAAAACATTCCACATTTAAAGAAATAACTTTTTATATTCTGCTTTGGTCCAAGTCCAGACACGTCTATTTCCTAATTACAACTACATTGTTTTGATGCCTAAATGTAACCAAACACAGAGAATGAGAGAGGTTTAGTATAACACAGTTTGCATTAGTCAGGGAACACGCTTTAATACTCTGATCTATTGCACAGAATTACAGACCATAGGAACATTAAAGTCAGTAAAATCAATACAACTGAGTTTTTGTAGAGGATCACAGTGTAGGGAGACAGTTCATCCACACAGACCACAGGGATGGTCATGTCTTTCCTGCAAACAGAAGTTTAATAAGTTGTTTTAAAGAACGGTTGTTGCAAATTTACAAACCTGGAAACTGCACAATAAGGATCTATAAATACTGGCTGGAGCCGAGAGAGGAGCTGTGGTGCATCAGGAGGTCTGGAGTGGCAGAGAAGTTTGTTAGAGTGATGCAGAACATGTATGAAAGCTGTGAGACAGCAGTGAGGTGTGAGACATCAGTGAGGTGTGCTGCAGGAGTGACTGAGGAGTTCAAGGTGGATGGGGGACTGCATCATGGATCAGCTGTGAGCCTCTTCTTGTTTGCATTGGTGATGGACAGTCTGACAGATGATGTTAGACAGAAGTATCCATGGACTATGATGTTTGCAGATGATAGTGATCTGCAGTGAGAGCAGGGTGCAGGTAGAGGAGAAGCTAGAGAGGTGGAGATATGTACTGGAGAAGAGAGGAATGAAGATTAGTCACAGCAAGACAGAATCCATGTATGAGAGGGTCACAAGTGGAACAGTGATGTTACAGGGAGTAGAAGTAAAGAAGGTAGAGGACTTTAATGACGTAGAGTCTACTGTCCAAAGCTATGAAGAGGGTGGAAAAGAGGTGAAGTGTGTGAAGCAGGTGGGAATGGGTGGAGAAAAGTGTGATGTGTAATAAAAGGGTTTCAGGTGTAGAAGACATGAAACAGCCAGGTGAGACCGTGTCCATGAGGACAAGACTGGAGACAGAAATGGAAGTTGCAGAGCTCCAGATGTTGAGGTTCTCTTTGTGAGGGACGAGTATGGATAGGATCAGGAATGAGGACATCAGAGGGACAGCTCATGTTAGATGTTTAGGATATAAAGTCGGAGAGGACAGACTGAGATGGTTTGGACATGTCCAGAGGAGAGACAATGATTAGGTAGAAGGATGCTGATGTTGGAACCACCAGGCAGGAGGCTGAGAGGAGGACCAAGAAGGAGGTTTATGGATGTGGTGAAAGAGGACATGAAGTTAGTTAGTGTGAGGGAGGAGGATGCAGAAGATAGGACTAAATGGAGACAGATGATTGGCTGTGGGGCCACCTGAAGGGACAAGCCCAAAGAGAAGAAGTGAAACTAACTTAAACGTGGTGCTCATAACATTTTTATTGCTTTTTGTTCTCCTTCAGCTCCTGAAGAAAACAGTTCTTTCCTCCAGCCCAGCAGACACTTTTGGTTTCACAGACCCACAGATGAGTGGGAGCTGAGTGTCACCAGGTCTGGAGCGGGACTTATTTTCTGTCTAGGAGCCTCGTGCTTCCCACGTCCACCATGCTGGCCCACCTACTAAAAAAAGAATGTAAGGATATTTGTGTTTTGTTGTAACAACAGTTTTGGTCATGACTGCTGTTGGAAAGCCTGATTAATGACGCGGTAGAACTACTGAGGACTGTTTATCAGTGGAGTCAACAACAAGGCAACATGCTGGTTGACCTCCAACTGCTCCTGGTTGAGGAGCTGCCACTCACCTGTCTCACCCCTCCAGACATTGGATCTGTTTCCTGACTCCTGTCTGGTGTTTCTTCAAGCTGATTCACTGAACTCTGGTCCTGTTCATTCCTGAGACAGATGTAGGAATCTAGGATGCAGATCTGCTGAATCTGAACACTGAGAGTGTTTTTTCACATGTACATCCAAAGATCCGCCCTCTCCTAATGACAAAATCATTACAGCTTTCCCGTGGGCGGGGTCATGGATGCAAATTTTCCCTGTGATGCAGCAGAGACTGTTTTTGTCTGACTTGATCATTTTCCCGTCTATTTCCTTTCTGCAGCAGACGATGAGGGCTGAAGGAAAGTTTCATATTCAGCACGCACGTGAAACTCAGAGTGACCAATCGTATTTCAGAATAACACACGTTTACACTTTAGTACTGATCTACCACCAGCCCTGGCAGCCCACCCTACGGACCACTCCGAGCCTGAGTATTACCATACCAATCTGACGACGATAAATGAAAAATACCTTAATCAGGTTCCTGATCCGATTCTTGAGATTGGATCAAGACATCCACGTGTTTGAAAAACAAGAAAAAGAAGCAAAAACAAACCAGATACCATCAGCAGAACGTCCCTGAGGACATTATGGATTTGTGAAAAGCTAAAATAAAACAGCACGACACTCTTTGGACGTGACAGCTCCTCTGAACTGCACTCATTCAGCGTTTCAGCATTCCTGTGTTTACCTTCCAGACTTATTTAACCCAACACTTGGCATTAGTTTGATGTCATATCTGTGGATTAAAGACTTAGATTGAAATTGTGATTACAGCAAACACGTAGCAACAACTCCTCTTTTTTTCTCTCATCAAATCAGATACCTGCAATCTAAGATAAGGAGGCCAATCAGAACACCCCTCACATGGATTTATTTCCTACACTTTTGATTTAGGTTGTTTTAAATCTATATTTGATGATGGAATGCAGCTGCTGTGAAATGAGGAAATAGATGGTTTACTCATCTGTTTTTGGTGCTTTTATGTGATTACTGAAATAAATATTTTAGCAGCCTGTCGGGGGTTCAGGTAGCGCCGTCTCCATGGTGATGCACGTGTTACTCTAATCAAGATCCTGTAATTAACAGCTATTTTTCTGAACTGACTGTTGAGAAGCAGCGTGTTTCCATTCAACGAGGAGCTTTTAGCCCAGGTAGAAATGAGTCCTGTCTTTCCTCTTGAGACAGTTTATGTTCAGAGTGCCCCTCCGCTTCTGTGAAGCATATCTACAGTGTAGCATATCACAAGTCGTTGTTGTTGAAAGCACGTTATGATGTTTAGCCTGTAGAATGTCTCTTTTAACAGCTTATTCAAATGGTAGAATGAAAGCAACTTACCAAAAAAACTCAAATATTGCAAACAATTGTCAAATCGAACAATAAAAATCTGGTGAGAGCAAATGCATCTGCTTATCAATGCTCCCAGCCAGAAGTGGAGGCCTCAGAGGCTGTGCCCATCAGTCTCTAGGTGAGTATTGACTTGAAGTTCTTTTTAATTCTGTGCTTTTTTAGTGGTTGGGTTGGTGCTGGGGAGGATTAGGTGGCTGTGGCTTTATCAGGTGCTCAGTCTGCTCTCAAGGTGGGTGACTGGAGACTCACATGCACCTTCATCTCTCCTCCACAGCCAGTTTTTCCTCTGACTCTAATCCACAACTCGCTGTGGGACTTTGCTGCAGTAGGGGCACTGTGCAATGTATTAAGGTGGGATTGTTTTACGCCAGTGATGCATTTGCTGTGACTGGTCAGATATTTTGTACACGCATAAACCAGCTGGTTTAACTCTTTTGTATAGTATTGTCACAAAGTTGGTTTAGTTGGAAGTTTTGCTATCAAAGATCCAGACAACACAAGAAATTTACCACATGATCACACTTGAACAGCAGTTTATAGTAAAATAGTTCAATTATGGTCCATTTCTACTTGTAAATTCATGCATTTAGTTCAAAAGTGTCCTTGAGGTGTTTTAACTGGTTCTGATGTTGCTAGTTGATGAAGGAAGGCCCGGAGGGTCAAAGGGAAGGCCTCTCTGACAAGTGCTAGTTCTGGCCTTTAAAGTCCTGGTTAGGAAACCAATGTTCTCGAGAATAGTGAGCCATACAAAATCCATTGGAGATGTGGGAGTAATGTCCACCAGGCAGCATAGTGACTGAAATCCAAGTAGCAAGTAAGCTGCAGTGCAATTAGGTTGTCAAATTAAAATTGAAGCTGCAATGGCAAATCTAAAAAACAAGCTAGCTTTTAAACATAAACGCAGTCACAGAACTCTCACGCATCCCGTCAGCTATCATGAACAAATAAAATACTTGTTTAGTTTGTTTATGCATCAAATCTTCACAGTTTCAGTTTCCAGAGGAATAGGATAGACTTTATTGATCCCACAGTGGGGAAATTTACTTGTCACAGCAGCACCAACACTCAAAAGGGTAATTAGAAGAGAAATAAAAACAAGGGTACATGTATATACACATAGGCAGTAATCTAGTATTGTAATCTTAGATCACTAAAAAAAAACACAAATAAAAGATGAAATCAAACTTGGGTACCAGCACTATGCAGCATACTGTAAGAGACACAGACAACAATGTGAATCCAGTATTGCACAAGTATAGAACACATACTGAATATTGCATTGGTGTTATTGTGTACCAGGATGATACCAGTACAGCTTAAACTGAGGAGTTATACACTCTTACAGCAGAGGTGATGAAGGATCTGCGATAGTGCTCAGTTTTACATCTGGGTTGTCTCAGTCTACCTCTGGAGGAGCTGTCCATGATCTCCACAGTGGAGTGCAGTGGGTGGGAGGGGTTTCTTAAGATGGAGGTCATCTTCCCCAGCATCCTCCTTTCACACGTCTCCTCAACAGAATCCAGCGGGCAGCCCAGAACCGAGCTAGCTTTGGTAGCTAGCTTGTTCAGTCTCTTCCTGTCTCAGTCAGAGCTGCCTACACCCCAGCAGACCACAGCAGAATGAATAACAGAGCCAACAACAGAATGATGAAAGGATTTTAGGAGCTGGGAGTTAACTCCGAAGGACCTCAGCCTCCTCATGAGATGGAGGCGGCTTTGGCCCTTCTTATACAGAGCATCTGTGTTGTGAGACCAGTTCAGTTTACTGTTGAGGTGAACACCCAGGTACTTAAAGGTGTCCACCACCTCAATGTCTGCTCCCTGGATGTTTACTGGTGAGTGAGGAGGAGTGTTTCTCTGGAAGTCAATCACCATTTTCTTTGTTTTACTGGTGTTTAAGCGAAGGTGGTTACGCTCACACCAGTCCACAAAGTCCACGATGACTGACCTGTACTCCTGGTCGTCCCCCTCAGACACACAGCTGACGATGGCTGAGTCATCAGAGAACTCCTGGAGGTGACAGCTGCTGGTGTTGTAAGTGAAGTCCGAGGTGTACAAGGTGAAGAGAAAGGGTGAGTGCACTGTACCCTGCGGAGCTCCAGTACTGCACACAACCACCTCAGACGTACAGTTGTGCAGCCTCACGTACTGTGGCCTGTTGGTGAGGTAGTTGGTGATCCATGCGGTCAGATGTTCGTCCACTCCTGCACCCCTCATCTTCTGCTGCAGTAGACATGGCTGGATGGTGTTGAAGGCACTGGAGAAGTCAAAGAACATGATCCTCACAGTGCTTTTTTGCATCTCGAGGTGATTCAGAGTCCGGTGCTGCAGGTGAGGGCGTCCTCCACCCCCATGTTTGGTTTGTATGCAAATTGAAGTGGGTCTATTTCTGGGGTCACCACTGAACGTAGATGGGTGAGGATGAGTCTCTCCATAGTTTTCATCAGGTGGGAGGTCAAGGCGACTGGTTTTTAGTGGTCTGGTTCCCTGGGATGTGATGTTTTGGGGACTGGAACCACACAGGGACCTGCTCCAGTCGAAGGCTCAAGTTGAACATGTGTGTGACCACTTCACACAGCTGGTCAGCACAGTCTTTGAGCAGTCTGGGGCTGATCCCGTCAAGACCTGCTGATTTTCTGCTCTTAAGCCTCCTCAGTTCTCTCCTCACCTGGTCCAGTGTAACTGAGAGTGGGGAGTGAAGGGGGGTTGTTGCTGAGGAGGGTTGGTAAAGGGGGGAGAAGCTGATGGATAGTGTGAAGTTGGCGGGTGGTGGTGTTGGTGGTGCCTGTAGCAGCAGTGGGGGGGAGAAAGGAAGAACTATAAAGTCAATCTAAAGATTTTTGCATGTGCATGGTTATATCTGTTATATAACCACTGCAAACTGAGACTGCAATGTCAAAATAAACTCACACCAAAAAAACTCCTGTAGGTTGGTTATTAGTGTCTAATTACAAACACAAACTCTTAGAACCACGCCGCAGATTTAACTTTGAAAATGACTTTGCACATTTTCTTTTGACAGCACATAGCTACAGCCGGTGGGGGCTGAATTCTTGCTGATGAACTGCCACCAATGTACCTTTTCTTTGGCAACATTCTCCTTCGAATGACTCTTTTTTCCCTTTTTCCAACCTCAGCCCACCCCTCTTAAGTGACACCCATTAATCACATTAGTTCTGTGGGAGAATTGTCTGCTGAACGTCAAGTCTTGGCTGACCCCAACATTTGGAGAGTGAAGATAAAGACGTTGCACTGACAGCTTTGAAATAGCCCCTTTTCTCTCAGGTCAGCATTCAAGGGAATATGAATATTATTATGCATAAAAAGAGGAGGCAAAACAATTGAGTTCTTACTTCAAAAAAGAAAAATGACACAAGAAATTCTTAGTTTGTGTAGCTGAGGACAGACTGCCCTGCAGATTTCAAATTAACGTGGTTAGCAAGACACGCCAAGTATTGATTTAATATGAACAAAGTGAGTGAAAGAGATCATTGAAGTCTATGTGTAATGGTATATCACCATATAAGTTAGTCTTTATTATTCCCAATCTGAAAACTGAGCATCTCCCGACACAGAGGACAATCAAATACTCTCAGAGTCAATGGTAATTGCGTGGAATATTGGATTCCTTAATTTCAGAAAGCATTGAATATTATGGCACTCTTTGTGAGTCTACATTCCAATCAAAATGTCTCTCTGAATGGGAACTAACATCATTGCCCTTAATGTCACGTAACATTATCAGCTCTGTGGTTTAGTACAATGGAGCCATTGTGCTCCGTGGTGAGGAGAGCTTATCAGTGAAAGACAGGAAAGGAGAAAGGGAAGGAGAGAATGAATAGAATAAAAGTAAATTTGATCTCTGTTTTCTACAGAGACTTCATCACAGTGCTGATTTCACACACCTTATTCAAACAAAACTCAAATTAAAACGTGCATTGTATGTGTTTAGTCTGATTCTATAAATGTATCACGCTTGTTTTAAAGGACAAGTCATTAAAGAGGAACTTTAATCATATTTTTTTAATACACTTGCAGTGGTCTATAGAAGGAGTGAATGCCTTGTAAGTCGTATTCTGGGGGGAAAAAGCTCCAATGTGCTTGTTTTAGCACAGAGAATTCAGCCAGAGGAGGAAGTAGCTTTAGATGACAAGATTTGATATTTGGACATCTCCCCTCTGATTGGCTAACAGCAATGCAACTTTTCAAATCCTAGAGATTCACTGTCTATTTTCTATCAGAAGCTAATGCAGGAGATAGGTGTAGGAGACTATTTTCATGTTCAGCCTGCATGTTAAAGCTGTTATAGCAATTCTACAGAATAAGCTAGGTTTTGAACGCAAACACGGTCACAGAACACTCACCCCTCCCCTCGGGTATCTTCCCTGAGACGCTTCTGCAATGCCACAGGAAAGGAGAGATCGCTAAACACCAGTCGCCATTTTCTTAAATGGTGTTTATCTTTTTGGGACTCTGGTAGTTTGTCCTAAAGTTGAAGTGGCCGGGGCACTATTAGAAACAACGTTCAGGTTGTTTTTTTTTCGTGTCCCGAAAGTAGTGCGCCACAAAGGACTTACTGAAACTTACTGAACGAAGACGGAATAGTGGATCATAATCTCCGGCTGCAAGATGCGCAGAAATGGAACGGAAAATGCTAGTTTGCAGGTAAGGGCTTACTAAAGGTTTTTTATGGTGTTTTATTGAACAGTAATTTACAAACTACTGCTACAAAAACAGCAGGTAAACAGTTTGATACTGTTTTCATGTGTCCTCACCGCAAATAGCTTTTAGAATGCTAATGTTTTTAGCAGTTAGCTCAGTGTTGTAACGTGGCATTAATACCTTAATAAAGTCAAACAAATGTACCAGAAATGTGGATTTAAAAAGGCATAAAATGTTAGTTATAAGTAGATCCTAGCACGTACTTACCGTTAGCATTAGCTATCATTACGAGTTAATTACGTAACTAAAATAGCACATCCCACGAGCATAAACAAGACAACGGTCATTTAAAGCTTCTCCGGATCTCTAAACTGTTAACCAACCTGAAATAAAATAGTTGTAGGCTTTCAGACTCATAAAAGGCTTTTGGTTTGCAGTGTCATATGAGATTTGCCACACGAGATAGTTTGTTGTGTCGATCGCGTCAGCGTTGGGTTAAATCCTCCAGTGTGTATGAAAAGTCTGACTTTTAAAATTATATGAGTCATAACCTAAAGGAAGATGCAATTTTTTTTCGTGATATCACGTCTGTGCCATCTCATTTAGAACACTCACTTTCATCCGTCACGCTGTGTTTTAAAGTAGAACAAAACACTTCCTGTCCACTGTTTGAGTTCAGC
Organism: Aphyosemion australe; assembly: GCA_006937985.1. Classification (NCBI taxonomy): domain Eukaryota; kingdom Metazoa; phylum Chordata; class Actinopteri; order Cyprinodontiformes; family Nothobranchiidae; genus Aphyosemion; species Aphyosemion australe. Next base: position 1,892,571 of record SSNS01000055.1, read on the forward strand.
GTGGCAGCAGGGTCACGTGAGTGAAACCCATCAATCATCACTTTTGATTTGCACGTGAGACTTCAGTCACCGCTCAAATAGACACAAAATCTTGTTTTTATTCATTCTACTGGTTTGCTCAAATAGAAATTTAGGCCTGCCTCTAATTCTGGCCTCCTTCCAATAAAGGCCTGAACCAGGATGCGCTTGAGTAAATAAAGGCCCTGGCCTGTATTAGAGGATTTACGGTAATCTCAGAGGCTGTTGATATATTCCCAGTGAATCTCTAGTTCCAGATTATGCATAAACACTGATAATTGTTGTGGACTGGGACCAGTTAAAGGCAATAAATGTGAACAGTAAGTTTGGCGTCTTTATTAAAATACTTCTTATAAAAATATCAGTCAAATTTAAAACAGGTAACTTCCTGATTCTCAGTGGGCGGAGCTAAGGTGATGACAGACAGTTGGAATTGGTTATAATGTCTAATATCTTTTCAAATATAACTCCATATTTATTTTGTTTTCTACTTTTCACTGTAATTTTCTGCAATTTTTAAAAAAATGTCATTGTGAGCTCAACTAGTTTGATTTGTGATGTTTACCCAAAAGTAACGTGAGGTGACCTGTATGTCACAGAACTACACAACATAGCACGATAATGGTGGTGATGTTAAACATTCCCCTCAATCGCTGGTTTTTTGTCAGGCTCTGAATCTGAAAATGTGTGCTGGCATTATGGCAGAAAGTTCTGGAGCATGGGCAACCGTGGTACCCGAGAGTCACTATCCAGCATGTTTTAGTTATTTCTCTTCTTCAACACAGCTGATTCACCAAGTCAGCAGCTCATCAGGCTCTGGAGAAGCCTGTTAATCACCGGCTGATTGAAATCAGGTATGTAGAAGCAGAGAAACCGCTAAAATGTGCTGAATAGCACCTCGGGATCTCTGGGCTTGGATCTCCTCCATCCTCCATGGGTCTTTGGAGGCAGGTCTGTGGCCCCTCACACTCACTATTGAACATTCCTATAAAGAAACCTTACATACACAAACGCGTGTACACAACACAGGTGCTCACATGGTACTCTCACAAGTATGGGCTTGGGTGTTTTTAACACATAACCTAAGGCTGTGGTTAGCACTATGAACTGATTTATTACTGTGTGCTTTTCAGCAAAAATTGCTGTGGATGTTTTGGTTCTGTTGTATTTTTGTGTCCCCTTTTTCTCTCTCTCGCTCTCTCTGTCTGCAGGTCTAAAGCACATCCAGGGATATCCCTTTGGCTGACTGGTTAACGCGCATGACTCTCACCCGGGAGTCTGAGGTTCAAATCCCGCCCAGGCCCTCGTTTGTCCACCTTGCCACATATATATGGACATAGTCTGCCCATTTGGACATTAATATCCAAAATGATTCACAATGGGAGGTTCCCACCGCCTCCATTTTGGCCGTGACACAAGCCTCGTCATGCCCAGACAATCCGTAAATGGGAAAAGAGGTGGACCAGAGGGTAGCACAGTGAAGGTGGGAGATAACGAACCAATGTAGCTACTAGCTAAGTTGAGCTAACCCCCGAAGCTAATACGGAGCTCCGGGAAAGCGGACCACGCAGCTGTCTGGTTTCCGTGCGAGGCTGCAGCAGCGTTTGTTGCATGTGGAGCTCTAATATGGACTGTAAAAATACAAGCAGAGCCTCAGACCGCTGCGATCGGAGCCGGGCGCCCTGGCTGCTTAAGCGAACTCACGCTCCGGGGGAGTTCAGCGGGACATTAGCTACATGCTAACTCAAAGCTAGTGGAGTTTTTCAGGCGCTTTTCGCGAGAGAAACTCGTTGAGCGACTCCAAAGTGTAGCGACATTAGCTCAAACAGCAGTGTTGGTTGTTCAGGATGCTTAGCTCACGCACCGCTCCGGGGAAGGTCAGCGGGATATTAGCTACATGCTAACTCGAAGAGATTTTCGTGCGCTTTTAGGCACTTCCTTGTTTGCATCAGGACTGAGTCTGGGGGGTTCCCGCTTGGTCTAGAAGCAGATTCTTTTGCACTTTTTATTGTTTATTTTTATGAAGTCACACCCCCCATCCTTCTCTCTCCCCCTTGTCTCTTTCATTTCCGTGTCCATTGAAATTTAAAATAACTGAAAGCATTTCTAATGAAGTTTTGATATCAGGCAGGGCATTATAGCTGAATCTATAACGCTCCACCTGTGAGAGTAAAACTGTCAGGCTTGTTTTTGGCACTCAGACATCAATTATCAATCAAGCACCAATCATGCTATACAGCCAGACAGGACACGGGGAAAAAAAGAAATAAAAAAAGGAAAAGGGGCATAATTCGATTCTTAATAAATAATAATAGACTGGATTTATAAAGTGCTTTTCTCAGCACTCAAAGCACTTCCATTATTCACACTCTGCCAGTGATGGTAAGCTACTATGTAGCCACAGTCGCTCTGGGGCGGTCAGACAGAGGCTGCCATTCGTGCCATCTGCCCCTCTGACCACCCAAGGACACAACAACAGAGTACCCCTGGTATATGAGGAAACCCGCTCTACCTCCTGAGCTATATATTAAAGTAAAAACTGGTTTCTCAGTGAACTTGGTCTTTAAAGCTGTAACAATAGCAAATAAAATTCCTATTAGCTTGATATTTTTCCTTAAGCTCAGCCATGCCTCTGAAGTGATTCACTTCCTGGAAAATGTTGTTTTTTGCGTAACTGCACAAAACATGATTAAAAATTAAAAGGTTCTGTTTGGGATAAAAATAACACATTTAAATGCATTTCTCTATTCTTAAGAATGAGACAAGCCCAACTTGAAGTCAACACATTTTGTTTGTTACTCTTGTAGTTTGTGTTTTTAGGCAGACTGAGAGTTATATCTGCACGGACAGATGGAGAAAGGCGCTGTGAAGCTCCTGAAGGAAAAGATGCTTGTTGTGCCAGGTTTGATCAGCCTGAATTCTGCAGCCTGAGGGGAAATGATGTACAGCTATATTTGGGTTGAGCTTCACTCATTGCTTTTGACCAGGTACAGTGGTGGAAAATCCCATGACCTCGCTTACAGCACATTTCACCAACAAACCACAATCGTTACACGTGAAAAGCTCCAAAATGACCCAGAACAAAAAACACTGAAACACTCTGTTGCTGCATTTGTTGAAGCCTCATGTAGATATTATTAGTCGCTCTGGTTGTGACCTCAAATCTGCGAGGGGACAAGGACACATGTTAAAAAAAGGAAAAGGGATGTCAGCAGGGCTTAGTTCTGATCAAACATCCTGTTCAAACTGATAGCAACCCAAACGCTGGAGCCGCTCGGGGAGCTGGCTGTAATTGAAAATGAGCAAAACAAAATCAAACAAACAGCGCTGCTCTCACACACCTCTGATGGAACAGGAAAAAAAAAAATCACTGAACCTGCTTTTAACTAACGCACAAGTGCACACACCAAAACATGCACATTTGGTTTTCTGCCACGTATTTGCACAATGCAACCAAATGGGAAAATTAGTAAACAGAAGCTTATCATCTTTTCAGAAGATCCTAAAGGCCTTGAAGCTCAGCTGTATCCCGTTTTTGAAGACAGAGATTAATTGCCTCTTTTCCGCCCCGACTGTAATCCTTGAAACTGCCTTTGCTCGGCGCACCGAATCTCCCCTCACAACCTCTCTCCTCTCACTCACCAAGGATATGGCCACATTAAGTCAAGATTCTCAAACAAGGGTTTTACTGCACCGCTCAGAATCAGCCAAACGGCTCTTTAATAATGTAAAAACCCACCAACTCCAGCAGAATAGACAGTTTTTGTTGTTTCACTGTGATATTTACAGGTGTTACAAATCAAATCAGGGACTTTCAGCTTTAATTAACTCTCCTGACTACATTCACACGACTGCAAGTACAAAATGGCAACATATGGTGCGCCGCGTTCAGCAAATCCTCAAGAATCCAGACCAGCGTGGGATTTATGAACATAACAGATGAGGTTTTGATGATTATGAGGTTGCTGATGATCATCAGCACTGGAAAGGTTGTGTCTTCAACTCGGCACTCCGGCATATGCTGCTCGTGGATTGCAAGAGGTCATCCAGCCTCGTCTGCCAGCGCTGGCCATTTCATTACTCCACCAGATGGCTGCGGGGATTTTATCATTAAAATATCCCTCTGTTGAATCATTTTCATTTCCTAAAAGTTATCAGACTGACGCAGAATTGGGTGACATTTACCACATTTTCACTTTTGAATCTCTGCTTTCAAGGAAATGAGACTATTTTTAATAACACTGAGTTGTTGACCAAATGAGCGTCGAGCTTAGAGATTAATCAGGATTAGTGCTACGGGACGCTTTTAACTGTATTTGCGTGAGATAAAATGATGACTCGAAATCACAAAAAAGCTTTTTGCACATCAAATGCTCTCTTGGCAATTAACTCTGTATGCTCATGGTGGATTTGGAGTCAAACTGAGATCATGAAACTGTGATCACATCCACTGGTCTTTTCCTCTCCTCCCGATGGGGGAGTCGCGTTACCTCGGTAGATCCTGATTACAAGGCCCTGTTGACCAGTGGTGCATGTGTTTCTGTCCCCCAATGACGCCGCCACATGAATGCAGTGTAATCAGCCTCTGGTCCAATCAGAGGCTGCCGTCTCGCTGACTGACAGGGAGGTCTCTGCGGGCCTCTGATGAGACCTGAGTTAAAGAGCTCCCAGGAGACGACGGCTCATGACAATGGGATGCTGTGAACTGCAGCGACTCGCTGAAACGATTATCCTGAGTGCTGCTCTGAATCTGCTCCCAGCCTTTTAGTTCAATAGGAGCTAGGCTTCAAATGAGTTTCTGCAACTTATGTCAGAATTATAATCAGATTGGATTAAAATACATCGTTAAAACTGCCTGGTTTGGTGGTCTACTTCAAACTCGTGCTGTTTTAGACCACAGTCAGTGTCAGACCAGCTCTTTCACTGTTATATCAAACTTTATTTAAAATGCCATAAATATAAATCAGAGCATTGGACTGTTGCAGGCCTGGCTGCAGCATGAAGTTTGGATCCACACAAATAAAATATTTTCCTCCTTACACTTTATTATAAATGTATTATTCTATTTCCATAATTATATTAAACTAATAAATGTTTAACTTTTTATTCAAACATCCAGAATGATTCTTGGTTTAATGTTTTATTTAGGTTGTGCAGGAAAAAGCACTCCTATATGTAAAAAGTCCCCAGTATGGCAAGCTGGTTTATCATGAAATTATTGAACACGATCATCAAAGCAGATACTCATAATACAATTCTTCCTATCACATAGAATATATCACCTAGCAACAATATGTTTTAAATATTTAAAATCTGCAGCTTGTTCAGATGGTGCTGATATAATTTTTAATATTTAAATATACAGACTCCAAACTTGTTCAAACGTTATTAGGTATTATTAGTAGTTATGATGAATTAAAAGCACTAACTGATTTGTATCAGTGTAAAAATCTGTAAGGAAAGTTTCTTCTACTAAAATAAAAAATTCAGATTTCTACAAAGTTCATGTGAGAAACAGAGAATGTAGTTCTTCTATTGGTGAACCCGAGAACCCCAACAATATAAATGGAAACAGTAACGTAATCTATCCAAAGAAGAAGATATCTACTACAAAACAAACAAACAAACAAACAAACAAAATAAAACAAAAACACTGGTGGGAAAGTTTACACATGGCAACAATCAACAACATCTCATAGGCCTACCTGTGTTTGCTTTGGGACCCAAAATGATTAAACAGTAAAAAGCAAATTAAATATTTAATTTAAAACAAGTTATTCATTCATCGAAAGGCCGTAATCAGCACCTGTGTCTGCTTTCACCAAGATAAACTCTAGTTGTTTTGGGTATGAAACCAAAAAGGTGAAACTGGAAAAATGAGAATCTGGTGCAAAACTCCATTTATGTCAGTAATCCATCTTAGACTGAGAGACCATCTAAAGGCTCAGGAACTCTTTGCAGGTGTTTAGGATTCATTAGCTGATTAGAGTGTGACACTTTGAGTCTAGAATATTGAACCTTTTCACAATATTCTAATTGTCTGATATTTTGAATGTGGGGTTTTCATCAGCTGTAGCCATAATCATCACAATTAAAACAAATAAAGGCTGAAATATCTGGATTTGCATGGAATATCCTGAATGATGTCCATAATAAAGTCAGAGACAGAAAAAACAAAGGTAAAATATTTTAACTGAATATAAAGATTTAATTTTAATATAACTATTTTATGTGGTTTAAATGTGTTTTTCTAGGATGGATCTATTTGACATGTTTGCTTCCAACCACAGTATTTAGAGTAGAATCATAAGAATCAGTGTGAGGTTGTGAGTCAGCTCCTCCGACTGAACAGTAGATGGTGGTAGTAAACATTTTTACATAGCTGGATCAGCAACAACAGGATGCTGTTTGCTTTTATATGACAAAGGCTGCATCTTCTCTACATTTAGGAATGCTGTGAGTGTCAGTCCTTTATCTCACTCCCATGTTAACAGCAGATCAAAAGCAGGTGTCATTAAATTAAATCTGAATTAAAAGAAGGCGTGACGTCTACACGCTGTTGGACAAAACACAGGAAGTGAGAGACGGGGTGGGTAAATCCCCGAGTTAAGCTCATCATCTTCCTTTTCTCTGAAGCTGTAGACTTTCATCAGGCAGGGTTTATCACCGTGTCAAAGACAGGCACCGCTTCAAGTTTCACCCCCCCACTAAACTGAAGTGAGCAGCGACTGAGATTAGATCCACATCAAAATGGACGAATGTGCCCATGAGAGCAGGAGAAAAGGAGAGTTTGACATGCTGGATGCATGTACACATGGGTGGAGAGTGTTCCTCTGTGAGCCAATAAAAAGAATGGGGGGGTACCATCATACAGCAGCAAACAGAGAGCTCATGTAAATTCTCAAGTGGAAGGGATAAAAGCACTGTGGATGAAAATTAGAGCTGGCAGATCAATAAAAGTGTGAATCAAAGCTCTGCCAGAGACGAGAACAAACTCTCACATTTAGACCCAGAGTTATCAGCTGTGCTGCGTCAGGTTCAAGTCAGCCGTCTTAGGGATAAAGATGCCAGAACAAGAGCGGGAATCACAGCATCATGTAGAGACAAACACAAATCAGCTCCTGCAGCTTTAGAGAAGAAACCCAGAGAGAACCGATGCATGTAGGGAGAACATTTAAGCTCTGCAGCTGGGATCTGGATCCATGACCTGGGATCTCATCTACACTCTTAAAACAGATGTGTCAAAAACAACACATGATGTGTTAAATTTTAACACATGTGCTGAATCAGCTCAGGGACAACACATGTTGTGTCATTTATGACACAACTAATGTGTTGTCCCTTTTAACACAACTATTGTGTCAGTTAAGCAAACACAAATATGTGTTAAAATGTGTTATTTTGACACAAATATACATAAAATGCGATTTCATAGATTAGGTCAAATAAAAATCCACATTTTCATTTTCCACATTCTACTTTTATTAAATTTAATGGGTTACAATATTATAATTTGTAGCAGCTGTAATTAATTGCCAAAATATAATTACAAAAATTCATATAACCAGAAACTAATTCATCAGTCAAAATCTTTTTTCCTTCTAAGTCAAGCTAACAAAATACACATTTTCTTTAAGTTCAAAAACACCACATTAAAACCCATGCTGCTAGTATAACAAACTATTTTTTATAACATTCTGTGNTATAATGAACTTTAGACAAAAAAGACAACTACAGAAAATCATAGAACTGATAAAATAGTATTTTATAACCCACCACCTCCCTATGCCATAATGATAGTTAGCTAGCTAAAGTCTGACTCTGACCTGATACTAATTTATCAGAGCACTACTCTCTCATAGCACCCAAAAATGACAAAGACTTACATGATAACATTGAATTTAATCAAATAAAAAGCTCCTTACCGAATAATTGGCTGAACTTATTCCAGGCGACGTGGACTCCATCTTTGCCTCCTTTGTTAGCTTCTTGCTAGCTTGTTAGTCCTCTAGGCGGGAAAAAGCGTCCTCCAATCAGAACCCAAGCCCTCCTCTGCTGGCTCCTCCCTCCCATTTGTGCTACTGAGCTGCTATTTGCTTAGCAGTCCGGTGTTCTCAGTTAACCTTAGGTCAGGCTCATAACCATACTCAGAATATTTTATAATTATCATATTTATTTAAAATATTTGACAACTGTCTGAACACACACAGTCACACTCATGTGTGTAAAGATATAGATAGGAAAATATAAGTTAAGCATGTGCTAAAGTTATATAAAATTATACAAAAAAATCTCTCTCTACATATAAATTGATAAAATGAGTACAAACTCACTTCTTGTTCAATGTGGGATTATTCCTCAAATGAAATTATTGTCTGTGCTGTAATATTTTTATAAGTGATTAAATACACACCTGGCAAAATACAGTAATGATAATAACTATCAATAGGTAAACGTTTAATGTAAAAAGTTATTTTACATTTTAATTTTTACAGGCGGGGTGTTATGCTGAATCTATAACGATCCACCTGTGAGAATAAAACTGTAAGGCTTGTTTTCGGCACCCATACATCAATTCTGTTTGCTATACAGCCAAACAGGACACAGGGGAAAAAAGTGTAATGTAAAAAGTTATTTTAAAATATCAGAAAACATTTGTTGGAAAAAAGTATTGCTGTCAGTAACAAGAATTCTACCACCTGATGGCAGCAGGGAGTAAATTGCATCTGACAAACACAAACTAACACAAAAAATGTGTTGAAATATTTAACACATAGGGTGTGTTATACTTTTGTTGCAATTCTAACACATTTTGTGTTAAAATGAACACAACATGTGTTTTCTGTGCCAAAACACATTTTTTGTGTTATTTTTTAACACATCTGTTATAAGAGTGTATAAAACAACAGCTAACATCCATTAGCTCCTTAGAAGTTACAGATAATGAGAGTTAGACTGAGGACTCTTACTGTTGACTATTAATGTGAATCAAGACCACTTAAAACCATACTATGCAACTTTTTCATATTTTTAAATAGTTTTCTTGAGCCAGTATGTGCTAAAGTGACCCTTTACAGGGTTAATTAAATGTCACTCAGACCCCCACCGCCCTCTGTGGCCAGAATACCGCATTTGCAACGTCAGAGTGGTGGGCCGCTTCCTCCTGGACTTAGTAAAGTGGAGCTGACATACCTGGCGCTGCAGTCTGCTTCCAGCATATTTCCTGGATGTTTTAGATCATGAACACAGCTGATTTGTTTGATTTAGTGATGATCCGCTCCTGTAGACACTAATGAAGGCTGAGGAGACATTTCAGCAGTTAGATTAAGGTGTTAAAAAGACGAACACACAGCAAGGAGATAAGTTTCACTTTTGCTTTTGCAAACAAACACTAGGGGGTGCTAAAAACAAGCCAAAACTGCCAAGTGTTCCTTTAAAGAACGATAGAATCAACACATTATTTGATTTAATTCATTAAAAATAAAAATGCAGCTCAAAAAAGACAAATTATTTGCAGCATTTGTGTCAGAAGAGATGCTAATTTGGAGAAATAACAAGAACTAAATGAATTTATGCCATAAGGAGTCAATCTAAGCATGTGTACTTGTGTCTTAAGCTGTAGCTGATGGCTAATTCTGTTGTTGCTGTAAAGATTGCAGATTCCTGAAGAGATGCACCGACACCTGAGGATAGGGAAAACTAGCAGGGATGTGTGTGTGTATAGTACATAATATGCTGTGTTGTATTTATGCTTTAAACACATTTTTTTGTTTTTGCTGAAACAAAACAGTTTCCTTTTAAACGTGTTTGTGGAGAAAAACCAGCAAAGAGAGACTAGATTCCTCATAATTCACTTATTTTCTTCTCGCTGCATAAAAAACCCAAGCAGGCTTTTCTTTAAACTCACCAAGGAGATATGAAAATAGAAAATCGTGGTGAAAAACACAGCTTTTCTGTTTTCGCTGCAGAGGAACAGCCCAGGAGCGTCTCGATGCCTTTGAATTGTCAGCGCTGAGGGATGGTTAACCAGCAGGGGAATTCCTTTTTTGTCTCATTAGATGGAATCAATTCCTTCAAAGACGACTGTTGTTTTTTAATTAAAACATTGAACTGGCTAATTGTAAAATTGATTCAGGTTGTGTTTTTGACTGTGTGAGGCAATATGCAGGAGCCCTCAGAGGTATCTATATTTATCAGGATAGGAAAGCAGCCTGCACTCTGCCTGCCTTGCTCTTTCTAATTCCTGTAGCGCGCGCACACATACACACACACACACACACACACACACACACACACACACGGGCCGTTTAGAACATTTAATGCTGTAATCCCACAACTCCTGAAAATGTTGTGGAAGTTTTTCAGTAAGCTGTACGTATTAGTGACAGTATGAAAGTCTTTAACTCTCAGCAAACCCATAAGCTCATCCGCTTGAAAGTCCGTAGCAACAACAGGATTAAATATCGAACCAGCCAGAACTTCAGAGATGATTTGGACTTAGTTTGCATGTTGCATGATGAATGGACAATAGGGTTATAAACGTGAGTCATATCCTCAAGATATCCCATACAACAAATTCCTGAGGAACTTTCTCTCCGTTGGTGTAATAAATATCAAAACTCCTGAGACCAAACTCCACATCCATCTCTCCTGAGGGCTAAAGTTACCTTCACAGGTCCCATAGTTCAATAAAGCATTTTGCTGCTGGATTAATCATCCTCCAGTGAATTATTCCTTCCCTATACAATCCTGAAGAACCATCTTCAGTTCAATTTAATTCCATAATTTTGCAAAGAAAAGTCCTCTCTGATCCCTGTGCAGGGTTTCCTACCGACGGTCCAGTTCTCTCCTCTTTATTTGATGATTTTCATCCTAAAACCAACGTCTATTTCATCCTATTTTCAATAAAAATATAACCCTAAACATCACTGTTGCATTTCTAACTGGTACTTTAATTAGGCAGTAATTGAAGCCCTGAGAGGAGGTTAAAGATGCTCACCCAGCCCCAGAGGACTCTAGCCACTTCATTATGTTTATTTGCATTTTCCACATCATGGGAGAGAAACGGATCGACCAGGGATTCATATCGGAGTGAAACGAGCGCACAAACACTCCAGCAGATGAATGTTTGCACCAGCTCTCCCAGATGCTGACCCGTTCCTTTGAGGAGGAACGGTGAGACGCCACAGGGTTTGGAATCTGAACAGGAGACATGACAGCACTAAGTAACGGCTCCCGCTGCTAAGTCTGTGGGGAAATTAATCCCTGGTATGTTAGCCACACACATCCCAATTAATCACAGCCCTCTCAGCGCACGGCTAAATGGTTGGAGTTTGGAGAGAGTCAAAGAGTCAAGCTTATTTATTCCTGCCAAATGTTTTCAGACTTCCGTCAGTTGTCCTCTCCTGTGGCTCTCACTAGCAGAGATGATTTAGTCCTCCCAGTGAGGTTTCATAAATCACGCCTCTGAGCCGCTTGGCCATGCCTGAACCTTCCACGGAGACTTTTAGCCTTCCTGTCATGTTAGCACCTCAGAGTAATTAGCGAGATGCTTCTGCAGCCTTGTTTGGCGTTGGTGCATTACCACGGAGATATTCATATCTTGACAGTTAATTCACACGGGTCACACTCTCTGACTGAATAAACATGGCGGTGCAGGTTTTAAACGCTTCCAAGAGGAAAATGTTGTCACACACGCTGAGACAACTGTTTCACGTCAAACCAGCCTCAGTGCTGTCGGCTGAGTGTTTAACTCCGGGTGGCTGGGCAGATTTCCTGGCACTTCGATACAGCCGGAATGCCAGCTGAAAAGCATATGAAGGAATGAGTGGGTAAACATTGAGATTTCATCCTGAACAAAGCGAGACCGAGCCACAAATCTCGCCGCGGAGAGGAAATCATTCTCACCTAAATCCCAGCGAGACTAAAAAGGATTCAGGGATTACAGAGAGCGCTCACTTAGCTTTAATCAAAGTGCAAAGCTGTGCCGGCTACTGTTGTCCTTGTTAGACGTTTAAGAAAAGAAGCGGCGCTGTAACACTTAGTTAAACAGACTGGTGAGTAATTACTTGTTCCACTTACAGTGTAAACACAGAGCATGTTCTACTTCAAAATCTTCTTTCTCCATTTGTCTCCCCGGAGCATCGCGTGCATCTGAAATCAGGCCAGGCAGGAATATTCTCACCTGATCATCTCCACCCTCTGTTTCTCCAGCTTGTGTTTTATATTTGTAGTTGTTTAAAGTGGTTTTGAGCTTTCCTTGTTATCTCAGAGCGTTGCACATTCATGTGATCTCCATATAAAAGTGTTTGTAGGGTTTTTCTCCCACATCAAACAGTGAAACTCTGTGTATTTATGCACACCTCTGTTCTCGCTCCTGCATGTTCGGATCACATTCCACTGCTTTTAACCTCGACATCATTACACTCTGCTTTCATCCATCCTCACCTCTCTTTTCACCCGCTGTTTCCTTTGGGGATGTGACTTAGGCTACAACATCTTTTTGTACATACGGCACAGGTAACGCCGCGCAAAAACGACACTATCTGTCTTTTGTTCTTCGGGGAGAGGAGGAAGACAAAGGGAAGCCCTGAAGCTGTTTCAGGCGTGGAAGCCAGAGCAGAGGAAGGTAAATATAGATTATTGCACAGCATGCGTACAAGTAGAGAGCCGCTGCAGGAGGAGAACTCACGAAACCAGACAAGAAATAGTAAGTTGTGGAAAGGTACATCTACAAATGTTATTCTGATTTGTTCCTGGGATCTAATCTATTTAAAAACTACCTGCTATCTCCAAGTTAAAATCAGAAAAAGTTGGGAAGGTGCAAGCGTGGAAACTTCAAGTGGTTTGGTTTCACTTTGACTTTTTTATCTGGGTGCAAACAGCTTGATTCAGATTTTTTATGTTTTGTTCCATCTAACTTTTTTCATCTGTTAGGAAAGACTTTTCTATAGCAGGAGACTCGCTGGTGTGTAGCAGGAACTGGGATTCAGCTCGGAATAATGAAGTATTACAGTACAGGTGAAGGAAACAGCAGCTTGTTTGTTGTTATGTTTATTCTTCATCATCTATAACTTGATAGAAGAGTTTAGTTTTATGTTTAAGGTCTTTATTCTTTAGATTTAAAGGGACACTTTGCAAATTTTTAATATTTTTAAATCATTTTCTTGAGCCAGTATGTGCTAAAATGACCCTTTACAGGGTTAATGAAAGGCCACCCAGCCCCTGTCGCCCCCTGTGGCCAGAATATTCCACTTGCAATTTAACAGTTGCCGGTCTGGTCTGCTGGGACTTAGAAAAATTGAGCTTGACCTACCTGGATCTGCAGTCTGGTTCCAGCATATTTCCTGCATGTTTTAGATCATGAACACAGCTGATTTGTTTGATTTAGTGATGAACCGCTCCTGTAGACAATAATAAAGGCTGAGGAGACATTTCAGCAGTTAGATTAAGGTGTTAAAAAGTCGAACGCGCTGCGAGGAGAGATAAGTTTTACTTTCGGTTTCGCCAAGGAACACTAGGGGGTGCTAAAAACAAGCCAGAACTGACTAGTGTCCCTTTAAGAATCAATACAAGAACATTTTTTACTCAAATGTGAAGTGATGTGAGGTAAAAAAGTAAAATATTCTCAAAATGTACCATTACTTTTTGATTAAATTCATTGGTAACATTTTACAATAGTGTTCCAAAAATCGGCTTACCTACTGAGTAACGAATGATGAACGAATGAGGATCTAATGATTACATAATGATTACCTAAGCTTCACAACCACCCCACTTTAGATTTATTATTTATTGATTCCTGAATGGTTACTTAATGCATAGTTAGTCATGAAATGACTAGATAACTAATGATTACCTAAGCTTCACACCCACTCCATAGTGGATTTATTAGCTAATGATTCCTTAATGCTTACTTAATGGTTGGTAATTCATAAAATGAATAAATACCTAATTAGCCACCAATGATTCAAAAATGATTATCAAAGCTTTACACCCAGCCCCAAATTTATTAGTTGATGATTCCTGAATAATTACTTAATGTTTATCCGTCATTAATACAGAAACAGGAATTAATGACTCGTCAATAAATGACAATTGGTATTTAACCAGACTTACTGGTAAAAACACCCACCAGTCTTATTCAGGGACTAATGGGTAGTTATCTAAAGAAAAGGGGAACGAATCATTACCTACTCAGTACTTAAGCATTACTTACTACTTTTGTGGCCCCTGTAGTAAAGTGAAGCCTTCTCCCTAGTACCTAATGAGGAACGAATCATTACTTAACCATTACCTACTACTTTTGTGGGCCCTATGGTAAAGTGAAGCCTCCTCCCGAGTACCTAATGAGGAACAAATCATTACTTAACCATTACCTACTACTTTTGTGGCCCCTATAGTGTGTGTGTGTGTGTGTGTGTGTGTGTGTGTGTGTGTGTGTGTGTGTGTGAGTGAATGAAGCTGTACAGTTTCTACAATAAAAACTTCTGCAGTTCTCATCTATCTTGAGTAGTTTTTAGACATTAGATAGCTATGTTCATGAAGTTATAATTTTAACAAATGGTTGATTATTTTTGTATTTTATTTTTAAGAAATCATTTGTCAAGATTGGATAATAAAAATGGTAGTTAATGGTTAGGTAATGGTTAAGTAATGATTCGTTCCTCATTAGGTACTAGGGAGGAGGCTTCACTTTACTATAGGGGCCACAAAAGTAGTAGGTAATGGTTAAGTAATGATTCGTTCCTCATTAGGTACTAGGGAGGAGGCTTCACTTTAATATAGGGGCCACAAAAGTAGTAAGTAATGGTTAAGTAATGATTCATTCCTCATTAGGTACTAGGGAGGAAGCTTCACTTTACTATAGGGGCCACAAAAGTAGTAGGTAATGGTTAAGTAATGATTCGTTCCTCATTAGGTACTAGGGAGGAGGCTTCACTTTAATATAGGGGCCACAAAAGTAGTAAGTAATGGTTAAGTAATGATTCATTCCTCATTAGGTACTAGGGAGGAGTTTTCACTTTACTATAGGGGCCACAAAAGTAGTAGGTAATGGTTAAGAATTGATTTGTTCCTCATTAGGTACTAGGGAGGAGGCTTCACTTTACTATAGGGGCCACAAAAGTAGTAAGTAATGCTTAAGTACTGAGTAGGTAATGATTCGTTCCCCTTTTCTTTAGATAACTACCCATTAGTCCCTGAATAAGACTGGTAGGTGTTTTTACCAGTAAGTCTGGTTAAATACCAATTGTCATTTATTGATGAGTCATTAATTCCTGATTCTGTATTAATGACTGATAAACATTAAGTAATTATTCAGGAATCATCAGCTAATAAATTTGGGGCTGGGTGTAAAGCTTTGATAATCATTATTGAATCATTGGTGGCTGATTAGGTATATATTCATTTTATGAATTACCAACCATTAAGTAAGCATTAAGGAATCATTAGCTAATAAATCCACTATGGAGTGGGTG